>JANRFK010001605.1:34614275-34627731 GCA_030068395.1 Apalone spinifera | reverse complement strand
ATTGGCCCAGACACCTAGTCCAGCCTGGACAGTTAGCAAAGCTCTTCCCAAGAGGAGAGACAAAGGAAGGGAGGCGGAGATGAACACCTGGCTGGGGGGCAGGGTTTGGGAGCGAGGCAGTTTCTGGCTGGGAAACATGAAGGGACCAGACTAAGCTGAGTGCTGAGGGGGGAAGGACCCCCTAACCCAAGGGGTCTGAGGCCACCTGGCCCTGACTCCTGTAGCCACATCACACCTACACTGTGCTGCATCCTGGAGAAGCAATAAACCCTCTCTATTCTACTGACTGCAGAGTCTCATCTGGCTGCTACGGGGGGTGCAGGATCGAGGGGGTCCCCGACATGCCGCCACACTCCCATACAGTTCAAGCTTTTTAAGTATTTCCCCTGTTGAGCAATCTGCTCTCAGTGAGGAGGTTGTTTCTTGCAAGGTTGTTTCTCCCATTGTCCACCCACACTGTTCAAACTGTACACTTTCAGAAGCTTACAAAGTTTCTTACTGCAAACTTTGGCTCTCTCATCATAAAGTATAACTCTGCAGTGGTCTCTGACTGCCTCCCACTGGAGGCCAATCTTTTACCTCCTTCTCAGAGACTTCCTGGACCACACAGTGCAGGAAGCTGATGGCCACGCAACATACTCATCAAAGCAAATCCCCTCAAGATGTATCGAAGGCATTCTCCACATCTCTGCTGAGGTTTTCAGGTCTGGATCTAGTAAACAAAAGCACATTTTAATAGACCCTTTTTTGCACAGGGATGGATACCAGTGCCCTAGGAGGAAAAGTGGGCCCCCTTTGGAAAGAACTCAGAACTGAAGTCAACCATCAAGACAGCATTAAGCAGGCACCTTCTCTTTCTCTCATTCTGCAAGTCCCTGAGTGGAATGTGGGTAATGTGCTAACATGTCCTTGAAGTATAATTTTATTACAGGACTTCTCCACAGTAACTACTGACAGCTGTCCAGGTAGCACGGGAGAATCTGGAACTACTTCAAGTCCCAGTAGCTAGTGGATGGATCAGTCAGACACGCCTTCAAGATCTGCCCTCAGTATCATCACACCTCGTGCCATTTTCTTCAAGTTCAGTGGCTTATTTATAATTTTTTGTCAGCCTACCGTGGTTGATTTTTATTCCATTGCCTCTCACATTCTCTCCTGGAAAGTGGTTTAAGAAGCCATTACCACAGTTAATTGTGTGAGGATGTGAGTGTCCTTTCCCTGTAATTTTCCCTGATTTTTTACAAAGGAAAAAGCAGTTCTTTGCTCATGTCCCAGCTTGTTCCCTGAGTTGTAACTTTCCTCATTAACAAGAATCTCTCATCCTGGTTTCTGACTTCACCATGGCACAGATGTATTTCTTTCTAGGCTGCACCAGAGTATAAGTAGGCCTCTTACCTAGTGATGCTGTTCCAGGGTCCCAATAATTGACAAAAACTCTCTAGATTGACTGACTGTCTCTGGATGGATCTGACTTTGCAGTGAACTCACCCATTCTTGTGCTGCCTTAGCTTGGAATGATCAATTGCCTCCCATTCCTGAGCAGAAATGGGACACACATCCATGAACTGTGGCGTGACCAGGTGCTTGGCACACGCTTTCCTCAAGTACTGTCAGTTTGACCCCTTCTCATTGCCCAGCTGTTTAGTTTCTTGACAGCCTTAATGAAAACAATCCAGTTATTCATGTCTGGTTCCTTCTCCTCTTCCCTTTGACCTCATCCCATTCTTGTTCCTTCTTTAGTGCACCTATTGGATTCTTCCCTTCCAGCAGCTGGAGGGGCTGCTACCCATCTGTCTCTGCCTGGGGCGCTCTCTCCAGGAGAAAATCAAGTTTCTTACCTGTTAACTTTTCTCTGTGGTACAGTGGCACTATCTCAGACCCCCTGGTGGAAGGCCCACTTGGGCTTTTACTTTGGCTGGGAGGGTAGCGTTAGCGACACAAGGTAGGATAATCTAATGTTGCACTGGAGAGCGTGCCTGCAAAAAGCAACAGAAGGTTCTTAACCAGAGGTGAAAAATGTTTTATTTTGATTCTCTGATTGACTGAGACAGGACACACCTCATTTGTCTATACCGGTGGCATTTTGCTACAGAACCAAATTAAAAGGGAAAAATTAGATTTTGTGTCTAATTCACTAGCTTTGATTTCTAGAGAAAATTCCAGGTGCAAACAGCTGGTCAGATTGTACCCAAGCACTGCAGAGTTGCATTTGGGGGAGGGGCGGTAATACAGGAAACCTTTTCCCAGGCTTGCCACAAGGGTGGCAAAGGGAGCAGTTGCCCCAGGGTCCAATGATTCAAAAGGGCCAGGAGCTCCCAGCCGCTGCTGCTACTGCACTCTGAGCGACTCTGAGGGCTGGGGTGGAGTGGCGTGGCACGCTCTGGGCAGCGCTGAGGGCTGGCTTTTCCCAGCTCCACTCCTTCTGCCCAAGAGCCCACTTCTTCGAGGAGCAAGGAGCCCCGGTCCCTCCCAGCTTGCCAGAGAGCCTAGCAAGTCTGTTGGCCCCTCTGCCATCTCCTCTTCCCCCACTTCTCAACTGAGAACATGGATGGTACAAGGCTCATGTTGCTGGTAATTCCAGAAGGCTGACAAGATGTCCTTACTCACATATTCACCAACACAGTTTCAGGGGATGATATCCATGGAGGATTCAGCTGCTGTGGTAGGGGGTGTCCAGAAAACACCATGCGTCTGGAGTTTCTGTTGAGGTGGGTTGTCTCCAAGCTCCCTCCAGCACAGGACTATTTTTATAAGACACAAACAAGCCCAATTATAGTATATTTTGTCCTGTGTTTTGTAAAACAGTGACCATTAATGGACAAAGTACAGTAACTGCAGAGCATTTTGTTACTTTATTTTATAAATGGAAATACGTATCCAAAATAATACTCTCCTTCACAATCCTGGATCTAGCAAAACAATGGCTAGAAATAACAGTGAAAAACAGAACATAAAGTCTAAATCACAGCCCCCCAGAGTTTTCTTTTGAAAACCTTAGTAACAGCTAGTTTTCTTGTAATGTCGATGGTGTTAATCATGCTTTGTCACTACAGTAATGGCAATTCTTCATACACCAGAGACAGATCCATTCTTGCAAATTTTTTAAACAGTAATTGGAGGGTGGTAGTTGTTCTTGGCTCGTGTCACTGAGCACTGTGTGCCTTGCTGTTCTTTGTTCTAATTGCTGATGGAAGAGCTTGGAATGCAAGTAAACTCAAAATGTCTCTGAGTTGGCATTGTCATAAAGAGGCTGTTTCTCCTCTTGTCATTTTTTACAAAGTTGGTCCAAGAGGACTGGGAAGTAATTGCCTTTCAGTGTTCCTAACACACCTCTTCGTATAGCTCCAGCTAAGTGTGAGGGTTGGGACTGATCTGAAAATGGCCTTTACCAGCCATCACCTTGCCTGCATTACTTCCAGTTCTGCTTAGCCGGAGAAACTTGGATCATCATCTCTCTGCTTCTACCACTCCCAAGCAAAAGATACCGCTAAATCACATTCAAGCAAAGTTTGTCTGAAATTCATGTTCAAGACAGATTGTGGATCATAGTTCATTACGTACTAAACATTTCAACTGAACTAATTTAAAGTATTGTCAAATTGCTTTGCATAATCCCTTTGATTTCTTTCTAATGTTGTAATGCCTTTATATTGCAGCTCCATAGAAACGTCCCACCTAGAATCAATACAGAACTTTAGGTAAGCTTTACAAGTACAGTGCCCACTTCTACTATGTTGTGGCAAACCTCTTGTTGCGTTCCTTTTTTTTTTTAGCAATCCTTTCTTTAGCATTATCTTTTACAAGAAGATGTCTAAACTCAGAGTATAGCTTAACAGTGTTTGTATGTGACTCTGTTTTCAGTCAGTGTTTGTGTAAAGCTTTGCATGCACTGAAGCCTACAGGGATTCAGCAAGTTGTGTCTGTGCTGCATGAGTACCCAGGAAAGCACACTAACTATACAAATGCCATAGAAGGAAATCAGCAAAGCTGATGCTGAAATGCAAAATGCTCCCCCCTTACATATTTGGTTTTCTGGGAAATGGAGAGTTATTGTGGCAGATAAATTATAGTGTTTGTTCTTCTAGTGGTAACCATTTTTTGAAACAGTATGCACAGATTGTGGGCCAGATTCTGTCCCTCTGTTCAGCTTCTTTGTGCTGCTCAGCTGTGCATAGGGGCTGGAATCTACCCACACGTGCCCAGCTGAGAATTCCCTGAGGGTAGGAACTGTCCCTGACTCCAGTTTAGAAGGTTTGTTGGAGACAGGGCAGAGCACAGCTGCAGTCTGCCAATTCATAGTTGGCAAGTGATCCCATGGGCACCACAGCCAGCTGCTGTAATTTAGACTAGCTCCCAATTCAGCTCAGTTGACAACATAGCCTCCTGTTTTTTTTAAAAAGCCTGTGTTGTTAATGACCCCTTAGGAAGTGAAAGTTGTACAGAGGCAGTTTATTTGTCACTGTTGCAGTGTGGCCATCTCCTGTGATTTTATCCCCGGTTGCTGAAAACCAACTGCTCTCACTGAAGTTGAGAATTGTGAAAACGTTTCTTCTGGGCTTGGGTTTTCTGAGATCTGAGGATGGTAGTTGTGCTTTCCAGTTATAGTGTACACTTAATTTATTATATCTCCTAGTGCAAGGATTTTTAAGCATTCTGAATTTGTGTGTGCGCGAGAGAGAATGTCATTAAACACCGGATGAGGTATAAGACAAGCTGTTGCAACAGACTACATCCGAATTTAAAAAAGAAAATATAGGCGTTGTGACCGCTGGAAAGGAATGTCAGAATATTTTCCTCAACTTGGGTCTTCCTTATTAGTTCATGGAATTAGCCAGGCACTTCTGTAGCTCAGAACTGCCAGTGGCTTGCAGATAATGATGCCCGAACAGTAGAAAACTAGAGAACTTAGCTGGCTGTTAATCATTAAAAATAATTCTGATTTGTGTAATCAAGGGCAAACATGAGTTCATCATTTTAGTGGCTAGTCTTACACTGATAATGTCCCTACAAATAACAAAGCTAATAGTTAGAGAAATTATCCTAGTATGAAAGTATGCTACTTTTAAAATTACAATGTTTAAGTTGTATGATAGATAAAAATGTGAACAGATTCTAATGCTGAGATTTTCAAAGGAGCCTAATGAAATCAGGTACCCAAACAGGTTTTTACCCTGAGAAGCTTGTCATTATTTTTTTTTCAAATGATCATTCCTTTACTGAAAAATAAGCATGTGCATGCACTTGTGTGTGTATGCGTGTGTATGTCTATCTTAGACACCCTCACAAACATGAATAAGGTATCCCATATTTGTGATCTCTCTGTAACAAGTGAGACAGTTTTTCCAAGGACTTCTTCTGTAATGACAGCCATTATGTTACACAGTTTAACAATTTTTAAAATTCCATTTTCTATTAGTACACCCTTTAAACAGCAAACAACTTAACCAGCTCTGAATTGTATGCATAAGCTGCTTTAAGAAATGTGTAAAGCTTTTGGTTTTGGTGGGCATTTTCTGCTTTGCATTTGTTTAAAAAATTTATTTTGTTTAATGAATTTTGCTCTTGTTAATTAGTCATAACATATTGTCAAATACACAAGCTAAACAAACTAAAAGAATAAACATAGTTCCATTAACTTCTTGCAACTATATTTATGCTAGATCATAAATCGTAGTTGTAACCAGTTTTGTGCAACCATTACATGCAACATTTTCAGAGATTTGATTTTCAAGATAAGGGCATCACTTCAGTAATTTCCTCCTTCAGGGTAGTTCTGTGGGTTTTTTGCATAGCTGATTTTCACTGTAGTCACAATAGGGATCAAAAGATCTGTGATCCAAGACAGATCATGTATCCTCTCATTTGAAATACAAACTCCCTGTCTTGTGGATGAATTCAATCCTCTTAAGGGAATTCTCTTATCAGATCAGGAGTGAATTGTTGTCATTACAAAAGCAAGGCTAA
Organism: Apalone spinifera; assembly: GCA_030068395.1. Taxonomy (NCBI): domain Eukaryota; kingdom Metazoa; phylum Chordata; order Testudines; family Trionychidae; genus Apalone; species Apalone spinifera. The sequence goes on along the minus strand of JANRFK010001605.1, from coordinate 34,621,767 downwards.
TATTAGTATTTAGAGACATCCACATTGGAAACAAGCTCAGTGAGGAAATGATTAGAAACTGACAAATGCCCACGTGCCAGCAAGGTATAAATGAGAGCAGTACTGTTCACATTTAAAAGTCAGATCATATGTTCTACTTCAAACATGTGTCTTTGGAGCCCACTCTAGGTGTGAGTGCCTCATGTGCATGAAACTGGATTTTTTTCTTCTAGTAATGTCTTGCCGGAACTATCCATGTGCACTGTGCTGCCTTGTGCTCCCATACGAGGGCATACAAGGTGAAGTGGCCACAGCCCGTCATCAGTTCTTTTTACTGCCTATGGCAGCGAGATAGAACATAAAGAGCATCCTACTGGCGAGTTCTGCCAAATGTGTTGGAGAAATTCAGGAATTCTCGTGCAGATTTTAATTCATGAGGTTTCAACAGGAAACAGTTGTGCTTGGAACTATTGTGAATTTAGTTCCAATGAATAATTCCGGCTTTCATATAAACCAAGTCATGCCTTCTGCTCCAGTTTTTTCTTTGATAAGAAACTTGTATTAGCTGCATGTTATTTGAGCCTTTTGCTTGGCCATAATTTTTTTCCAGATTCTCAACCTTCTTGTTTGGTTGGTTTTTGTTTTGTTTAATAGAGAATCTAGGCAGAAAAATAATCTACCAGATCTTCCATTGCCAGATGGAAATATTCATCAGTTTATCAAAGAAAGAATCCCATATCTTCTTTTGTCAGACCATGGTTTAGCCTTGGATAAGGCAGAAAACCAGCCACCACAAGGAAGTCCATTACAAAACTGAGGGTTAAGGCTTAAGCCGATGCTTTTGTCAATCACTTACTACAGTTGTTCAGTTTTTTAAAAGAACACAACAAAGATTTGATGCTGTTGCTTTTCCATGTCCCACTTATTCCTTCCATGCTGTTTTAGAGCCCATTCATAGGCACTGGGTCTACAATTGACAGGTAATTTTTTTCTCCCTCTCCCTTCTTATTCTGAGGGTCCTCCTTTTTTCTTCACTCAAGATCATCTCATCTTAAGAAGTGGGTTTTGCCCATGAAAACTCATGGTTCTAGCTATATTTTTTTTGTTAGTCTCTCTAAGGTGCCACAAGACTACTCATTGCATTTAATTTAGTGTTAATTAAAATTAGTATGAGAGAGTTTAACAGCCTGGGCATATTTAATAGCAAATAAAATGAGAGTTTTATATCACCAACTTGGTTTTAGTGAGGGATTTTTAACACTACGGCTTGACAGATTAAGAAGTCATGAATTTGGATTATAAGCACATCTTTATTTTTATTTTCCTCTGCCTTAGCTCTAGGAAGAATCCATGCAACAGTTCAGTGCTAAATGATGTAAAGAAACCAGCAGATGTGATTGGCCAGGAAGTGATACTGGTTTTCTTTCTCCTGCTCCTTTTGGTTTGGTTTCTGAATCGGGAGTTTGAAGTCAGTTACCGCCTCCACTACCATGGGGACGTAGAGGCTGATCTTCACCGCACCAAAATTCAGAGTATGAGGGATCAAGCTGACTGGCTGCTGAGGAACATTATTCCCTATCATGTGGCAGAACAGTTAAAGGTTTCCCAGAGCTACTCCAAGAACCATGACAGCGGGGGAGTGATATTTGCTAGCATTGTGAACTTCAGTGAGTTCTATGAAGAGAATTATGAGGGGGGCAAAGAATGCTATCGAGTCTTGAATGAATTGATTGGGGACTTTGATGAGTTGCTGAGCAAACCCCATTACAGCAGCATTGAGAAAATCAAAACAATTGGGGCAACTTATATGGCTGCCTCTGGACTGAACACTGCACAGTGTCAGGACAATAACCACCCACATGGACATTTGCAAACCCTTTTTGAATTTGCCAAAGAAATGATGCGAGTGGTGGATGACTTCAACAACAATATGCTGTGGTTTAATTTTAAGCTTCGTGTCGGCTTTAACCATGGTCCTCTCACTGCTGGGGTCATAGGCACCACCAAGTTACTGTATGACATTTGGGGTGATACCGTGAACATTGCTAGCAGGATGGACACTACCGGAGTGGAGTGCCGGATACAGGTGAGTGAGGAGAGCTACCGTATCCTAAATAAGATGGGATATGACTTTGATTATAGGGGGACAGTCAACGTTAAGGGAAAAGGTCAGATGAAGACCTACCTTTACCCAAAATGCATGGACAGTGGGGTTGTGCCGCATCACCAGTTGTCTATATCTCCAGACATCCGGGTTCAAGTGGATGGCAGCATTGGGCGGTCTCCTACCGATGAGATTGCCAATCTGGTGCCTTCTGTACAGAATTCTGACAAGACATCCCAGGGCTCAGATAACAACTTAGAACACAAGGATATGCTTCCGTCCTACAAGAAGCTCCAGAAAGAGGCAGTGAAAGCAGACGACAGGGGCCGGTTTGGCAAAGTTGTAAAGAAAGACTATGAGGAAGCAGGAACTGAAGAGGTCAATGAACTGACCAAGTTAAATATCTCTAAGAGTGTATGATGCAGTGACAGAGAGCTGCATGATGTGCTCTGTCCATAGGAACACACAGACATTTGCAACTGGCTACTTTCTCTTTTGAAGAAAGACATTCTAGACACATTGGTGGTTTGTTTGTTTTCATGTTAGCACCCGATGCTGTGTGGATCACAGTGATTCAGTGCTCATTTTCATCCATCTCTCCCCTCCAGGCCCGTTAGCCCTCTTCAGAACTCCCCAGCTCCCTCTGTAACCATCTTTCAGCTGAGTGGAGGTTAAGTGCCTTCAGATATACTCCATTGGATGTCCTGCCCAAGTATAAAGGCCCCAAATAGAATCATAGCTTTGGGTATCTATCCGTTTAAAAAAAAAAGCTGTGATCATTATATCATTTTTATTATTGTTTCTCACAAAACACTTTTTTTGGCTAATGCAACTCCTTGGGTTTTATATAGGGTGTGTGGGTGTGTAATATTTTACTGTTATCAGACCTTTTGTATGTAAACAAACAAAACAGATGTGTGTGAATCTATCGTATGAAACTGACCTAAAAAGTGCCAGTAATGTACTACAAGAGAATGTCATGGAGAGGCAGTAACACAGTTTTGCTTTGTGTTGGGCTGGAGGAAGAGCTGAGTGCTGCAGTGGCTCAGCATTTAGATAGAGCAGCACCAGAGCTGTTACAATTTCACCTTCTTTTAACAGTGTTTTGATCAGACATGTGCCATTGTACACTTTGGATGTACTGCTTTCATTACAACCAATGGGCTGTTGATGTCCGGGAATGGATTAAGGGGTCCGAGTTCCCCAGCTTGAAGGATAGCGTTCCAAACACAACCAAGTTACCATTAAAGTTTCTACAGTCTAGGTCTCAGGTGTTTGAAAAGCAGTTTTCATATTACCACCACCGCCACCCCCTGAGATTTGTGCGGTTTTGGGTGAAACTGGCACCCCTGATTTAAGAGAGATGAGGTTAGATAAATGTTTGGAGGTTACATTTATTTATTTATTTATGTGTTGTTGTTTTACATTTTGTTTTTGTGGAAGGTATTAGGATTTGAAGGGGTGGTAATTGGTGTCACTAAACTTAATAAGATGCTCATTAGTGGTTCATCCTCTTCAAACTGCCAACCACTGTGAGGATGTTACCTAGGCAATACTTGTGTCACGGTGGGGAGCCCTCTGAAGCCTCCAAATGTAGATTGAGTCTGAAATTCCCAGTTTCCTTTCTGTCCTGAAGTAATGGTGCTGAGCTGCGTTCTTCAGGCTTTGCTCCTATGCTGTGCTTTTCCAGTACAGGTTAGAATGACATGCTTCCCGGGTGCCACTTAAAGCAGGAATAGGAAGCTCCTTTGCCATGAGCTGAGAAGTTCAACATTTTGGGCCTCAACCTACGACTGACTGCATGAGCTGACGCTTGTGCTGCAGAGAGGCTCATTGAATTTGGTGGGGCTTGGTGTGGGCACAGGGGTCTGTCCGCACAGAAGCAGTTGCAGGATTAGGGCCTCAGACAACAATAGTCCCAGAGATTTCCCTACTCTTTCTCCCCCCCAAACCCACCCTCCCTGGAATTCCACCATCCCTCCCCAGAGTTGCCTAGTTAATCATTTTCCAAGTCCCCATGTACATTCAAACACTCCTCTAATTTTAATTCCTGGGGCAGACACCAACTAGTTCTCCCTTTGCATATTTCTGTAACTTTAACCCTTTTTCACTCCACTTTGGAATGAGGGGGGGACTCACTTTGGATAATATTCAATATTGCAAGGTTCCAGTTTAAACAAATATTTCTTGTACCAGCTAAATGACTCTTCTATTTTTGCCCAAAGTGAATTCATCTCCAAAGGGAAATATGGTGACTGTGGGGAAATGTAAATGTTCTTTTGTGTCTGCACAGCCATATTTTTTTTTAGTTAATTCTATGCATCTTCATTTAAAAAAAAACCTTAAAAGTGAGAGCAGAGTACAGTTATACTTACTTCTTTAAGAGCAACCACACTGGGTCAGACCAAAGGTCCATTTAGCCCAGTATCCTGTCTTCCCGCAGTGGCCAATGCCGGGTGCCCCACAGGAATGAACAGAACAGAGGATCATCAAGTGATCCATCTCCCTTATGTTCTTATGTCTTGTCTTGTTTACATATCTTCTGTGATTAGAATATATGTCCTGACGTGCTTTAATCCTCTCTTCCCCCCCCCCTCATTTGCTTTCTCTGATTTGATGGCTCCCTCCAATACCCAGAGGTAAAAGTGGCATTTTTCTGCAGTTGAGTTCTTCCAATGGTAGCTGTGAGCCATCAAAATATGGCTACATCTTTTCTCTGACATTTAATACTGTACAATTGTATTTCTCACAACAACCGTACGCCTGTAAGAGGTTTGTACATTGCAACTAAAAGTGAAAAAAGAGCATAATCTAGGGATTCCCAGCCAGTTTCTTCTGAACAGGAGCCAGGATTGAGGAAATATTATCTCTAATTCTTTCAGTAATGCACCATCCAGCACAAAGATAGTCCTTGAATCTATCAAGTTAATAAAACCAGCCTGGCTATTCGTGGTGTGTTACTACATGAGTATTGATAGCCTCTTTGGTATCTCATTAGACTACTGAAAATGGTTCCTATCTTAGGAGCATCATGACCTCTTTTCTGCTGTCACTAAGCAAATAAAATGGCTGAGGTCAGAAACATTTCTGGGCTCTTCATTCAAGGGCTGCTGTCTGTTCTTGCAGTGTTGATCTAAATAGTATTAACACTATTGTGAGTTGTTACACGCCTTCTAATTAAATCTGGGTAAATTCAGGTTGAACCTGTAGTCTGGCAATATCTGTGGGCCAGAATGAATGTGTTAGCTGGCTGTCCACTTACCATAGGTAGGGGCCAAGTTTCCTGAGACCCTCTCCCCTTCGCCCCTGTCCACACCCTTTGCTGCCCCAGGCTGGGACCACAGCTGGCCCCAGCTGTGGAGTTCCTGGCTGGGGCCAGCTGTGGAGCCCTTGGCTGGGGCCAGGAGTGCAGCCTTGGGGCCGGCAGCCAGGACCCTGGGCAGCTGCAGAAAGGCTGGGGGCTGAAACCCTGGACAAAAAGCCAGTGGCTAGGACACTGGGGCCAGCAGAAGAGTCTCTGGGCTGTGGTTGACCTCCTGTGGTCCAGCAAGTTCTCTAGTTTAGTCCAGCGCCTTTGGGAACTGACCAGTGCCAGAGAGGTTCACCAGAGAGGTAGTAGCTAATAGTTATGATAATAATAAATAATAAATTGTATCTCTGTTTGCTTATTGCTGTCAGAACAATAGCCACTTTTAACAGCTTCACCATGACCAAGTATCATGGTCCTTAGCAAAAAGGTCTTGAATTTCTTCTTTTGTGATTCAGAAACAAAGCTATAAAGCTCCACCCTTCAAAACATATGGGGGAGCTTTTGAAAGGCACGAAGGGCAATGAGACAACATGCTCCCATGGAAAGGCAATGGGAGTTGGACCCCAAACAGTAATGGGTCTGTGGTGGTTTTTAATGGGTGTAATGCTCTCTATTGCATGTATCTTAGTGTCTCAGAGGATACGTCTAATTGCATAGCTGTTTTGGTGCTGTCTACACAGCAGTTATTTCAAGAGAGAGCATTCTTCCCCCGACTTCCCTTACTCCGTGTACAATAAGGGTTATAGGAGTCAGAGTAAGCATTCCTTCAGCTCAACGTTATTTTGACATTGTCAAAATAACTGCTTGTGTTAAGACGTGGCCTTTGTTTCAGAATAATGTCTGTTATTCCAAAGTAACACTGCCGTGTAGGCGTAGCCAGAGAATCCAAAGATGGCCCATGTTGTATATGTTAGTATCAGAATTTGTTTTATAAAATGCCTTTTGTGCTTGTTTTGTTGCATTCTGTGCAATAATTTTAACGAAACATGAGCATTGGAAAAGTTGCATGATTAGCCCTATCCCCTGAAATGTAAAAACTTAAAAAAAATAACCAATAGTCTTGCAGCTCCTTAAAGACTAACAAAACACATAGATGGTATCATGAGCTTTCATGGGCATAGCCCACTTCTTCAGATGAATGGCATTATTAAAGGTCTGGTTTAAAAATAAATAGGGGATGGAGGGGGAGAGAAGGAAAAAAAGGGGGGGGAGAAATAGTCAGATTCTCCATGCTATATGAAACTGATGGAGAAGTTCAAATTGTTCTTAAGTACCCATTGTTTGTTTTTTTTATGTCATTAGGATGTGGAATATAGTGGGCCATCCAGCCAATGTCTTTATTCATATCTTTGTGAGAGGAATCATACTTGTGTAAATGGCACAAGTTCCAAGGCTTGGTGGCATTCTCGGAAATGCTTCTGGTTCCACGCACAGGGCCAGGTAGGCAGGCAGAGCTTCAGAGTCTCAATGTGTGGATGAGACGATGGTGTAGGGAAAAGGGGTTTGGATTTATTAGGAACTGGGGACACTTTTGGGTGAGGGGGAGCCTATACAGGAAAGATGGGCTCCACCTAAACCAGGGTGGAACCAGACTGCTGGCACTAAACATTAAAAAGGCCGTAGAGCAGTTTTTAAACTAAGAGACGGGGGAAAGCCGCTTGGTGCGGAGATGCACGTAAATCGGAGGGAGACTTCTCTTAGAGGAGAATCCATTGACAGAGATTCTCTGAGCTGTAGTCAGAAAGAGAAGAGGGCAGAGGGCAAACCATGGGCCAGAGCAGACAAACAACCACGTACAAAGGAATCCAATGCATCAGGGAAGGACAGACAAATAAGCAGTGGCAAATTTTTAAAGTGCTTCTACACAAATGCTAGGAGTCTGACTAATAAGATGGGTGAATTAGAGGACCTCGTATTAAAGGAGGAGGTTGACATAATAGGCATCACTGAAACCTGGTGGAATGAGGAAAATCTGTGGGACACAATCATACCGGGATATAAAATATATCGAAAGGATAGAGCAGGCGGGGTGGATGGCGGAGTGGCACTATATGTAAAAGATAATGTAGAATCAAATGAAATAAAAATATTAAATGAAT
>JANRFK010001605.1:34592429-34606629 GCA_030068395.1 Apalone spinifera | reverse complement strand
GCCAGTGTAGACAGCAGAGATTTCTTTTCCGCTAAAAAGCCCCGATCGCGAAAACAGCGCTTTTGCGGAGAAGTGTCCGTGCCAATCTAGACGCTCTTTTCCGTTAAAAGCATTTTCGGAAAATCATGCCAGTCTAGACGTAGCCATAGTGTAGATGTAGCTATGTGTCCACCCATATGGGCTCTTCCTCTGATGACAGAGTGAGGACTGCACTTTGACTATCTAACCTCTGGCCATCACTCACAGTGGCTATTTGTTTTGAAATTAATCCTTTTCCTGAAAAAAGGTTCTTTATTAGCATTCCACAAGGCTTCTTCGAGGTCCGATTTATTTAGTGACAGGGGTGTTTACAATGTAAATGTTTGCTATTACAGTAGAACAAGACACAGAAGTTAAAACCATGCATGTGAAATGCAAACTATTTCACTAGGAGAGTGGTGAAGCGCTGGAACGGGATACCTAGGGAAGTAGTAGAGTCTCCATCCCTAGAGGTGTTTAAGTCTCGGCTTGACAAAGCGCTGGCTGGGTTAATCTAGTTGGGATTGGTCCTGCCTAGAGCAGGGGGCTGGCTTGATGATCTTCTGAGGTCTCTTCCAGCTCTATGGTTCTATGATTCGATGTAACATCTCATTAGTTTCCATGAAGTTCAAACACCACATACACTTTTCTGCATTTAATTACTTTGATCTATACTAGCGCACAACTTCATTGACTTGAACACACTCTCGCATGGCCTGGTCTGCCAGTGTCACAATGATTAGCTGTGGAAAAAGTAGCAACAGTGGGATTTGAATTACCATTAAATGTTGGCCTTAAAAGGAAAAAAAATGTTTTTTTTTAGATGGATAAAGAAAACTAAACTTTTTTCCCTGTTTGTTTTTCAGATAAGAAGTCCAGCTCTTGGATCATGCTCTGATGTCTAGGGCAATCGTGACAACTTAGGAGCCAAGAACGAAAGCTGAACAATTGAGAAAGGAAGGGAATTTTAGCCAGACAGTCTAAAGTGCTGTTCTGTTAACGCCTATTAATTGCAAATGACTAAAGACTATTTTGGGAAAAGGATGCTGTGGGAGCTGTGATGCTTTGGAACCAGGGAACAGTCCGGGGCAGGGAACCTATGGCCTGCAGGCCAGATCTGGCCCCCAGCTTACTTTGATCTGGCTTGCAGTGAGGTTCAGGACTTCCTGCTGCGGGATGAACCGGTTGTGCTACAGCTCTGCAGCAAGTCTCAGAGCCTCAGCCTCCCCTTGTAGGTCTGAAATGCGAGGGCCGAGCCCCGAGTCTCCCCGCCTCCCCAGGACTGGAGCATTTGGCTGTGGCCCCCGACTGATTTTTCTGACAGTCAGTGGCCCTTGACCAAAAGCAGGCTCCCCATCTCTGGAATTACCAAAGACTAGGATATTGACATCGGACAGATACTAGGGGCACACGGACTAGGGGTCAACTATTGTACCAACTTTATAAATACCCTGTGTAACTTCATGGGCTGACCAGTGATGGTATTCCTGGCTCAATGGGTGAGCCCAACAAAACTTCCTGCAGGCTAAGGTCACTGAGGGATACTTAATGCAAATCCCTAACACAAGTAACAAGTCTGTGGAAATGTCACCCTCCAGGAAATAGCATAGACTGGTTTGACTTGCTTCAGGAGCGGAGGTGAAAGTCAGTAGGGGCATCCGGCAAGACCTGCAGCAAAAGCCAGCAGGGAGCTATCTACAGAGCTGGCAGGGACCAGAGCTGCAATAGGACAGTCCCTGTGAGAAATTTTAAGTTACTGTCACTACTAATAAGGAGGCCTAGAAGACAAACATGAAACTGTATCAAGTGGCTGCCCTTCCAGAGGGAAGAGAGGACACTCACACTTAAGCTAAGAACTGACACACATGGTGACCAAAGACAGGCCCTGTGTCTTCAAAGGATTTTAAACCTGCCAAGGCCTTCGTGTGAAAGACAAGTGATCACCCAGTAAGCCAGGCCTATGGGGTCTTCTAAGCCAGGTTCTCTCTTTGATGCTTCTGTTCTATGAAGTACTGTGCTTTCTCAGCTCTGTTTTAACAGAAGACCCTACCTTTGCAAAACACAATGTGTTTATTTTTTATGAACTGGCGTCACCACGGTACTTTCTATGGACTCCTCTCACTATATTCCTCTTTAGAACCCAGCGTCTGTGCCACCAGACTGGATGTATCTGCTGCTCCAAAGGAATAGTAGCCCTGTCTGGTAGGTAGCTTCCTGCATGTTCAGCTGTTTTCTTGCTTCTCAGCTGTTTCAATAGTCTTCTTGCCACAGTCAGTGCAATTAATTTCCCTCCGGAGTGTTTGGAGAAAGACAATAACTGTTTTGCTCGCATGTGTTCTTTCCAGGTGATCAGTATGGATACCATCTGGCTGCTGCATTCAAATCCTATTGGTTAAATCCATGCAGTTGTCTTTCTGTCTATCTAGGTACTGATATGACCCTCTTCATGAAAAGTTTTCTGACATGATGGCCACATCCTGAGGATGTCCCATTATAATCTATTACTATTATCTACCATTCCCGAGAGAGGTAGAAACAATTCTTTTCCAATCCCATAGGGGAAGTGTCTGTCTGCCTTTGGGCCTGATACCTGCTCTTGCTCCTCTTCCTGGAAACGGACCATCTGAATTTTCTTTTTTTTTTTTTTAAACCTGTAGCTGGAAAACCTGCCCTCAGGAGAGGATCCTTTGACTCTTCATCCCTCTCTCCTCTAGCTCCGAGTCTGGTACTCTTCCCATGCTGGGTGATGTACTGGGGAGGCATTTTTTCCTTCCTGGCTCCTTTCCTGTATTTTCTTGGAGACTGTGCTTTAGCATCTCAAGCTCTCTGAGGTAGAACTCGCAGAATGCCTTGTTCTGAGGTTGACTTTCTGGCCACTTTGAGTATCCAAATCTTCCGAGTCCTAGTTTAATGGGGATATTTGGAAATGGCAGATGCACATCTAATAGCTCATCGCGTTTATTGGGAGAAAGGGATCTGAGCTGTTAATAGGCCTACGAGGGTTGGATTTAATGTCTGCTCTTTTGATTTGATTTTCCTGCTTTTCCCTTTTGATCTGGATGGCTGAACTGAGGGCTTTAACTGGTGGGTGTTGGCTTTGGTCTGCTGACTACTGACCATCTATATCCAACTGAAGTGAAGCCCAAGAGGGCCTGACACCCAAAGAAGGAGGGAGGGAGACAAGACGAGCTTTCCCTTGTGATACTGGCCTGTCTGCCTACTGAGGTTAGCTATTTCAGCATCACCAAGGGTGCTGGGGTTCATGGAAGGAACTGGGGAGCGAGCAGAGACCCATAGAGGGAACATAATGGAAAAGTCAGGTGACTGTAAATGAAGGCAAAACTTCACATTCACTGTAGCTTGGCCCTTGAGTGTTCTATGCTAGGTCTGCACAGCCAGGAAGAGGCTCCCCTGCCTATTGTTTTCCTTACCCACAGCCTTCTGGAGATCATGTCTCCTCTTTACTTCCAGAATGGACTGGTTTTTGGTGTCCAAACTTCTGTGCGCTTCCTGCTGCTTCAGCTTGAAGTAGGGAATTACTTAGCAGCAGGGAGAGGAGAGGATGGCTACTCTGAGACCTTCTTTATTTCCTGCCTGTTCTCTGCAGCAAGATCCCTGGGTATGACCTCTGAGGGTTAGGGAGACAAACCCAGGTATAGAGGTTCGGCAGTGCTGGACTACAAACTCTTCTTGTCTGCTCAGAGGGTGGCTCTAGCCGCTCTAGGGAGCAAGGGAAGGCAGCAAGTATCACCAAGGACCAGGAGAAAACAAAGGGAACATGGCAGGGCCATGAGAGAGATAAATGTCGCTCTTTTACTTTCACAAGTGACCTGATTCTCAAAGTCCAATCCAGGAGGCTTGTACCGAGAAAGGAGAGGGAGTTCCACAGCGAGAGTTTGGTGGGGCTGAGGGCAGATTTGTGGAATATATTTCTATACTTTTTTCTTTACTCTTTCCTCACTTTCTCATCTCTCAGGGTGGGGCAGTCTTTTTCCTCTTCTCTCCCCTCAATAACTCTCCCCAGCTCCATTATACCCACCGACTCCTGCTCACAGAGGTGCCGATTTTGTGATTTGCTGAGAGTGACACGATCCCCACTCTGTCCCAGGCCCCGCCCCCCCTCCACCCCAAGGGAGAGACATTAAGCAAATGTTTCAAGGTCATCTGGGAGATTTTCAGGCTTTCTGGTACTTATTCAGGTGCTCAGTTCACTAGATCACACCACTCACCCGCAGGACAATGCTTGCTCCAGATTTAGACTTTTCATTACTTTAGGTGGGACACCAGGCTTCCTAAACCACAGCACTCCAGCTGTTAAAGGTGGATGATAGGAAAAATATACTCATCTGGTCTAGCCTCGTCATCTCAATTTCTGGAAATGCTATTTAATGTGTCTGATGTTATACAGTTGGAAATCTCTCTCCTATATGCAATATTTTTAATTGTACAATGCTACGTAATAACACCATATGCGTACATGCATCGTTTTTCTCCAACGGTTTAGTAACAACGGAAGTTTAGGACCTTCAAAATATTTTACTTATAGAGAAGACAACATACAATTAACAAGGAAAACAGAACAACTGGATTTACTGGAAATTCCTTTATAAGATTTATTTAAAAATATTTCTTGGCAATCATGATCTACAATTAAAGCAAACAGAAATCCTTGGATAATGTTCAAACAGCTTTCACTTCCAACAGAAGGCCAACACCCAGGAAGTCTTGAATACTGGTTAAATGCATGTATTGGTATAAAATTCCTGGATTGAGTTTGAGTACAATGGTGATAAATGTGGACTAATGGCTGGCTGCCTTAAGACTGAATGGTACTGTATGTGAGTTAAACATTCTCTCTGAGACTTACCTTTCCTTTTGAAAAAATGTAAATTAAAATCACACTGCTACTATTAATGTCAGTGAGGGACAAAGTTTTTAAAGAAGTATCTGCTGAAATTGTATTGGATGCCAATGGGGGCGAGGCTATTTAAATAATAGTAGTAAAGCTGCAATTAGTTTGCTGTTCAATTTAACATACAAAAAAAATCTTCAAAAGGCTAGCTCTGTCATCATCAGGTAAAAGGATTTAAAGCTGTCCTTTAACAGATTAGGCAAATATAAATAAATAAGATTCATTCGGCGGGCATAAAGATAAGAATTCATCTCAGCGGAGGGGGACAAATACAGAATCCAGAAACGAGAAAAAAACCTTCATTTCTTCCGTATGTCGTATTTATTTTGCAAGAGTTCCGAATTTTCCTTAAGTCTTCTGGGTTAAAGATATCACAGACACATGAACCCAAGTAAAATACAACTGGATGCTTGTTGGAGACACCCACGTTGTACAGTGTATTGTGTTACTTACCATACCACATCGCCTGTCTAGGGTTCAGTTCTCTAGTTGAGAAAATCTTAGTTAATTCTACTCAAACTAAAATCAATATGTCTCCTTTGCATTGTTTCCTTTGCTTTGCACCTGAATTAAGAATGACAACAGCACTTTTCAAGAGCATTACTGGTCAGTTAACCTGCTGGAGTGGAGACTCACAATGTATAGTACGTTATTAAAAATGTTTATGTCAGGAAGGAGTTTTGTAAAAACTGGTATTTAGAATGGAAATGTCACTTACCACCAAATGGAGTACTTCTAACGTAAGCCCTAAACTACCTGAGAAGTCCCTTTACTTTAAAAAAAAAAAATTCTCTCAAATATCCTACCCTAGCCACAAATGAAATGAGTGAAGTTTCATAAGCAACCACTAAGAACTATTGTGAGGAGCCAATGTTCAGAAAATAAAAGGTCCAAGAGTTTGTGTTCCAAACTATAATTCTCTGAAACACTGTACAACAGGCACAGATTCTGTTTGAAGTTGTGCCTAAGCAAAATAAAAAAGCAAACAAATTTTAAGTTGACATACTGTATTGTGAATTACTTTCCCAGCTTTTCTACATCTAAAATAGCGTGAAATGTTCTGCAATACAGTAAAACAGTTTAATATACAGTTGATTACAGCTCTGTAGTAATGAGTCAAAGATATGTATTTTTATCTATATACATATATAGCTTAATATTTCACAGATACAACTTTTTTCCATTTTGTGTGTTGTCAACAAAGCATATGCAATATTTACAATTCATCTGCTGAACGGAAGCACCTTCCCCAGCAAATAATTCAGCCGAAGTTACAAACTTCTCATCAGAAGAGTTTGCAAACAGGCCTTTTACATCTGTTTGCAAAGAGGAGGGGAGCATGTAGTGTGATTGTGGGGTTTACTGGGGCTGGGGAAAATAAGCAAAGACATCATTAAAGTAGCATTTTCAAGGAGATTAGGATTTTTTAAAAATTGTTTTTTGAATTGGAAATTATTTTAATTCTTAGAAGTGCTTTTGTGCTGTTTCCATATGCATTTGTGGAGGGACAGGCAACGTGACACCAAAGTGCTAGAGTACATGGGCTAATACTGTTCTAAAATCAGCTTTTAAAGGAAGCATTTAATGGTATAGAGGTGAAATTAATCTCCAGGCATGTTTCTAAGCAGGAATCTTAAGCAGGTGTTTGCACAAAAATGATATCTTTGCCAAACTTACAATTTCTTGTGAAACAAAAATGAACTCGGAAGGCTCTATTTTGAGTTTCTACCTTTAGGATGAACCTACTGCAGGTTTTTGCAATCGTGTAACACTCCAGCCAATCAGGACAGCTTTCTATGCACAGCAATTGCTTACATAATGTCATCTTTGTATAATACTGTATATACCGGGATACAGAACAACAACAAAAACAAAAACCCCACATGCCACAAAACTTTGGTAACAGGGTAGCTGTGTCTGAATTCAAAATGCAATTTCAACTGCCAGCTCAAAATTTATGTAAACGAACAATGTAAAGAAAAATGCAAATAGGGAAAAGACATTTTTACAAACCGAATGAGCAATAGTTATCTCAGAGCAGAACGGTCTCAGTCAACCAGAGTGAAGGAAAGCTGCACAGTTACTAACCTGCAACTCTCCAATTATTTCTCCTTATTGACTCTGTGTGTGTGCGTGTGCGCGCAATCAACATAATAACTGCATGGCATATACATTTCTGTGCTCTGCTTGGCTACTACCCTCAGAACTCCACAACCAGGTGACTACACTACCTCCTCTAATCATACCTTCTCCCACCCTGCAGCCCACCTGCTTCTACTCCTCCTAGCTCCAGCCCCTTCTCCTCCTTGCTCTAGAGTACTAAATCCTCCCGAGCCAATTATATTTACTTTAAAAGCAATCCCTCCCTGCTTCGCTTCAGCTCAGCAGCACTGACCGACGGCGGGAGATGGAAGAGTCCAGTCCTTGACACCTACATTTGCAATGTTTGTATTCTGGATGTACAAATAACCTTTGCCAGGGTAGAGAAAGCTTTTAAAATAAATCCAATAGAAAACAAAATCCGATTTGCCACTGGAGTGGGGAAATTACCCTTCCTGAGAAGTTCAGTGGTGAGGGGCAGCACATTTCTGTGTGTTACTAACTACTGGGTATTCCCTATTAGCGCAATATGTTTGGCCGCAGTATAGGCTAGGATATGGGTATTATTACCTGATCAATAAGAGACACCCTCCATTTATCATGCAAATTCTATGCAGTAGTCGCAATGAAACTGCAATTGTGCTTTGACTTTAAACAGCTGTTAGGACTAGTTAAGGCTCTTGGCTTTCAAATTATTACTTATATTTCTATTATTACTGCTGCTATTTATTAAAGCTGTCATCTCAGAGGATGTTACTGGAGTTCCTGGCTCTGCATATCCAGTACCATGGCCTTAAAACATGGCAATTCAGGAAGGAAAGTTTGGGTGAAGATTCCTTCAGTAGCTGCGAACAGTTGAACTAGTGGATGCTGAGAGGAAAAACATTTGACACTGGTAGGGCTCTTACAAAGTGTGCAGTGTTGTAGATGCTGCAGAAAGCGGTACTTTGGTCCAATGGTATAGAAAAGGCCAGCCCCTTTTGGGTTTGCCCATTTTCACTAGATGACAAGATGGAATTTTTTATACAGTGAGAAAACCCTGGGTGAATCAGGCCAGGATTTCACCCCACATGCATAGGTACATATTTAGTCAGATAACAGTTTGTTACTGTAACACATTTTGTTTTTCTCCCCAGAGCTTATCTTCCAACACTTATAGATTCAAAGGTGCCTCCAAAGTGCAAATTATTTCTCCAGTATCTTTGTTACAAACAAGTATTATGCGAAAAAAGTTAAGGGTCTTTACACAACCTCAGCACTTTAATGGGTTAGACTATGATTCTTGAGGTCCCTTCTGACTCATTGAGTCTATGATTTAAACTAGGGTTCTCAAAATGATCATGTTCCAGATGTGCCTGAAGATACATAAACATTCACAAACCACAGTTCTGAAAATTACTACGCTTACCAAATCATTAGATATATGCCTAAGTTCAGACTTCTACTGTATGTAGCTGTTGATGGTAGCCACACACAATATAATCCACTTATAATACATAACCAAAAGCTAAAATTTAAAATAACCTTTCCAGTGCCAAAACATTATCTGAAGTTGGTACGGTTTGTTGAACACTACCATTTCTAAAGAGTTGGAATAAGTGCTATCGCAAAACAAACAAACAAAAAACAAAGAAAGAACAAAATAAACCAGACAGAAAGATGGCTGAAGGATAAGTTGCAAAGAGTAGAGAAAGCAGTTGTAAGCAATCTTTCAGTAACTGCAAAACTCAAACGACCAATTCTCCTTGCATGGGAGTTACACGTCACGTTGCCTATCGTCAACAGCAGTAAACGCATTGCATATGGAATGGTTGGTTTTAAAAATGGATTGCCTTTCCCTCCTCTAGGGTCTAGAAACAAAATTCACTGAAATCAACAGAAAAATTTCCTGTTGACTTCCCTGAGTTTTGGCTAATACAATGAAATGTTTAACTGATGCAACTCAGATCCAGGGACAAAGCCTTACATATCCAGAATAGCCTGCTTTCTCAAAGTAGTAATGAATTAGCCACTTGGCCAACAGGGCCTGAGCTCAGACGCCCAGGCCAAATGGAGGGCTGCCGTTCCCCAACCTTGTCTGCCTGATACTCTTACTCAGAGCAGGGTCGGGGCACGGGGGCTTTCCCTGTTATGCCCACCCAGTATTCCTGCTGGGAAGTGGGGGAAGTCCCCATGTCCTGCCCCTGCTCCCCAGCAGGAGTGTAGTGGGGGACTGTGGGTGGGAGGGGTGCGGGAGGAGTCTCCACTTGCTCCAGCCTAGGGCCCCACAAATCTCTAACCCACCTTTTCTCAAAGTGAGCATCTCAAATGAGAGACATCTCTCCCCCAGCAAATAATAAGTAGCAAGTATGTATGTGCAAACCTTCTGAGCACAGCTGTACTTTAACCACCTTTGGCATCAGCAAATATCGTGTGAGAAATTTAATCCACTGGGTAAAGACGCTAACAAAAAATACCTAACACTTTCATTTTATGTTTTTTTCACCACTGCCAGAGTTTAATACTTTTTTCTCTGAAGATAGGAAAGTGCTACTACCTTGAAACCCTTTACCTCACCTCCACTGTATATGGAAAAGCTGTCATGCCTCCCCTCATATATTACACATATTGTAGGATATATTTGAGTGTCTTTAGAATTTCAGTAGTGTTTTCCTTGAGCAACACTAGTAAGAATAAAGAAAATAAACTTCTGAGGTGTGATCCTCATTAAGACTGAAAATGAGTTATAAACATATTACATCTATGCTCAGTTTAAGGTCCTTTTATACCCTACCTGGCTAGGTCTACTCCAGGGGATAAGTTTGAATGAAGATATACAACTCCAGCTATGTTAAGTGCGTATCTTGAATCAAAGTATCTTAAATCAAATTTTGGCACCATCCACACTGTGGGAAGTCAACAGGAGCACAAGTGGCAAGGAGTCCTGTGGCACCTTATAGACTAACCAACACTTCTGTTAGTCTATAAGATGCCATAGGACTCCTCACCGCTTTTGCAGATTCAGACTAACACGGCTACCCCTCTGATACTTAACAGGAGCACACTCTCCCTTTGATTTCCCTTACTCCCCATAGAAGCAGGACTACTAGCATCGACAGGAGTGTCCTCTCAGTTTGAATAAGCATGTCTTCACTAGACCCTCTCATTCAAATCCCAGACGATCAACTACAGAAGCTTCAATCTTCTCCATCGGGGTGACATGGCCCTAAAGTTGCATGAAGCAGCCTTACAGCAGCCTGATTTTGTATCTAGCTTCAAGTTTCCTGTCCCTTCACACAAGCCAAGGAAAGATCTTTGTGAAGGATCAGCCTTTTAAACAACCTGACATCCAATTTTGTATTTCCCTTCTCTATTTGCCAGAAGCTTTGCTGGGCTTGCTGTCTGGTGTTGTAGCGTGTATTAGCTTGCTGTCTGGTGTTGTAGTGTGTACTATACCTGCTGATTTAGATAATGTATTCTGTTTGTATAAATATTACCCTGTGCTCTGTCTGTTTATATGATGAGAGAAGTTTTTTGGTACTTCCTCCATTCTAGTTATTCTGTTTTTGGGAATGTCGGCTTAATATTTCCCCCTCTTGTTTTCTTTCCCTGACTACACATCAGTCCACTAATGTTAGGAACCTTCTCCATGCACAGTTCTTAACAGACACTGTTCACAAATTGGCCACTAAATAAAGCTAAAGGCACAGGCTAAAATATGTCGATAGGGATTTATTGATGGTTTTCCTAAAACAGTTTTTATAATGGATCGTTTTTAATTTTATAACTGAGCAGAGTAGACAAAGCTTAGAGGCCATTGGCCTATGTGAGTATTCATATAAATAGTTAGTACATTACAATTCAGATTTATTGTAACACAAAGACATTGGGCCACTGACCCTGGAAAAGCAAGAATGACTTAATTACAACCTAGACAGAAACCTACAATGAAGGGAGTTGGAAAATTGTCCCTCTGGAATAGAATGCACTGTTCCCAGCACAAGTATTCTGCACATTTGGGTTGTCACAGCTAAATTTAGATGAGTCTCCAAAATATCCAGAGGTCCAGTTTGTATTTGTTTTTCTGGATGCATTTGTAACAAGGTAGTGGTGCTATGTTACTCTATTGTTATGCCTGTAGCACTGGGATTCTCAGATATTTCACCACCTGTCCCAACCCCCACCTCACATATGTTCCATTTCCATTCATAATCTCAAGTCTCTGCAGCAATTGCTTATATGGGAAAGTGACTGTAGAGAGTATTTAAGGGTTTTTTAACTTGTTTTTTATTTTCATTTAGTTACCAGAAATAAGGAACCATTGATGTATTGCCAGCCAGCTCTTCCATAAGCAGAAGCTTCAGAAACTAGGGAAGTGGACATATGTTTCTGATGCTCTATATTTTCTATCATGGTGAAATGAAACAGCATTAGTCATTTTATTGTTTGGAAAGAAGGTTGGAAAACAATCCCCATAATATAATTTTAATCCAGAATGCCTCAATTTATGTGAACATATTAAGTATGTCCTTTCTGTGGACGTGCTTTGATGTAGATCTGTCTTTTCAGGCTCCTTGTGAAAGCTTTTGTTAATATGGGCCTATTTGAACTCTGCTTCAATGAATTTCAATGCTGCCAGCAGTTTTCACTTGATTTTATGTTTCATTTCCTCCTATTATATAACTTTGCTATGACTTAATGGCATATTCTGGTGTTTTTCTCTGGTGTTGGCAGATTTACTCTTTTATAACTTAAAATAAACCACCTTACAATAAGAAAAGGAAGAGAAAAGATATTAAATCAACAGTGCCGTAGTAAAGTTCTGACTGGACAAATGAAGCAGTACGAAAGAACAAAGCAAATACACAAACTCTAATAAGTTGGAGAATACAGCTGGAGACTCAAAAATAGAGAAGGACATCTCACAGCATAGAGTAAGCTCTTTGATGACATGAAACTATGATGTGGCACCAAAAAAATTCAAATATTGCAGCTAAAATGGAAGATCAAATCCAACAAGGGGGGAAAACCTCTTCTCCACAAATCTCGACATGCACATTTACAGATGAATGCAACACAAAAGAGAGGGGAACAAATAATCTTGAAATCAAGCACAAAATCTAGACAGACAGAAAGCTGATGTGATTATAATCAACTTCATACAACAGGGTGAATCTCCCTAGTCTGGCACCCTCAGGATCTGACTGGTCCCAAACCAGGGAATTTGCTTGACCAGCAGAAGTGAATGGCGGCCTCTCTGCTGCCGCAGGCTGTGGGGCTCTGCTCCGGTGGTAGCAAAGGGGCTGACATTGATAGAGCAGGAATAGGGGATGCTCAGGGTGTGGGGCTCAGCAGCTGCCCTGCCTCTTCCCCTGCGCACTCCCATCCCTGCTCCTCCTCTTCCCTCCCTGAACGCTGCAAATCAGCTATTTGCTGCACTCTGGAAGTTCTGGGAGGGTGGCAGAGGAATTGCCGAGTGCGGGGCCCCCAGCTTTTCCTTGTGAGTGTTCCAGTCCCGGAGCATCTACAGATGTTGTTGAATGAGGGAAGTACAGTATGGATTATAGAGGTTCAACCTGTAATAACAGCTAAATGCTTCTACGTGCACATATTTGGCAGCATAGCAAAATATGGTATTAGTTGATTAAGAATAATTTTTCACCTTCAATGTTTGTACACAGGAACATGATATGACGTACACTAGAAACCCAACGTATTATAAATCATTCTAAATTTCAAGATCAAAGAAAGTTACAGAAGCAAAATTGTTAAGCAGGTTTACAATACTAGAGTTTACAAACAACCTCAAAGATGGTTTCTCTCTCTCTCTCATCAGGGTACAGCACTTCTTTAATTAGAAGCGTGTGAATCTTTTGCTTTTGTTAATTCCTTTTATCTTTACTCATTGAATCCCCATGTTCTTTGAAAATCCATGCCCTTTGGCTCTACATTCAAACTGTCAATCATTTCAGTACCCAGATTCAGAAGAGAATTTTTTTGTTAATCCCTGCCAACGTTCACAAATAACTAGTGCTACACAAAGTGGCAGTTAACTCCATCATCCTTCATCTCTCATGCCATCTCATAGCCCCATTACATGCCAACGTAGCCTCTACACTAAGAATATTACTGAATAGTAGTGCAGGTGTTACTGACTGGCAGCTGGCATTTTTACTACAATCTATGCTGCTCATAGCAAGTATTAACTTGTGACTATTAAACAAATGAACAAAACCCAATAGCCTTCCTCTAAATCCTCCCCCCCCCCCTTAAAAATTAGTCGTTATCTTAAAAATCTGCTATAATTAAAACAAACATGCTGGAATGTTATTTACTTATTTATGAGAAGTCAATCAGTTTGGTCTTAAAGGCATCCTGGAGGAAAATAATCAATGGTGTGTCAGAAGCAAATTAAGGAAATGTTGCAGAAAATACTCAGTAGCTTCCTCAACTTCCTAAACCCTAATATCACTCACAGGGAACTCCTGAGCTTAAAAGCATTTAACAGTTAAATTTTTTTTGTGTGGGTGATCTTGAAGTAATCAGCATCAAGAAATTCTAAACATGCAAGAAAAGAAAAGAGCAAGCAAACAAAGCCCAATTTTTGGCAGACTACATTTCAGGGTTTCAGAGGGGTAGCCAAGTTAGTCTAACTGGAAAAACTTAAAAAACAACAAATAGTCTTGCAGCACCTTAAAGACGAACAAAACATGTAGATGGCATCATGCGTTTTTGTAAGCACAACCCACTTCTTCAGATGAATGGAGTTATTAAAGGTCCAGTTTTGAAATAAATATGGGATAGGGGGGAAAGAAGGAAAAAAAAGAGAGGGGGAAACCTGTACTTTTCCAGGCCAATTCCACAAACCAAATACACATAAGAACGGCCGTACCGGGTCCGACCAAAAGTCCATCTAGCCCAGTATCCTCTCTGCCGACAGTGGCCAATGCCAGGTGCCCCAGAGGGGGTGGACCAAAGACAATAATCAAGCGATTTGTCTCCTGCCATCCCTCTCCAGCCTCTGACAAATAGAGGCCAAGGACACCATTTAATCCCCTGGCTAATAGCCTTTTATGGACCTAACCTCCATTAAATTATCTAGCTTCTCTTTAAACTCTGTTATAGTCTTAGCCTTCGCAGCCTCCTCTGGCAAGGAGTTCCACAGGCTGACTACACACTGTGTGAAGAAGA
>JANRFK010001605.1:34570104-34582173 GCA_030068395.1 Apalone spinifera | reverse complement strand
CGACCTGCCTAATCTGCATCCCTCTGTCGGCAGAGGGATGCAGTCTAGACATACAATGCAGTGTAGATGCACCCTTAGGGTATCTCAAAATAAGATATGTAACTTGAGCTTTTTATTGTGTATTTTATTTCAATTTGTGTATTTTATTTCAATCTTATTTCAAAATTTCTTGTTTTGTAATTTGGTGCTGTCTACACAGTGCCAAATTTTGAAATAACCCACTATTCTGAAACATCCCTTACTCCTCATGGAATGAGATTTACAGGGACATGGGAATAGTAAGCCCGTTCTATTTCAAAATAACGGGCTTGCTGTGAAGATGCGGGATAGCTATTTTGGGATACTCCAGTATCACGAAATAGTGTTACAGTGTAGACGTAGCCTAAGATGCTACAGAACTACTCGTTGTTTTTAAATTACAGTGTACATGAAATCACAAATACAGTTTACATTCACTATTTAATCACATTTTTGTGTTGACTTAATTATTTGACATGTTCACCAGCGGCCTCTTAAAAATCAATTTTAGCATAAAATTTTTTTGAATAAAGCAAACTGAGCATTTTCATGTAGATATGAAGCATGTTTTACTGATTTTGGAGCTACATAAATATTGTCTTAATATACAAATACTGTATTTACCTTAATAAAAGCAGCGAGGAGTCCTGTGGCACGTTTATGGTGCAGTGTGTAGTTGCTGGTGAGAATATGCTTCAGGTTGGCGGGTTGACTGTGGGCGAGGACTGGCCTTACCTTAATGTAGATGCAATAAGCTTTCCCTTTGGTTAGAGTAAACATCCACAACGTTCTTTGGAATCAGCTTTGCAGTTAAATCGACTTGTATGTGAAGAAAATCTCTCTTCTCCCATGGCTAAATGCAATCAGTTTCTAATCCATCTCCAGTGTGGGCATCCCAGCTCGCAATGTAAGAGCTAATGGAATGAGTGCATAATAGTTTGAATACGTAATCTTAGACATTTCTTCTTGAAGTCTTTGAAAAGTATTAGGATATTCTATTGTAATAAGAATGTCCATTTCTCCACCTACATTTATGTTGAGGTGAGTCTGAATATTTCTGCAAGAGTGGGGGAGAATCATTTTTATCACACCCTATTGCTTTGTCATGTGTTTTGGCAATTTCCATTGATTCTTTTGGAAAATCGTCTCTGTAGCTCCAATTATGGCATCCAAAAAAGCAAGGCAAACTGCAGATTGCATGTGGGAAAAAACAGGTGACATTACAATTCTGGGCATTTCATGTGAATTTGTTGCCTTTTTTACCTGTTCTTTTGGACTTACAGTTATTGGAACAATGAAATCCCTGAGAGCTGACAAGGATTTTTCTACAGGTTGAACCTCTCTGGTCCAGGACTCTTTGATCCGACAACATCCGAGGTCTGGCAGGACCACAGTTGTTGCTGTACCAGAGAGCCCCAGAGACTGTTGGCTGGGAGTCATTGGCAGAGGGGCTGGCAGTCAGCAGCCCCAGGGGCAGGGAATGGAACCTCATCAGCAGCCCTGGAGGTTGGGAGCGCAACCTAGCAGCTCTCAGCGCTGAGAATGGAACCGGTGGTCAGAAGAGGAGCTGGCCAGGAGGCTGGTGATCCCTTGAAAACCCTGACCTCCCTGGTCCAGCAAACTCCCTTGTTTGGGACCTTTCAGGTCCCAAGGATGCTGGACTAGGGAGGTCCAACCCAACTCTTTCACTTTTTGGTGAGCGTAGTGGTCTTCATCTGGAACTGCCATGTTATGGTCTTGAAATAATTCTGTCATTTCTTTCTGCATTTCATTCCAGTCTTCTTCACTTTTGAGGTTCTCAAAGTGTGGTTTCATTTTCTGTGTGATAGAGGAAGCTTTTGCTTCAAGGTATGGATGCCTTGAAATCCTCTGTGAGTGACATGAATAACTTTCATAACACGTTGAAAGATAAGCAAGCGTGCAATGAAACTCCAACCATGTGGTGATAAAGGCCATTTGATCCTGCAGACCACTTTTTGCTTTATTCACTCAGATCTTGGAGACACCGCATGATGGCAGTGCATTGCATTTTTACTGCAAACACACTTCTCCATTTACATACCACTTACAACGCATATTATGGGGCTTGCATGTTCCCATGATGCTTAAGATCCAAAGCTGTCTGCATATCAAGAAAACTCTGGCAATTGGTTGGTTCCACAAAGACAGGCTACAATTTCTCCAGTACATTTAGAAAGCTCTCCATGAGGACAAGGTTGTGTTTGTGAGCCACGCAATGTACACACATTGCAAATGGATGGTCACTTTCATTCACTGCTGAATCACAGCTATGACGATCCTATTCACTGCCTGTATAATTTCTTCGCAAACCGATTTTCTTAGATCTTGAAGCACTTTTGTTTTGAAATTCAGGGCTTGTGTAACTAAATAACCTGCCTGCATTGTTCCTGAAAGTTTCATTATACTTTGAAAAAAAATCACAACATTCATGGAAATGCCCTTTCGATTTAGATTCCTTTCCCTTGCTGTGCCTTAGAAATGGTAAACCAAGTTTTGAAAGTAACTTGACAATATTACAAACCGTAATAAGGTAATCCCAGTTTCTCTCAAAGGTACTTTTAAGGCTTGCCTAATGCTCTGTCCGGTTTCTTCACTATGTTTGGAGCATTGCCACTTTTCCATACTTTTCATATGAACCTGGGAAACCACATGCTTAGATAATTTTTCAGAGCTTTGCTTCCAATCCTGCACATCTTTTTTGATAGACAGATCATCCACATAGCCTGTTTCAGGATAGCAGTGACAGCAAGGAAAGAAGAATACAGCCACTTGTTGAATAGTCTATTCAACGCAAGGAAATTTGTTGCAATGGAAAAAAGTGAAAAAGAATGGTTGTTTCTCCCAAACAGTCTTGGAAAATCAGGCAGATGTGATTGATTAGGCCTAATTCTTTTTTTCTCCATGATCTGTAGGAACAGTTACATTATGCATATAATCTTCAGTCGTATCTGTGCTGAGAGAACCTAAACTCACTGCATCCAGATATTTAACATTTAGAGCACCCGGGCCATGCCAGGAGGTGCTGTAAAATCTTGCCAGGAATCAGACACCAATAGGTCAACAGTCACTTTCACAAAAAAATTGCAAATATCCATTTTAGCTTTTCTTGGTTTTAGATAGGTCTGGAATCACGAGTGTGTGGAATTATTTTTTAAAAATCTGAAAGGTAAACTACTGAAAAATCAATCATTATATATACAGTTGGGGGGCAACTCCCCATCAGGCCCCCCCAATCTCCGCCCTTGGTCTGCATTTTTTCTTTTTGTGGATTTCTGGCAGAGTATTAAGATTATAGTGACTGCTCTCATGAAGGCTACAGAATGGTTATCAACTCTTTGTGGCATCATCTGTTATTTAATATTGTCATACCACATAACTCAGGGTGTCTGTACACTTGCTTGAGAATACAATCTGTCATTGTTCTAACAATTGAATAACTTCCTAAAAAAATATTTTCCCTTTGTAGCTGAAAGGTTCCAGGCTTGCTTTCTGCTGGAAGGGGATTTAAAAGCAAATTGTGAGCAAAATCTCTTCTGTCATTTTAGGGTAGTGGGGACATGTACATTTTCCCAAGGGAGAACTCAGAGATATAAGAACTGTGAAACTTCAATCTGGCCAGGTAAATTGGCCTTTATGAGCAATAAGTACTTTCCCAGAGAGAGTAAAGTTGGGAAGCAGCAGAGGGAGCCCTGAAAAAAGTGGGAACAGAACTGACGGATTGGCTTTGGGCCGTGGGAAGCAAAATTGCTCGGATATATGAGCTGAGTAGATCCTGGGTAGAAGGATAGCAGGAAGGTCAGATGACCAGCTGATGTAGCGGTCACGTTGTGATCTTATGATTTTTGCTTGCCTATTCATCCCAGCCCCCAGCTGCCTCCTCCATCACCGCACATGATCTCATTGTTCCCCACAGGTTGTCACTACATAAGAGCTGGGGAGAGGCCAGGCAGGGGGAACCAGCCCACCCACTCCACCAGGTCCTGGTCTAGGGCCCTAGGGTCTTTTGAAATATCTAGTCCATGTATTGAGTTACCCAAATGATTTTTTCCCCTGTTTTCGCTTCCTGCCAGTGTGGGGCTCCTCAATGGAGGCATGGTTGTTGGCTTGGCTTAGGCTTCCCTCAATCTCTGAGTTCAATCAGTCTCTTTTAAGGTTTTCCCTTCCCAAAGGGCGGCGAGAGAGAGAGAGATCCCAGTCCCTGCGGCCAGAACAGCCTGTGTAACGCAGTTATCACTCCTGACACAGCTCACAGCATCAGCCTTGCCTCCTGGTGCCTCAGAAGCCTTTATACTGCAGAGTGACCCCAGCACACTCCCAGTCCTGTACTCGCCTCTCTCCCTCTGAAATGTGCGTCTTGTACTGCCCAGCCCTACCTGGACAATCCACATATATTAAGTCTGTTTTGCCCTGGAGGTTAAGTCCCGGCATGACAAACTCTGGCTGGGATGATTGAGTTGGGGTTGGTCCTGCTTTTAGCAGGGGGTTGGACTCAATGACCTCTTGAGGTCTCTTCCAACCCTACGGCTATGTCTACACTACAAAGAAATGCCGGGAAAAGATACTCAAATTGTGACCCGCAAATGTCAGATAAAAACCCTCTTTTGGAACATCCCCTCTTCCTTGTCAAATGAGGTTTACAGGGATGCCGACAAAACGTGTCCGCTTTTCCGACATTTTTTCGGAAAAGCGGACACTTTCCTTGGATGCGGCAGAGTTTGAAAAGCTCTGTAGTCCAGACATACCCTATGGCTGTGTCTACATTGGTGTGATCTTGCGTGCAAAAACTTGCTGCCTGTCTACACTGGCTGTGAGTTCTTGCGCAAGTACACTGACGTTGTAATGTATGAAATCAGGGCTTCTTGTGCAAGAACTCTGATGCTCCCGCTCAGGAATAAGCCCTCTTGCTCAACTGTTCTTGCGCAAGAGGCCAGTGTAGACAGGCAACATGAATTTCAAACACTCTGGAGTAGATAAAAACAAGGCTATTATCTACAAATAGAGAGATTTTAAATGAGGGCAAGCAATGAGGCATAAGAGTCAGAAGTGGTTACAAGAAAAATAAAGACAAAATGTTTCCTGGAGCTTAACTTAGACTAGGTTAAATTTAAAGCAAGGGTTTTCTCACCACATGGTTCCAAGAGCAATACTGACCAAGCTCTTCAAGTCAGGACCTCTCCTTCAGAGTCCAACCATTGCTTCTTTAGTCTTCTCAGGGGCAAAGAGCGAGAGAGACAGGAAGAGAGAAGGAGGGGTTACTTGGGGTGTTTGCCCTTCCTTTTTATGGTTTCAATCCTTCTTTGGACAGTATTTCCAGCTGAGAAGCATGAGACAAGTGACTGGTGGAGGAAGGAGACCTCATGCTGTTTCTTTGCTAAGATGGGGATCTCATTGGCCTTGTCTGCCTGGCTTGCCAAAGAATGGCCTCTTGACAAGTGACGGCTCTTCAGCTGAGGTGTCAGCTTGCCCTTTGTTTTTGAGAAACTGGTTTGGTCTCTCCCCAGGTTTCTCTGGGAACACACAGTAGTCATGATTTTAGCTTGTGATCATAACTTTATATTGCTACATGAATTATCACATAATGTTCCTGTAATAACGCAAGTAATGAGTTTTCAAATGATACCTCAGAAAACATGCCTTGTACAAAGATTATTACAATAACATGCAAGGTGTGAAAACCAGAGTGCATTCCATCACACGTACCTTATCCATTAACCTGTGGAACTTAACCACAACCCCTTGGGGACCAGAGGGCATGGTTCTAAACTGGTATAAGTTCAGAAGCAATTAGCAGGCCATCTTCTCCCCAAATTCAGGGGCAAGCAGGATCTGCCAATACTCTTGGTTAGGCTGAGGGTAAATATGGACCCAGAACCTCTCAGTCATTCCAACACTTGTCAACTTGCTTCATAGAATAGCCATCTAATTTGGATACTGCATTTACTTTTCAAGAGTTTATGCAGAACTGTGTTAAGCCATCCTGTTTGGGCATGAGGACTTTGGGACTTCTCAACTCGCTGTGTGACTCCTCAATCACCCTCATGGCCAATACGTTCTGTAGCTTTTGTTGCACAGTCTCCAGTATTTTTCTGGGTAATGATCTGGCACTTTCTGGCTGGGTTCAATCTCTGTAAACGGGAACACTGGGTGCATTCAGCACGGTGTCACTGACTGAAAACATGAAGGGGAACGAGCTGATGAGTTTATGTATCTTCTGTTCTTTGTTAGAACTTAAGCCTTCCCTAATGGATATAGTCCCAATAGCAGAAGTAGTACTCAGTTTCCCACCCAGAGTTCTGTGATAAGGGTGCCCTTGATATAGAATTTCTCCTGGTTGTGCTGCACTTTAAACAAATTCTCCTTTGAAAACTCACTTGGATTTTAGCTTCTCTCTAAATTGTATCCCATTCGGCACTGAGCTGATGGACTGTGACTCCTGTCCCTCCAATGTTTTAAAAATCACAGCTGTTATTCCTTGGGGCTGTCTCCCATACAGAACTCAAATGGCAGGAAATCCCATAGAAGTGTTGGGGGGACTTCCCAGATGGCAAACAGGCTGGAAGGTGGGAGTTGATCCCAGGAACAAAGAAAGGAAGCCATGAACTTCTTTAGTACCTCTTACAGAGTTTTATTAAAACACTTTACCAGCTTTTCGGTCGCTGCAAAGGCCTAAATATTCTATTTATCATCAGCAAATTGCATGGCTCCTTCATTAGCTATGACAGAAAATGGGTTCCCTGGGCATGGATTATTTCTTTAGGAATCCTCACCTGGGTGAGTCCTTTCATCAATTCAGCAGCAATGGCTGCCACCTTTCTGGAGTGGAGGGGTATTGTCTCGGGATAGGGTGTGGTGTAATCCAGGGTCACTACGATATTTTGGTGCCCTTCTGTTCTTCTCTCACTGTGGGCCTATTAAATCCATTCCTTCCCTTTCAAATGGGGTCCTATCATGGGCAAGATGAAGCAGTTGCCTAGCTGGAGACATGCTTCAACTGTTAGGGCATTTCTATTGAAAGCCATATAGGCCATGCTAGATTCTCCATCCTGATCTTCCTCTCTGTGGGGTAAACCCTTGTGGTCAGTCGGACTCTTCTTGTGCTTCCTTGGCTTGCTCTTCCACCAGTCACCTACGCTGGCCACTATTGAGGTGAATCCCTCCTTGACGTTTCACAGCTAGGCCTGGCAATCATCTGATAGCTCTCAGTCAACATTGCTGCTTCCAACAGGGCCTCCAATGGGCCTTGTGTCACTCACCTCCATTCTCCAGAAGGGAGGATCCAGAGGAACTGCTCCAACATGATCTTCCCCAACACCTGCGTCCTTGTTTTCCTTGGGTTGGAGCCACCCCTGGAGTGTTCCCCAGCAGTCATCCAAAATGGCCGCCTTGAGTAGGGAATAACCCTGTGTCACTACTGCATATAGGCTCCAGTAAATGTCCTGCACTGTCCCCTTTTGATATGGTGCAATCAGGGCTGCCCAGCTCTCCTTTGCCCAACAGGCCACCGTAGTGACTCTCTTGAAAGTCACCAGAAATATTTTGGGTTTGTCATCTCATCCCATTTTTGTCAGCTGCGGGGGAAGGCTGGGAGTGGGGTGAGGTCAGATGGCAGTGTCTGGGGTTGCAGACCACCCTCTGCACAGGGCCTGGTGTGTCGCCAGTTGCTGCAGCAATGGGTGTGCAGCTGTTGTCAATTCTTGACAACACATTTTAGCACCTTATCCAGCGCCACCTCTACAAGTTATTTGTATGGGTCTTTCGGGCTCAAGAGCCTACGATGCCTGCATTCTCTCTTAGTTGTGGCATGGGAAACTGCCATGACCCAGCTGCCTAGAGCAGGTCTGTGGCTTTGTGGTTTCTGCTGGGTTCCAGTCATCCCCGGGTGCTCCAGTTGCTCCCCCAGAGGTTTTGCAGTGTAGACGGCTCCTTTTTGCGCAAAAGCCTCTTGTGCAAAAAGTGGCCACTCATTAATTATGCAAATGAGGCTCGGCGATATTTCACGCTTAGCTTCATTTGCATATTTCTTGCGCAAAACCAGCACATTGTAGACATAGCCTGCAGTGTCCTGTTTCTCGCAAGGCTTTCACTTCCCAAAGGTGTGTGGGGGAGGGAGGCAGTGGAAATCCAAGTCCCTGCTGCTAGAAACTTTTCACAAACCTGTTGCCACTCCTGACCCCACTCTTAGCATCAGCCTTGTTTCCTAGTGCCACATGTATCATTGCCCTTTCCTGGGGCTACCAGTATCCTTTTAACTGTTCTTCTACGGGGAACATGCCTTGCACTTACAAGACTTCCCTAGCTAAGTAAAGTTTATTCCTGGCTCCAGTTCAGTATGAGGCCCATAGACCCCATCACAAGAATAGATGTATTAGGCGTACTTATGGAAATTAAATATACATGGGTTTGAGGGAAGAAGAAAAGGGTCCTCGCTCTTCCTCCAGACCTTATGAATGAGAGCGCTGAACTTTATGAACAAAGGGGACAGTAATTGGTCACTCCTTGGGCAGCTCTGGGACACGAGGCATGGGACAGTGGGAAGATTTTAATGGGTGACTTGTGTGTGGGGAAGGGAAGCTGAAGGAGACATGAGGGCTCTTTCCTCACTAGCTGCTTTACCTCCAGCTGGTTTAAGAAAACGTAAATATCAAATATCCAGAATAATGTACAGTACAATTAAAATGTAGGTGTAGAACACACAAAATGCTATTTTATGCATCATTAGCCAACCAGTGGAATTCAGTCTTGTAGGAGGTAATCAATGTGCATCATATGGATGGTCTTTTTTATACAAGCCTAATAATTTTATGACTAACAAAAACATCTGTAGCACTGCAAAGTAAGGCACCAAGGCTGCAAAGACTTACGGTATGTAAATTCTTGCAGGATTGGGGCCTAAATAAAGGTAATCCAATCTCATGCTTCAGAGACTAAATTGATAATTTGAGAGACTCAATTAGGATTTTTCTTCCCCAATTCATAGAACCTTTCACACTTGGCTAGGTGTATTAAGCTAGAGGTTAGGAATTTAAGATTTGCCATACTACTACAGACTATTGATACATGGAGCCTAGCTTGGTGCATCCCAGCTATGGTTTATACTTGATAGCTCAGAGAAAGCAGAACAAACTGTAAACAAATTATGATGCATCCGGGCAAATGCACAATAGAGTACATTTGCAGTAAAAATACAGCCCGACCTTTGTGATGCTTTTACACCCAAAGCATGAAACCTTATTACTCCTGTCTTATACATAATTTATCAGACAAAAATATTATTTTTGGCTTTAAAATTATCCAGCTGCTTTTTAAAATGATCCAGCAGCTACAGTATTTAACTTTCTGATCCCCTCCAGAAGCAATTTTTACAGGCAAATTACACACTGTGCAAAAATGGTTTTTTTATTTGGTTTTACATTTTCTTGCCATTAATGTCATATTATGAGGCATCATAAAAAAAGGGATTGATATTTTTCTTCTATAATCTTCAACATTGTAAGTGGAGTACCTCAGTTAAGTCTCTTTAATTTTTCTTTTCTAAGTAGAAAATAATCCCAGTTTTTCCAATCCCATATACTGCCATAACTATAATATTCCTTCTTGCCCTTCTCTGGAGCCTTTCAATTTCAGCTATATCTTTTATAAAATGAAGCAATAATGATAATAATTACTCTTAGTAGTGGTAGGCTACAGACCCCAGTCAGGATAGGGTGGTGGGCTCATTGTGAGAGAACAAGTTAAACATTACTTAGAGAAACAAAACATGTAGATGGTATCATGCAGTCATCTGAAGAAGTGGGCTGTGCCATGAAAGCTCATGATACCATCTACATGTTTTGTTAGTCTTTAAGGTGTTACTAGTCTATTTGTTATTACTAAGTTAGATGTCTGCAAGTCACTAGGGCCTGATGAAATGCATCCTAGAATATTCAAGGAGCTGATAAAGGAGGTATCTGAGCCATTAGCTATCATCTTTGAAAAGTCATGGAATACGGGAGAGATTCCAGATGACTGGCAAAGGGTAAATAGAGTGCCTTTCTATAAAAAGGGAAATAAGAGCAATCCAGGAAGCTACAAACCAGTCACCTTAACTTCTGTGCCAGGAAAGATAATGAAGCAAGTAATTAAGGAATTCATCTGCAAACACCTGGAAGATAATAAGGTGATAGGTAATAGCCAACATGGGTTTGTAAGGAACAAATCATGTCAAACCAATCTGATAGCTTTGTTTAATAGGATAACAAGCCTTGTGGATAAGGGAGAAGAGGTGGATATGGTATACCTAGACTTTAGTAAAGCATTTGATACGGTCTTGCATGACCTTATCAATAACCTAGGAAAATACAACCTAGATGGGGCTACTATAAGGTGGGTGCATAACTGGCTGGATAAATGTTCTCAGAGAGTAGTTATTAATGGTTCACAATCATGCTGGAAGGGCATAACAAGTGGAGTTCCGCAGGGTTCACTTTGTGGGACTGGTTCTATACAATATCTTCATCAATGATTTAGACAGTGGCATAGAGAGTACACTTATAAAGTCTGCAGATGATACTAAGCTGGGAGGGGTTGCAAGTGCTTTGTAGAACAGGGTCATAATTCAAAATGATCTGGACAAACTAGAGAAATGGTCCGAGGTAAATAGGATGAAATTCAGTAAAGACAAAATGCAAAGTACTCCACTTAGGAAGGAGCAATCAGTTTCACACATATAGAATGGGAAGTGATTGTCTAGAAAGGACTACTGCAGAAACGGATCTAGGGGTCATAGCGGACAAAAAGTTAAACATGAGTCAACAGGGTGGTCCTGTTGCCAAAAAAAACCAAGCAAACACGATTCTGGGATGCATTAACAGAAGTGTTGTGAGAAAGAGACCAGAAGTCATTCTTCCACTCTATTCTGCACTGATTAGGCCTCAGTTGGAGTATTGTGCACAGTCCTGGGCACCACATTTCAAGGAAGATGTGGAGAAACTGGAGAAGGTCCAGAGAAGAGCAACAAAAATGATTAAAGGTCTAGAAAACATGAGCTCTGAGGGAAGAGTAAAATAATTGGGTTTGTTTAGTTTAGAAAAGAGAAGGCTGAGAGGGGACATGATAGCAACTTTCAAGTATGTAAAAGGGTATTACAAGGAGGAGGGAGAACAATTGTTCTTTACCTCTGATGATAGGACAAGATGGAATGGGCTTAAATTGTGGCAAGGGAAGTTTAGGTTGGACATTAGGAAAAAATTCCTAACTGTCAGGGTGGTTGAACACTGGAATAAATTGCCTATAGAGGTTGTGGAATCTCCATAATTGAAGATATTTAAGAACAGGTTAGATAAACATCTATCAGGGATAATCTATATCAGCATTTCTTAAACTTTTTGAGACCATGGAACACCAAACAATAATATTTTATGTGGAATACCTATGAAAATTTTCTTCAAAAAATAAATTGTCAGAGAAAAAAAGACAAAGACAAAGAGGTCGCAGCACATCCGCAAGTTGTTCACGGAACACCGGTGTTCCGCAGAACATAGTTTAAGAAATACTGATCTATATGGTACTTGGTCCTGTGGTGAGGGCAGGGGACTGGACTTGATGACCTCTCAAGATGTCCCTTCCAGTTCTAGTGGCCAATGATTCTATGTGCTGCACAAATACATAATTAAAGGCA
The DNA here is from genome assembly GCA_030068395.1 of Apalone spinifera. NCBI lineage: Eukaryota > Metazoa > Chordata > Testudines > Trionychidae > Apalone > Apalone spinifera. The sequence goes on along the minus strand of JANRFK010001605.1, from coordinate 34,570,478 downwards.
GTTCCTTTAAGTGTTTAAAATCTAAGGCCATGGTCCATGTGAGTAAAATTAGTAAGGATCCATGCAGATTACTTGGATCATAAACTCCCTAGAAAAGGACCCATCTTTTTTCCTGCATTTATAGCATCTACTTCAAGAATTGTGATATGTTCCACACAGTTTGCTATGTGACAAGTTTCAGAGGGGGTAGCCGTGTTAGTTCGTTTCAGCAAAAACAATGAGGAATCCTGTGGCACCTTAAAGACTAACACATTTATTTGGGCACAAGGTTTCATGGGCTGGAATGCACTTTGACAGATGCATGAAATGGAGACTTCAGTAGATACACATGCAAAGGTGGGTAAGTTACATTACATTACTATGGAGGGGGGGGG
>JANRFK010001605.1:34451759-34564123 GCA_030068395.1 Apalone spinifera | reverse complement strand
AGTGCAGGTTGCCCTGCTGGCGAGCCGCAGCCTGCAGCTGACTCCCCGCCTCTGCCAGCTGCGCTCCATGGCTCTGGCTCGGACCCGGCGTATAACTTCAGCCCTCAGCCTCTGAGCTCCACCGGGGAAGGCTCGAGGGCGGAGCGCGACCTGGCGAAAGCGAGGGGCTCACCTGGCGCTGGCTTGTGCTTTAGAAACAAGTGTAAATGAAAGAGAGAGCTTCAGCATTGGCTCGTTTCTCTCGGAGTGGGGCAGCCTCTTCAAAGGCCTTTTGGCTTCCCAGGTGTGTGTAGACAGATCCCTTCTTGCGTAGCCTGTGCGTGTGTAACTTTGACAAGACCGCAGAGTTACCTAGTGCGCTGGAATAGCTCCTTGTGTGAATGAGCAGTGTGAAGTGCTTTCGAGAAGTAGGCATTTTTCCATTACAGTAACTGCTTTCAAAAGTTTTGGCTTTGGGCAAGAGAGGGTTTTTTGGGGGGGAAGGGTAGTAGACAGTGGTTTTTTGGAGGGGTGGGTGGGAGCATTTTATAGACTTAAGGGAGGAAATGTAACAAATATTCTTCCAGGCAGTGTACACTTATTTCTTTTGTGCACCTTTGTGCGTGCATTTGTTTTCATCTTCACTTTCATTGTCATTCATGACCCTGGTCCTAACCCAAAAACTAGGTTTAACACATGGTAGATTGTCTGCTCTGAGTAATTGTCCTAAATATGTACATGTCTTGTTACACATTTCAGTTATGTGTCTTGTATACATGAAAACCCCCCACTAGTCTTGTAATGTTAAATATTAATATGGTGTAAACTTGACAGCAGTGTGTCTTATAGCCGCCTTTGGGGTTTTTCTGAGTCTTTCACATAATAGGTGGGGAAGAGATGAGCACTTGGGGGGGGGGGGGGGGGGGGGGGGGGAGGAATGATTGTACAGAAATTGCCAAAAGACCGGTCAGGTGTAGTACTCAGCCATTTTAACTCTTTTTGGAACTGACTGGAGTTGAGTGAATGACAGTAGACACAATGCTGTGAAATGCACTGTTGAACAATCAAAATAACTTTGTAATCTTTCAAATAGTCACTTTAGGTTGCTACAGCGGTAGGTAAAAGATTTGAAACTGACTTTTGTAGGTGTTATTTTTGGAAGTTTTAATTTGAGAGAAACTCAATTTTGCAAACTTATGCATTTGGGTAATCTCAAGGAAGTCAACAAAATCTGTAGGGTAGATACAGTTAAGCATGTGCAAAAGTATTTGTGGGGCTAGGGCCTCGGTCAATGAAAAATGACACTGTCAGAGCAAGTACTGTATCTGACACATAGTAGGCAATACTCTACTTTGGAACCCTAACAATTTGTATTAGTCAAAACGCTGAACCTAAAAATGGGATCTTGTCGCTTCTTGATTAATAACAAAGTTGTGTCGCAACCATAAATGTAGCTTTTGACCAGTTCTCAGGTAGATAGATGTGAGCCACGTGCCCTCAAAAACAGCAGGCTGCATATTGTACTGTCGGTCATACAAATGCTTACACACATGCTTAATTTTACTATTGTGAGTAGTCTCAGTGAAGGATTGGACTAAATGTTTAATGAAAATACTAAGTTTTCCCTTGTTTCCCTTTCACATGCTGTTCTTTGTAGTAGTGAGTAGGTTTAATCAATCCATTTTCTTGGTAAATATTACTTGTTAGCTTGAATCATTTTAGTAAAAACATTTTTTGTTGAGATAAGATGTAGAATGTTCTTTCAACTTATTTTAGAGTGATGTAAGAATTATTTGAGGCAAATCTTCCTTTGTGTATTGGAGTAATGTTTGCACGATTGAAGTTAAGTCTTGTGAACTTTTTTGTGAATGTGATAGTTCTGTAAATTTTGAAATTATACATTGTTAGCATTTTAATAATAATACAAAATCAAGGTATATTGATAAAAGTAAAGCAGTGTGTATAACAAATCAATATATTAGCTAGATGACTAAGGTGATTATGTTTTACACCACCAACACAGTACGCTAATCAAAGTTGGTTACTACCAATACTAATTGTAAAGTTTCATCCCTATAACTAAGCTAATGAGTAAAATATCCATGGGAAAGGGTTTTCATTTATCTGCCTAACCAGGAGGATCAGTGTGTGTGTTTTATCAAATCCTCCAAGTTTCTTGTTGCATAAGAATCAAATGTTTAAAATTGTTTAATTTCATAACACCTGCGTTGCAAAGTAATTCTGTTATTGCAGTGTTACTTTTAAGATTTGAGTGCTATAGTCATTTAATATGTTGTCAGTATTCACATTTTGATACAGTAAATCATCTAGATTTTTAAATTAATCTCTCTGGAGCCAATGCATGCTGTGTGGGTGCTGATAATATATCAGTTAGTAGCATTTTATATAAAGGTGTAGCAAAATGAGCATTCCTTAAGGTGCCTAAAGGAGCCAATATATTGTGGCTGCTGTGATAGTTATACTACTGTATACTATGCTGCAAACAAGGGAATTCATCCGTATTTATTAAATGCCTTGAAAACTTTTGGTATTGTAGAAATTATTAAAAAAACCTAACAATCATAGTCTTATTCAAACTGTTTTATTTTATAATCTTTACATTTGTAAATTAGGGAAGTTAGGATGACCCTCAGATCAAGCAAGTTAATAGGCTGTAGTTTCAGCATTACATTGCTTGGTGGTGTTTTACAATTTCAGATTATGTATTGGTTGATTAGTTATCCTGTCTGTTCCTTAAACACCCATACAAGTATTTGTGACCATGAAATATTGTGACTGTCCTATATATGTTTTAAACATAAGTATTTCAGAAAATATTGAATTATTTAAAATAGAAAAAAATCCCCTTCTTATGAATTAATCTATATACATTTAAATGTATTTCCTACTTATTATTTTAACTACTAAAACACTTTTAAGAATAAAGCTGTACTTGCATACCCATTTTACTTTAACCTTTTTTCTTTCCCTTACCTAAGAAATAGGAATGCGTTTCAGATATAATTTTTCAGATTAAAACTGGGTTTTTATTTGATATCTCTAAAATAGTACCTTCTATTTGAATTAACACAGATGGTGAGAGTAAATATTCATGTACCTGTGAAATGCATATGACTTGGTGAAGTGGTTTAAACCTATCTCCTTTTGTGTACCATGTGAACATTTGTGCATATATACTTCCAAAACATTGTTAGGTATAGTTAATAAAATTTGCCCACTTTATTGCCTGTATAATCAAGTTTGCAAATAGAAAAGTCATTTGTACAGTATAAGACTTTTACTTGGATTTACATTCAAGACTTATAGTGATTGGCAAATTTGAATTCTGCTGAGAGAAACTTATAAAAGAGGTGCTTGTAGGAAAAAAGGTACAGATGAAGAATAAATGCTTTATATTGCGTGTTTAAATTATTCTGTGAAATATTAAATGTATTTGCATCACATGGCAAAAGTTTTTGGAATAATGGAATGCAAAGTCACTTAGAACATAAAATGTGGTTACAATCAGACAGATACAGCTCAATGTCTTGCAGGTATATTGGTTCTTTAGACTGGCCAGGTGTTTGCCTCCCCTGCTCCCTGCAACTATATAATCATGAAAGGAGACATGCTTAAGTGGGTTGATCTGAGTTTTATGACTTTATCATGTCAAAAAATGTCTTCCCCATGGACCAAAAAGCACAGTGCCTTAAGACATAATTCAAACCAAGATCTTAGTAAGATTAAAAAATGTATTATGCGTTTGCATGAGAACACACAGTTACGCTAGGTAGCATAAAAACATATAAATGAGGCAAAAACTTATGCATTGGGATATAAGAAAAAAACGTATTAGCAGCATGATGCTCAGAAGAGAAATTCCCCTTGGCATTGTGTTCCAAAATTATCCATTATGGGGGTTTCTTGCATTGTCCTATAAAGCATTTGCTGATAGCCTGTGTTGGAGGTAGTGGATTACTGATCTGTTCTTGAATGGAAATTCATATGGGAGTTATTTTGTTGCTTTGCAATATTAATTGGTTATTTTGGAATTCATTTTGGGATATTTTGAATTATAATTGTACATATGCCCAGAATTTGTATTAATGGATGCATTTTTATGACTTTATAAATATCAGGATAAATGCTACCTTGTGCTGTGAACAGAGACATTACGCATGTGTAATCCTCTGCAGACCATAAATATCTGAGGTGTGCATGGACAGAGCCCTGTTCAGATACAAAATTTTATATCAGCATCTGTGTCCACACAAATGGGCTGCGGATGTTCACATCTCTGCATACAAAGCAGATCTTTGCAGATTTGCGAAGTCCTATATACAAATTTGTATTCACATCTAGCTGCAGAAATGAGCCACGGATGCATAAAACTGCGATTATAAAGCAGGTATCTGCCCATTTGCAGAGCTCTATGTATAAAGGTGCTGCTGCTGCACCTTTGAGGCTTCCTGATATTTGTTAGAGTAATACTTGAAGTTTTCTTTGTAGAGGTGATTCAGATTCTATTCCTGCTTTAGTTTCCTGACATGGTTGTAACCTTGTGGCCATAGCATCATACTTTATGACTTCAGATCAAGAATAAGTGGCCAGAGGAGCTGAACGGTTAAATAATGGTCTTGTTTACGTGCAGATATCTCTTAAAAAATAAAATGTGAAGAAAGACCATTACAAAAATGTTGCTACATGAACAGAGGTTTGTTTTTATGAAACATCAGTAGAAGAAATTCAGGTTATGGTCATGTATAGTGAAATAACTGGAACAGTTTAGAAATCTGCCATAATCTTTACCTTTTTACACTGTCAGAACTGTTGTTTCTACATCAAAACTTAAACCACTTAGTAAATACGATGTACACTTTTAGCGCAATAACTTTGCAGTATTCATATAATAAAATAGGAGTATAAGCATAGTATCAAGTATGACCTGGTGAGAACTAGGGATGTTAAATATCGGTTAATTGAATGGTCGATTAACCTCATGAATTCCTGTCAGTTACTTGACTATTCTATAGTCCCCGAGGGTGGGGCCACCAGCCACTGCGCTCCAGCCCCACTCCCAAGGAGCCCCCTGCCACTCTGTGCTGCTGCCCCTGTCAGCACAGAGGCAGCAGCCCCTGTGTGGGGGAGGGAGGGCTAAGCTCCTGGACCTGGTGCAAGCTGGAACTTAGCTGGGCTGCCGGCCCTCCTGGCTCTTATTACACTTTAAATGCAGAGCAGCAGCAGGAGTAGGTCCCGAACCTGGTGCAAGCCAGGACTGGGCTGGGCTGCCTGCCTGCCCGCCCGTCTCCTAATACACTTCAAATGCAAAGCTGCAGCAAGGATAGGTCCCTGGGACTGAGCTGGGCTACTGGCCAGTCTGCTAAAAAAATTTACTGGTGGGGGGGATGGGGAGGGGAAATGTACTCTGTAACATTAATTGATAAGCTTTTGCTTATTGGTTAATCGACTACACTGTTACATCCCTAATGAGAACTCCGAGTAAGTCTATAAGGAAAATGAACTGTTTTGTCAGACATGGAAGACCTCCTACCTCTTCCCCTCCCATCACACAGATAGATAGATAGATAGATGTAATTTACTTCCCATCTGTTGTTAAAAGCATGATTGGTGCAGCAGCCTTCCCTTCACAATGAGAAGAAAGTTGGAGCATCCTAGATCAGGATGTCTTTTTCTGCTGTACATAAGCAGGCATCTTATCATAGTGATAAATTAGTGCGTGTTCGTTTTCTTTTTCTATAGTTTCTGCTTTTGTGTACTCTTACGGGGATAAAGCCGTAAGTTAAGACACAACTTGGATTTTGTAAAAATTGAATTTGTGGTTACTACAAAACAAATTCAGTCTTTTTCTCCCCTAAATGTTAGTGATGCAGTTCAAAGATGTATAGAATCTTTCTATGGTAATACAGGATGAGAGCCAATGAGGGCTGACCGTATGGCCAACCACAAATTGTTGAAGTCAGTGGGAATTGAGACTACTTGAGTTCTTGCAGGATAAGAACCATAGGGCTTTACATAGGGATGGCTGTCATTGTTATGGTACAGTGTTGGTATGCTAAAGTGTGTAAAATCACTGTTTCCAAGCCTACTATGGGCCTGTAATCTGTTCCTTATGTCTATTTGGTGTATACTTCAGTGCTGTGCACTTTTGCGCATGCTCTCAAAGCTACATTTCCAAGCAAAGAAAAAAGTGCCCTTCGGGGATCTAGAATTGAAAATAATACAACATTTGAGGCCACATTTATGCAGCGGAAAGGAACAGTAAAGAACACAAGTTTTGTTTCACTGTTAATTTTTACAATGTGTCATAGTTTTTTTTATTTACAATGTTACTTAAAATTATCCTTTGTAGTAGGTTAAGGTAACAATGATTAAATTACATATAAATATATGTGCTGTATACTTACATTAAGACACTTTGTAGGAGAAACTTTCAGAATATATAAAATAAAAATGAGGGTATAGTTATATTAAATAGATGTATTCTTTTTAGCTGAAGGAGTGTAACCCCCTACTTTTCCTTAAACTTAAGTGCTTTAGGAGTTTTTGTGATTCAAAAGGAGAGATGAGCAGATAGACGTTTCACCCCATTAATACTGCCAGTTGCTGAAAAAACAATTTGAAGCTCATTTAAAAACAAAAACTATTGTGCTACATGTTTCACATTTGGCAGAAAAGTTATACTTAGGCAGCACTACTGTTAAATATTTGCCTGACAAGAGAATTTCCTCCCCTTGAGTACGTATCTTCTCGTTCTTAACAGGTGAGTTGTCTCCTTTACTGCACAGTTTGAAGGGTTACAAAGCTGTCTATCAAGGCTAAACTAAAGTGCCTCACCTGTTGACTTTCTGTCCCATACTGTTTGTGCATTTCATGATCCTTTCAGTAAAAGCCAACTTTTAATTATAAGCATGCTTTTCTCATAAGTCCACCTTTTTAGAACAGAGTCAACTTAAATTATATGTGTGAAAATGTTTTACCTGCTCTTAGAAGCCAGGTTGAAAAAAAATCATTCACTGTGTCACTTGTGGTGAGAGAGAAGATTTCCTAGGTGAGTGCTGAATTTTAATATTTAATTTAGAAATGCTGAACTTTCTAGTCTTTACAGTTATAAAGATAGTCTTCCAAACCAAACTTAGTGTAGCTAATATAGTATGTCTTTCCAGTAAGTGGATGGATAGCTTCTGTGTCGGATGGATAGCTGCTGTGTCAGATGGATAGCTGCTGTTCAGAGATTTGCATACTACAGCAAATACAAAATCTGACACATGCTTTCGCTCTAGCAATTCAGAATCCAGTGGGCAGCTTGATGTGACAAAAATCTCATCAGTTTTGCTGCTGCTTCTGAAATATGAGCAGTAGCAGAGGGAGAATCTGGAACTACTCACTGGAGCAGAGGGGCTGATGGGTATGAATAGTGAAGACAACCATGTAGGAGCAGCCAAAGAAAAGAAGGGATGAAGCTGTGGAGAATGCACATCACTCAGCAGCAGGTGGCTCTTTGGTGTGGTGTCAGAGGGAATCAGAGTATGTGTGCTGCCTTTATCTTTCAGCTGTCAGATAAAGTTTTTGTAGAGCATCCGACTGATTTGATTTGATTATCTTGATTACTTCCTACTCCAAAGATAGTCCATGATAAGCACCTTGATAGGAATTCCACTGTTATCTTCTTTCCAGCAGCTTGAGATAGTGGAAGGTGGGGGGGTGGAGGATGTCTCACCTGGGTGATCTTCCCTCCCCACACTCCACCCGCCCCATTTTCATTTTTACTTCTGGCTATTAACTGTGAGTGAGTTAAGCCGATCCTTGGAGGAGAGAGAAGTTAGAAAAATATGGTAGACAGTGTGAGATACAAGTGAGAAGGAAAAGAGCCAATCCATCGAAGACCATTCAGGAAGAATCATCATAGAGGAGTGATGCCAAAAGGGAAACAAGTAATAGACACATAGAAAGTTATAATTAAAAATTAAATAGAAAGTTCACTGCCTTGTTAGATTTTAAACATCAGCTGTATTGTTTGGGATGTGGCTTCTGGAGTTAATGGAGTGAAGGATTTTTTTTAACCCGACTGGTAATCTTAAACTTCAGGCTAGAAGATGTAAGGTAAATTTTTGAAACTGCATAGGTGTCACCTTACATTGTAACTGAAAGAAAGATAAAAGAAAAAAGTATTTTTATCTAAATCTGTTTTACTTTGTACAGTCTGGAGTCAGTTGGTTTTCCTTTGTTTGGATTTTGTGCACAGTAGCCAAAGACAAGGCAAAATAGGAAAACATTGGCCCTGAAATGACTTTTAACTCTCTTTTTGAGATTGACTACATTTTCAGATGGCAGTGTCCTTTTTATCTCTTACCATTTATGCCACACATACCCACTTGTACCCAAAGCTTTGAGTGCACTTCCTCTTGTCTGGGAAACACTGGTTGCTAGAAGAACAAATGGTGGAATAAAAGAAGACCATTCCTGCCCAAAGTTCAAAGTCACCCTCTCTATTATATTGAGGGAGGCAAACTGTTTAGAGCTCATGGCTTCATGCTGTCTTGAAACCATGGATCTGGGGATTATAGTGGACCACAAGTTGAATCTGAGTCAGCAGTGTGATGCTATTGCAAAAAAAGCAAACATGATTCTAGGATGCATTAACAGGTGTGTTGTGAGCAAGACACAAGATGTCATTCTTCCGCTCTACTCTGCGCTAGTTAGGCCTGAGTTGGAGTATTGTGTCCAGTTCTGGGCACCGCATTTCAAGAAGGATGTGGAGAAATTGGAGAGGGTCCAGAGAAGAGCAATGAGAATGATTAAAGGTCTAGAGAACATAACATATGAAGGAAGGCTGAAAGAATTGGGTTTTAGTTTAGGAAAGAGAAGATTGAGGGGGGAGATGATAGCTGTTTTCAGGTATCTAAAAGGGTGTCATAAGGAGGAGGGAGAAAACTTGTTCATCTGGGCCTCTGAGGATAGAACAAGAAGCAATGGGCTTAAACTTCAGCAAGGGAGGTTTAGGTTGGACATTAGGAAAAAGTTCCTAACTGTCAGGGTAGTTAAACACTGGAATAATTGCCCAGGGAGGTTGTGGAATCTCCATTCTGGAGCTATTTAAGAGTAGGTTAGATAAATGTCTATCAGGGATGGTCTAGACAGTATTTGGTCCTGCCATGAGGGCAGGGGACTGGACTTGATGACCTCTTGAGGTCCCTTCCAGTCCTGGTATTCTATGATTCTTGCGGCCCTCTTCTCATTGGGTTTCCTAATAACTTTGGTCCATTTGGAACCTCTAAAGATGGGCCTGTTTATAGTGTATCAGTTTTATTTCTCTAAGAACACAAGAGCAGCCATACTGGATCTGACCAAAGGTCCATCTAGCCTGGTATCCTGTCTGCCAAGAGTGGTCGATGCCAGATGCCCCAGAGGGAGGGAACACAACAGGTAATCTCACATGATCCCTCTCCTGTCACCCATTTCCAGACAAACAGAGGCTAAGGACACCATTCCTACCCATCCAGGCTAAGGCAACCATAGAAGAGAGCTTTGGTAATTGATGCAATTTTTCAGGAATGGACAAACCAGATTGTCTTTCCACTTATTCCTCAATTCGAGATAGGTGTTCAGGTGCAAAAGAGTCTTGCTAATTATCCAGTCATCTTTTTGACTTATGCAGATTTTGGCTTATTAAAGTCCATTTTCAAAATATTTGGGCTTTTGGATATAGTCATTTTCACCCTGTGGTGGGTTTCCTTAAAAAAAACAAACCCAAAATATAAAAAAACAAAACCCCCACCAACCAGGTGTACCCCAACAGTTGGAAAGGATCATATTCTGGTGTATAAAATGCAGGTGCTTTTCAGGAAAAAAATCAAATCAGTAGTTTTTTAATTTGTTCATTTTCCATAAACATCTATTGCATGCATTCATTTAAATGATTGGGGTGTGTGTGGGGGGGGGGGGGGGGGGGGGGGGGGGGAGGAGGTATTATAAAATTTGCTACTGTGCTTTCCTTTTTCCTGGACCCATCTGTTAACCCCCAGAGGGGGAAACTTAAACTAGTGTCTTTCAAGTCTATCTCTCAGTCTCTGAGTGGCACCTGCTGGTCTTGGCTTTTTTGCTTAATAATGCCAGATGTCAGAAGATACAAAAGTGCTTTGATTTGTTGTGTAACTTATTACTCCATCTCACACAAACAGTAACTATATTGCTTGACAACACAGCAGTTTATAGTGAGGACAACACCAAAATTCTAATTTGTTTCTGAACGAAATTTTAATTGTTCTAAAAACTAAATGATGAGGCTCCAAGTGTGCTTATGCCTGTTAAGAAACAATAAGATAGTTTTATTAAACCATCTAGGAGCCTAGAGCAGGTGAGAATGGGACAGACTGGAGGAAGAAGCATGGTTAGTGGCACTTCAAACTTGGCTTCCTTCAGGAGGAGTATTTTGTTCTCTTGGAAACCGTACATTGGCACAGATCGTTTGACACTTAGGCCATAAAATCTGACAAGACCAAACCTGGATTTGGTAATGTCACCTGCCTTTTATGGTAATAGGGCCAACTAGACAATTTAAAAATACACAATTGAAGTATTTTGTTCCCAGTGTTATCTTATGGGCTGATATAAGCTTGCATAATCCAATAAATACTGCATATGGAAAAATAAGGGAAATTTAACAGAGCTAAAGAATAAACAATGCATGATGGTTGGTTGAATGCAAGAAATGACCTGATAATAGTAGTAAGTACTGTAGTCATACAAAGAAAAATGTGTCCCACCTACATGCTATTGATTCCTTTTGAGATGAAAATGTCAGAATAAGTATCCAAGGTGCTGAAGATGTCAGCCAGGTATGAAGACCAAAATATGATAAATTGGTCTTTTCCCCTTTTTCTCAGGATGCAAACAAAAAATTGAAATAATTAGAGAATATCTCAGATGCAGCCATCCTAAACATCTGATTCATGAGCGTTCCATCACTGGTTACTACTCTCTCCAAAGGGCTTCATACCTGATATACAATATGGAAGCTTTATCTTGGACTTCCATCAGGTCCATGATTATAAGATTTATCCCAGGCATCAAATCATAGTACGGGAAGGAACCTTAAGAAGTCATCAAGTCCTGTCCTTGCACTCAAGGCAGGGCCAAGCACAATTTGAGGCCACCCATCACAGATGTCTGTCTAACCTGCTCTTAAAAATCTCCAGTGATGGAGATTCCACAACCTCCTTACACAATTTATTCCAGTAGTTAACCACTCTGGCAGGAAATTTTTCCTAATGTCCAACCTAACTCTCCCTTGCTGCAATTTAAGCCTATTGCTTCTTGTCCTATCCACAGATGTTAAGGATAATATTTTTTTTCCTTCCTCTTCTTTGTAACAGTTGTATAAGTACTTGAAAGTTGTTATCATGTTCCCTCTGACTTCTCTTTTCCCAACTAAACAAATCCATTTCTTTCAATCTTCCCTTAAAGGTCAAGTTTTCTAGACCTTTAATAATTTTTGTAGCTCTTCTCTGGACTTTTTCCACCTTGTCTACTTTAATCATTAAGCATCTCTCCCATTTTTCACATTTTCTATTATTATTTTTCCCTCTTCATTGAGTAACTGACCTGCTTTGTCTTTGGTTTTCCTCTTGCTTCTAATATATAGAAGGTTTTCTTCTTGTTCTTTGTCTCTAGTTAGTTTGAGCTCATTTTGTTCCTTGGCTTTCTAATTTTACCTCTGCATGTGTTGTTTATATTAATGCTTTGTAATTTAACCTAGTTTGTCCTTGTACACACACACGTGTGTGTAAATGAGGCTAATCAAGTCAGGGTGGAAGTGGCTCATTCACAGTATTTGGTGTGGAGATGAGAATATCAAAAGAGGGGAAATTGCCTTTGTAGTGCATTAATCAGGTAGGATCCTTATTCAGTCGATCCTAATGAATTTGCAAATGAACACCAGTTGAGTTGTGTCCCTTAGCAATCAGGTTTTGAAGTTCTTTTGTAGAAGGATGTCTACTTTCAAATCCATTACTGAATGTCCAGGGAGGTTAAAGTGTTTCCCTACAGGTTTATGTGTGTTACTTTTCCTGATGCCTGATTTGTGTCCCTTTATCCTGTGGCATAGAGACTGTCTGGTTTGGCCAATATACATGGTGAATTGCTGGCAATTGATGGCATGTATCATGTTAGTTGATGTGCAGGGGGATGAGCCCCTGGCGGTGTGGCTCATGTGCAGGGCTCAACAAACAATGTAATCTACTTGTCCGTGGCGAGTAGATTACACCCCAGAGGAGTCTGCGCATGTACAGAACGATCTGCGCAGCTGGCGAGAGGGGCTCGGCGAGCCCTGCTTATGTGGGTAGGTCCTGTGATAATGTCACTTACTTAGATATGTGGACAGAGTTGGCAGTGGGGTTTGTTGCAGGGATAGGTTCCTGGATAAGTGTTCCTGTTGTGTGGCTGCTGGTGAGTATTGGCTTCAGATTGGGAGGCTGACTGTTGGCCTATCCTAAAGTTTGAGAGTGAGGGATCGTTTTCCAGGATAGGTTGTGGGGATGTAAGTGACTAGTTGACTACATGATAAGCATAAGCTTATTGGATAGTTGAGTAGTCACTTGACTAGTTGCTTCCCCCTCTCTTGTTGCCTTTATCAGAGAGGGGCAGCATGGGCAGGGAGCAGGAGCCAGTGCTGGGGGGACCCGGCTTAAAAGCCAGTTTCCCCCAGCACCGTCTCTGCTGGGAGAGACAAAGGCATCCCTACTGCTGCGCCTCTCTCTTTGAAATGTACAAGAGCTGCCTGGAGCTTTTATACATTTCAAAGGGAGAGGTGCAGCAGGTTAGCGAGCGCCTCCCTTATCAACTAATCAAGTAGTCGATGGAAATTCCATTGACTACTCAATTAGCTGATTAATTGAACTTTAACATCCCTTAGAGGTTGTGGATTGTCAGTGACGTGCTGGAGGGGTTTTAGCTAGTGATGTAAAAATTTAAGAACATTAACCATGTAAGCTATTGAAATTCAATCTGTTACATAGTTAAATGCTCTATGGGCTCCTGATGGCTGCTGGGAGCTTAACTGATAAACTATTGCAGTTAACTGATTAAACTCTTACATCCCTAGTTTTAGCTGGAGGCTGTATGTAATAACCAGTGGTGTCCTGTTGTTTTCCTTGCTGGGTTTGTCCTGAAATAGGTGACTTCTTGGTACTCACCTGGCTCTGTTAATCTGTTTCTTCACTTCTCCCAGGTGCGTGATAAAGATCTTGTAGGTGTTTGTCTCTAAGGAACTGGAGTAGCTACGGTTGTATCTTAGGGCTTGGTTGTAGACAATAGATCATGATGTGTTTTGGGTGGAGGCAAGTAGGTGGTAATAGCAGTCAGTAGGTTTCCGGTACAGGGTGGTGTTTGTGACTATCATTTATTTGTACTGCAGTGTCCAGGAAGTGGATCTCTTGTGTGGAGTGTTCTAGGCTGAGGTGGTTGGTGGGATGAATGTTGTTGAAATACTGGTGGAATTTTTCAAGGGCCTCCTTCCCAAGGGTCCATATGATGAAGATGTCATCAATGTAGACTAAGTGGAGGCGGGATGCTAAGGGACGGGAGCTAAGAAAATGTTGTTCTAAGCGAGCCATAAAAATGTAGGCATATTGTGGGGCCATGTGGGTACCCATAGTGGGAAAGATTAAGTTGGATCTGTGCTCCATCGCTTGGTGCTTTCTGTGCTCTGGCATCAGCCTAGCACCCTAGCCAGCCCTGGTTTTCCTGGCTAACCTCCAGAAGCTGGCTCTGGAGGTTTTTTGGCCAGGACTGCACTGGGACTCTGCAGGGGTACTTGATCTTCCCCTGAAAGAGGGAGGGAAGGGCCTGAAATTTTTGCACACTCAGGTCCATGTCTTGTGCCTCCACACCTGGCAGAAGCTCTTGTCTGATGAAGGTAGTTCGGCATGGAGCACGCTGGCGCACCCCTTCCTATGCCATTTCAGAGGACTCCACTATGACCAGCAGCTCTTTTATCTCCATCCAAGGGTGCTGCTGGTCTTCTACTAGGACCTCCTCTGGCAGCTGGTTTCAGCAACCAGGGTCTGTGGTGACCATCAAAGGGCAGATCTTCTCATGGGGCCCCTGCTACACAATCCCCAAATCAGTATGCAGGAGGCTGAGTCCCCCTCGGTACACCAGAGGTCGGTAACAGCAGAAGTCACCAGACTCAAGAGACCTCCTGGATTACAACTAAGGAAACTGAGTGACACTCAGCACATGGGGCTTTCCATCCTTGATCCTCCCCAGCATGTACTTCGAAGCTGTGGGCAGCCTTACTACCTGCTGCTTGATTTTACCTTTACCGGGTCCTGCAGGAGGGAACTCCAACCCACCCTACATCCCAGGCCTTCTGGACCTTTTAATCGGGCCTCTGCTCCATGAACCCCCCCTCCCCCCCCCCCCCCAGCTGTATCCTGTGAGTTGGCTGTACAACTTGACGCCAGTTCAGTTCTGAATTGCACCAAGGAAGCATCTGTACATGCTTGTCCTCCACACCCTTCATTTCCTCACTCTCATGACCTGCCCCGTTACAAAGTAGAGGGACCTATTGCCACCTCTTAAGGGTGGGGAACCTCTGGTGGGCCAGCCTATATTCCATCCTAGTCCCATAGCCAGATGGAGATATCCATTGGCAGCTCCTCCATGGGACCTATTTCTGCTCCTCCCTCCGTTCACACATCCAAGCAGAATTCCTGTGGGCAGTGTCTGATGTCTCCCTTGATGCCTTCAAGGAGCAATAGGCATTGCCTGGGATTCTCTGCTTGGTGTCCCCTTCAGGTTCCCTTGTTTTGACCCTTTGACTTTTATACTTGTTTCCTGTAATCAGAGTTCCTGGGCCTTGTGGATCCTCCTGAAAGGTTGGGGGGCTGTCCTTTAACAGCAGGCAGGTGTACATCCACCCAGTTCCCAGAACGCAAAGAGGACAAGTCACTCCTCTGAGTGCATGTGCAAACTCATATGTTCTTTTGCATTTTATTACAACTGTTTTAAAGTGAATATTGTATGTTGAGGTGTTTTAGTGTACACAGCACTGATTGAAATATAAAAATAGGAAACGGAGTGATTATCTTAATGGTTTTTGAATACTGAATGTTTACAGATGCACTGTGTTAAGCTTTATTCTTGTTTTTCTTACTTGCTTGATTTTCATTGTCAAAGGTATGAATATTCCATTGTTTAGAATTGATTAGTCTAATTTTGTAGGACAACAGGAATGGATAATATCTTTTTAGGTGTTCAGAGGATGTCGTCTTTGCCTTATCTTATCTTTTGTATTAAATTTATAAAAAGTCTTCCAGGCCTTATGCTTTGTGAATACTTGGCTCTCCTGTCTCCCGAGAGCATGCCCAGTGAAGATAAAGCTTTGGGTTCTTATGTTATTTTTGGTTTCAGAACTTTACAAATATCATTATCCTCATTTTTTGTGAGTGGAGAAACTGTGGATATCTGCACCGCAGGGACTGTGCACGATAGCTCTGCTTTGTAGACCTGGAGTGTAAATACAGTCTGTGCTGGCAAAACATTTTTTTCTGTCTTGTGTAGGACCATCACTTCTCCAAATGAAGTTAGCTGGGTTGATAGAAACCATGTTCTGTGAGCATTGCTATATCTATAGTGGGAGATGTCAGCATAACTATGCTGGTCAGTGATATCACTTTTTCACTGTCTCGACTGACATAATTGTGTAGTTTTTCAGTATAGAGAAGGCCTGAGTTAGAGAAATTACTAGCTAAAGCTTCTAAATGTGGGCGCTTACAGGCACACTTAGGCCCATATATAAGCACCTAAATAAGTGGGAATTGCAGATGCTCAGCACTATTGAAAACAAGGTAATTTGTTTAATTGCGTAAGTATAGATTTAGGTGTTTAGCTTATTGGCACCAAATTTGAAAATTTTGGCTTTATTGGCTTGCTTGATGGCAGTGACTGTTCTGCTTTTCAAATCAAGTGAAAGTAAAAGCCAAAATTCATCTTATTCCCATTCTCCTTCTGTTTTCATCTCCTTTTTATTTCTCTCTTTAATCCTCAAGTGTGTACCATCAGCAATTTTATGAGCAGGGCTTTTAAAAAAAAAAACACACTATCTAACACTTGAGAAGTTTGCGCGGGCAAGTCCCATTATCTTCTTCACCATCTAAATTTTCATAAGGGGGGAAGCTTGTAATCCTTAGGATTGTGATGGTAAACTTCAAACATGGGCCAGGTGTAAACTGATGTGTTATTGTCTTTCTACATTTGCAGACAGATGGCTTCATTAGAATTAGAAAAAGTGCAAAGAATGGCACCAAAAATGATTATGGGTATGGAGCAACTTCCATATGAGGCGAGATTAAAAAGATTTACTGTTCAGCTTAGAAATGAGGCTATTAGGAGTGGAGTTACAATAGAACACTAAAAATCATGAATGGTATGGAAACAGTGACTAAGGAAGTGTTATTTTTATTGTCACATTAATCAGGAGTCAGCCAATGAAATTAACAGGCAATAAGTTTAAAAAAACAAAAGGAAATGCTTCACACAATACAGTCAACCTATGCAATCCATGTTAGGGAATTTTGTGATCCCTCCCCCCCCCCCCCCCCCCCCCCCCCCCCCCCCCCCCCCCCCCCCGCCCCGCCCCCCCCAAAAAAAACCAGCATTCAAAAAGAATTGGATAAGTTCATGGAGGATAGGTCCAACAGTGGCAGTTAGCCAAGATGGTCAGACACGCAATCTCGTTCTCTTGGTGTCCCTAAACCTCTGACTGACAGGATGACAGGAGATGCATCATTTGCTAATAGCTCTGGTCTGTTCATTTCTTCCAAAGTGCTGGTGGAGTATAGGACGCTGGGGTGTATGGACCATTGGTCTAACCCTGCATGGCCATTATTACGTTGATAGCTGTTCAGAGCTTGACCAAGCGTCAGCAAAATCAAGTTAACTAGAGTCTTGTCAATTTTGCTATTGTGAATGAGGTTCTGAATAGCAGCAGTGAAAACTATCTATCAGCAATTTAGCTTGGCTGCTTGGGAATTGAAGTAGCATTGAAGGGAAGTGCTACAATTATTGTCCCCTTCTAGCATTCCATGGAACAGCCTCTGTCCCCAGTGGGCCGGGCCTGCTGTGGACAGAAGCCTTTCCAAGGGATGCCGAAGCATCCTCTGTGCATATGGGTAGCTCAGGCCCCGTGGACAGGGGCGGCAGGCGGGAGTTGGTCTGTGTGAAAAGCCAGTTTTTAAAAACCACTGTTCTAAAATATGAAGTATGTAGCTCTCTCTTGAGGACAAACTGCTGACCTCATCGATACATACGACCTGTGCTAAAATGTTTCATTTAATTAAAACCTGATTGTTAACATTCACAACTAATAGTATGGGGAAGGGGCCACTTTCGTAGAAGAGAGTGTGAAGGAGAGCTGAGTTAAGGTTAAGGTTGTAGTGTGTAGTAATAGTAAAGAGAGTGAGGGAATAGAGGGTGCGTATTAGTTGTTTTTTGTGTCTTTTTCCACTTCCTTTTTGGCTTATGTCAGTTGTGTAGCAATCTTTAATTATTGCATAATGAACTCTTTTGTGTGTAAATATGCTTAATGGCTTAGATGTGTTTTTATGGAGCTAGTATTATAAAGTGTATACACATCAAAATAGTTATTTTAAAACTTAAGCATTTAGAACAGTGTATAGGCATTTCAATAATAAGTCAAGATATACTTTTGTCATTTCAAAAAGTATTTCCCTATAATTGTATGTACCTTTCGGCTCTTAGTAATGTTGGACAGATACGAAGTAAACGGTTCATTAAGTCAGAATGCTCTAATCAGTACATTAATTATGTTGGTTTAGTAATTTAAAAAAACCCTGTAGTTTAGTATTAAAAATGAAATGGCTGAACAATGAAAGCCCTTTTCCAATTGTGAAATGACTCATAAAGCAAGGTGGAAAACATTTAGTTTGACTTTAGGGAGAGGTGTCATCCCCATTTATCATTACTTTATGTAACATGGTCACTATCATCAGGAAAGTTCTTATGGTCATTTAAATAAAAACCTGACTTAGAGGGTATTTTTGAAGGTATTACCATGTTAACTCTGAAAATACTCCTGTGAAGAAAATAATGTAGTTCTTCTGTATAATGTTTTGGCATGATTTATCCTTCACACACAGTTATTTGATACAGAAAAATGTTCATGTGGACATTTTGAAAAGGCCCTAATTTAGCTTTGTTAGGATGTAGTGTTCATGAATTTGAGCTCTTAATCAGAGAACCCTCTTGTAGGACAGTGCTTTGCTCAGAATTTTTGAGATGGAGCAGCTTTTCTATTCTGCTATACTGGCCTAATTGTAGAAGTGACACTATATGTTGATTTGGGGGCTGGGGTGCAAACAGGTGTATTAGGAAGTGATTTCCTTACTAGGGAGACTTGAATAAGGGGAAGACTTTTAGATGAAGAGCAATTTACTGAATTTGTAATTGTTTGAGGAAGCTAACCTTATTAAACCTATTTTTTCACTTGATGCTGTAATGAAGTCATAACTGATATTAAAAAAAACAACCCCCAAAACCAAAACTTAAGACAAATGTGTACGTTTAGTGAAGAGTACTTTCACTGAATCTGCCTTACAGAGTTTGTCACTTAGCATACATTTCAGGACAGATGCACTTCCCATAATTTCTGGTGCATCTGCCGTCCCTCTTTCCGTATGGAGATACTGGTGAACGTTAATGTATAATATTCTAGTAAAATAATGCATATACTCTTGGATTTGTGTTAACAAATAAAGTCTGTCTTATCTAGTTAAAATATAGTATTATGGACAAATAGATTAAAAGTCACTTGGCCTGTTCAGTGAATTTGATGTCTTACATCAATTTCTGTTTAACTTATAGATTTTGGATCTCTGTTTGACCTGGAAAATGATCTTCCTGATGAGCTGATCCCCAATGGAGAGTTAAGCCTCTTAAACAGCAGTGGGAATCTTGTTCCAGATGCAGCTTCCAAACACAAACAACTTTCTGAACTTCTGAGGGGAGGCAGTAGCTCTACTTTAAATCCTGGAATTGGAAATGTGAACTCCAGTAGCCCTGTCCAGCAAGGAGTTGGTACTCAAGTCCAAGGGCAGCCGAACAGTGCAAATATCAGTAATCTGGGTGCTATGGGTAAGAGCCCTTTAAACCAGGGAGACTCTTCTGCTTCAGGCCTGGCAAAGCAGGCAGCCAGCACCTCTGGACCTACCACCCCTGCATCACAAGCACTGAACTCTCAAGCACAAAAACAAGTGGGGATGGTGACAAGCAGCCCTGCAACATCACAGACTGGACCTGGAATATGTATGAATGCTAATTTCAGTCAGACCCACCAGGGCCTTCTCAACAGTAACTCTGGACACAATTTAATGAATCAGCCTCAGCAAGGACAGGTAATGAATGGATCTCTTGGGGCAGCTGGAAGAGGAAGGGGAGCAGGAATGCAATATTCGGCTCCTTCCATGCAAGGGAACGCAGGCAGTGTGCTGGCAGAGACTTTAACCCAAGTATCACCACAGATGGCTGGTCACACAGGCCTGAATGCAGCACAGACAGGAGCAATGACAAAAGTATGTACATATAACTTTATATATTTTCTCTCTGTCTAGACTCATGGGTTCCCCCCCCCCCCCCCCCCTTGGGCATCTGAGAAACTGATTTTAGTAACTGATAGGAATTCAGGTGCCTTGAAATTCAGGTGTTTTCTCGGTTTTTATTAGATATCTCTAGTTTGTGTAAGATGCTAGACTTTTTATAGGGATGAATGTAATTTAACTGTTCTAAAGAGCCCAGACAGATCCTATTTCTAAGCAAAAGAGGAAACTTTGGTCCTGTATAATTCATTTATTTATAATGTAAAACTTTTCATGCTTAAAGTAATATAGGTACTTTTTTAAAAAGTTGGGTTTTGAAGTTTCTACTTAAAATTAATCTTAAGACTATAAATTCTATATATCAATTTTTTTAAAATGAAAATGTTTCACTGTTTAAAAAAGATTCTGATTCACTGATAGCTTATTGTGTAGTAAGAAAAATAAGAGGGAAACTATGCTTTGTGAAATTTGCAGTTATCACTTGTGCTGGCACTTGTCCTAAAAATGAGACCGTAAAAGCAGTGCTTTTCATTGTATAATCATAAATGAATGTTTGTTTAGAATCTCTTTGAAGAAGGCTAAAACTAGGACAAAATGTTTCTAGAAAGTTATTGGAAGAGAAGAATTTAGTGGTCCAAAAAAGAAAGTGGCTTGCTGACCATTTCTATATGCCTTATTCTAGCAAACAGAAAAAGTGCTGATAAAAAGTGGTTGACTGCCAGGCTTGAAGATAACTATTTACAGAAGCATTACAGAACAGGCTAAGGCAATGCAGGCTTCTCCAAACTGCTATGCCATGAGCTCCCATTGAAGTCTTTGGCTTCTTTACTTAAAGATACCCAGTTAGTAGAATTGTAGTGACAGTTTTTGTGAGGGCTATGTGACTGTCAAGAGAGGAGTGGCAAGTCACCCATTCAGAGCTTCCTCTTCTCACCTCCTCTACAGCTGAAGAATAGGTTTAGAGGTTTTGTATTTATTGCATTCATTGATCTGATCAATCACAAATCTCCTGGTGGTGGTGGGAGGAAAAGTCATGTTTCACAGGTTAATCAAAACTGCCATTATCAGAACCTCCTTTCATCCTAACATCTCAAGACTCCACTTTTGCCGTAGTTATAGCTTGGGGATATTGTGAAAATGTAAAAGTCATGTGCTAGTACTGGAGACTGAAATTTTATTTAGCCACTGAACACTAAAAAAGACATGGGTTCAATTTCCTTTCCCATTCAGTTCTTTATACTTTTGATGAAACTGCAAATAAGATTGCATTGAGAAGTTTGGTGATATGGATACATACCCCCTTCAGTTCTGTTCTGAAGACCGAGTTCATTTTTTATAGGCCAGTAGGCTAAACCTGACAGGGGAAGACTGTTATATCTGTTCGAAGTCTAGTCTACCAGCCACTTCACTCATTCAACACCTGGAAGTGCAGAGCTTTTCAGTAAGGAATTTCCCTGGATCCTGCCTGTGGGTTGGGGACCATTTTAGTGTCATTCTTGGCTGCAATGTGTCAAATGTGTTGGTTTGTTACTGACAGAAGTTGGGACACGCATTCTTCCCTTCCCCATTGAGGGATGATTTGTTCGACTCCTATATATGCTAATTCCATCCTGTGCAGAGACAGAATAGGAAGGTGGAAGTCAAAGACAAGGATACTCCACACTCCGGATTCTCAGAGGAAGGTGATTGAGGTGTGGATGGAGAAAGTGGCTAATTCCAAAGCAGACTGGGTAGAGAATGGGAAGGACAATCAGAGATGAGAGTTTATTCCACTATGAGTGGAACTTGAGACAAGAAGCATTTCCTCCAAAAAGGCAATTAATTAGTGACAGAAATCATTACGAAAAGTAATTCCATTTAAAAAAACGAAAAGGGACACGTGGCTCTTAATTTTCAAATTGACCCAGACATTGTCATTGTAAGGCTTCCTCACGGCATGCCTTTGTTCGGTTTTTGAAAAGACAATACAAGTCATTTTCTAAGGGATTTTCTTTTAAGGAAGGGAAGCTTGGAAGCCTAAGCAGGTTGGCACTATGATGTAAAGCTGAGCATACTTCTCGTTAGGGCTCCTTTTCTGTGACGGATTCTGTGACTTTCTGCAGGCTCTGTGACTTTCGCAGGGGCCAGTGTGGCTGACAGAGCTGCCCCATCAGCTGACTCTGGGGCCAGCTTTTCATGTGGCCCCTGAGACCGCCACAACACCCACTACTGGAGCAGCCATGGGGAGCGCCACAACAGCTGCTGCTGCTCTGGTGGTGCCTAGCAGCTGGCCCCAGCCAGCCCTTCCTGCCAGCACTCTTTCACCCCCCTGCAGCATCTCCCACCTGATTTAATTGCAAGTAATTTTTAATATAGGTCATGGACAGGTCACACGCCATGAATGTTTGTTTGTCTATGACTTTTACTAAAAATGCCCATGGCTAATTCGTAGCATCATTGTCAGTCTCTGGACCTAAGCATTGAAGTATGATTTGTGTAGAGATTAACTGCTACAGTGACAAGGATGGAAATCCTTTTGGACACCTGGGATTTTCACATCGTGCAGGATGGAAATCTTACCCTGGTCACCTCTGTCCCCTTCCCAAATCCCATTTCTAGAACTCATTTCACAAGGCTATGTTAATATCTCTTTATAATCAGAGAGCAATAGCAGAATTGACTCACCAAGACAGAGAGAAAGGGTTTTTTTCCAGCTACTACTTCCTGATTCTCCAAAAGTGAGATTCTTTGGCCCCTCCTAGGTATAAGAAAGCTGAACATATTAATCAAGAAAATCAAGTTCAAAGTGGTTAAACTTGCATCTGTTATCCTTTCTTTAGTGATGATTGGAATGCTGCCTTCAGTCTTAAGGACACATACTTTTATGTGGCCATCCATCCCAGTCACAGAAAGTATTTTTGATTCCCCATAGGGGATATGCACTAGCAGTATGGGGTACTGCTCTAGATTGAAAGAAATAATGGGGAACTGTGTACAGCCCAATGTGTATATGGCGGCATTTCTGACTTTTTTTCAAGTTGTTGCAATCTTGCAAATGTTGTTCCTCCTTTTTATAATAATGGCCCGTTCACAAGGGCTCATTCCACTTTATCTTGAGTAACATACTGTTGTGGACATTTGCAAGGCAGCAGCAGTATGGTCATTGGTACAGCCCTTTTCCAAACATGGTCATCACTCAAGCTTTCCAGGGCAGTGCCAGTTTTGGTAAATCAATGCTATAGTTTTGCTTTGTGTAATCCAAAGTTTTGCCACCTGTAAGGGAACAGCTGATGAGTCACCGTTGCTGGAATGCGTATGTGCACAATCATGTGAAAGATTGAAAATAATTTCTTCCCTGTTCCGTAGCTGCTACTGTTCTTGATTGCTGGGCATACATACATTATAAATCGTCCCACCCATCCCCCTAGTTCAGGTATTAGATGGCTCTGAAAAGAAAGAGAAAGAAAGGCAGCAGCCATGCCCTTGAATGTCTCAGCTCACTGTAGGAGGGCGTGTGTGTGTGTGTCTCCTAGTGGGACTGCTGGCAAAAGTTTTGGGTGTGCATAAACCTACAATAAAATGTATACATGCACAACACATCTCGAAGAGCAATTACCATAAGTAGGTGTTTTCTTGTATCTTAGCTTTACCTTCGTAAAGAGTACCTGCAGTCATTACCATTTAGTTTTGAGGGCCTTCCGGGATTGCTCTGGCCACTTCTCCTTCTACTTTTCTTCTCACTGGTGTCAGGTAGTGATGTAAAATCCTATTTAATTGGTTAACTGGTTAAACTTTGTTTAACTTGTTCACCAATTAAATGGATTTAACCGTCACTTTAACCTTTCACATTCCTACTGTCAGTCACAGTAGTTCATCCCATATTATTGGGACTATTTTAATTTTGTGTTTTTTCTGTGGTTTTTCCCTCAGCGATGGAGAGAGACAGACATTTAAGAAAGATAGAAAGTGTCTCTATACGCTGTTTTGAAGATGAATCTTGTTTTAAAGGGAAGTGGGAGTTGGATTGAGCTACATCATTGTACACTTGGGATCACACGTGTCGTATCCATCCAAGTTAATGTGTCCTGGATTCTCCTAAGGTCTTGGAGGCTAAAGCTTGCTTTTGAGTAGGGACTTGAATGGCATATGGTGAATGATCTGACAACAGACTTCCACTTGAGAAAATAACCTTTTTTTCAGGCTTCTCTTGTTCCTTGGCTATTCAGTCCAAGGAAGATACAGACAAGTTAAAAGGATATTGGAGAAGAGTAACAAAAATGCCTAGACAGATGCAAATGGGTTTACTTATGTGGGGCAAGTATAAGTAAGTTGTGCAGCGCATGGCTAACAGTTTAACACCTATCAGTCAACGTACTGGAAGTGTGTCTGCACCAAAAGGACATTTTTAGATATAACTAGAGCTAATGTGTTGAACATCATGACAAATTTGTTCATACTGAGATCTGTTAGGTGGGGAGAGACAGGGCTGTGACTGGAACATATTATCACTTGGACCGCTTTAAAACAAGACCAAACAAGGCACTACAAGTTGTACCTACCTCCCTTAACTGGGACACTCTGGTCCGGCAACATCCGTAGTCTAGCAGGACCATGGATGTTCTTGGACCAGAGAGCCCAGCTTATAGGGAGGATGGGCTGTGAGGGAGGAATGGCCAGCAATTCAGCTGCTGCCCCCAAGATCCACAGCTGGGGCTGCAGTGGCCACTGCCCCCAAAATCTGCAGCTGGGACCGGAGCTCCGTGGCTGCCACTGCTGGCCTCTGAACTCCACAGCTGGGGCCAGAGCTTTATTTCTGCTGCTGCTGGCCCCTTGCTACTGTCTAGACGCAGGGTCTGGAACTCCCTGCTGATTCTCTGTGCCTTCCCTTCCCCAACATAGGGCTCCCGGCTGAGTTGTTGACCCCCTCTGCTGCTGGGATCTCCTCTGGTCCGGCAAATCCCCTTGTACAGGACAGGTCAGGTCCTGAGAGTGCTGGATGAGAGAGGTCCAGCCTGTAAAATGTAATGCAAGGAACAATCTTGTTCTAGTTGTCATGATATGACTTAGGGTAACTAGTGATGCTCTTTGAGTAGTATCCATAGGGGTGCTCTACTGTAGGTGTATCTGCACTTCTAATCAGAAAATTTAGGTACGTGTCCATTCAGACTACACATGCTTTCTCCCTTGTGTTCTGCCTCGAGGCTATTTAGATTATGTGGGCGAACTGCCCTCAGTTCGTTCTTGACCATTTTGGGCCACGAATGGAGTGAGCAATAGCCCCTTCATTCTTGGTGTTGATAAGTGGTTAGCAGAAGCAGTAATTGTTCTTGGCCATTTTGTTTTTTAAAATGTTTCACATTTCCTGACCATTGTACAGAGGGACCCACTTCCACTATTAGGGGCATTTAGTAGTTGAGTGCCCACCAAGTTTCCATGATGCCTATTATATCAATATCCTCCTTTAAAACTAGGCACTCTTAGTCATGATGTGTCCAGGTGGATAAAACTCAGTTTTATATTTAAATTTTAAAATGATGTAATTTAAATGATATACAGTTGTCGAAAAAATAAACTGTTGAAAATTAAATTTCAAATCTAGAGCCTGTATTAAGACTTAAACTTGGTATACTTTTTATTAAAATCATGTATATAAATTTTATTGCATCAGTGAAACCGCTTAATATTTTAATGAGTTAAAAGAAGCTGCTTTTTAACTATATAGAAAAGAAAGAGGAAAAGATCTCTTTAGCTTGAGGTCATCTCAGACTTCATAAATGCCACAATGTCATGTTCTGCCTTAAGTATATATTATTTTGGTCTTTACGGTGGGGGAAGTGGTGGTTGTGCACGTTTTTCCCAAATGTAAGTACTTTCAGTTTCTGTTATGCATATAAGCTTTTACTGTAGTTTTAGTTTAGCTTACAGGTGCAATGAATACCTTCTGCATTTGGACTAGTTTCGTTCAAAGTTAGACAGTGATTAGTTGAAAAATCTTTTTTACTCTTCAAATCTGTGATTAAAAATCGGGGCCGCAGGATAGCAACCAGTTCTGAGAACACAAAGGACATAGAGCCAGATTTTTCAAAGATATTTAGGCACTAAAATGCCTATAAAAATCTGGCCTGTAATGACCCAACCAGTCCCTCTTTTTGCCACTATTTACAGTTAATGCTTGCTTTGCTTAATAAGTCAGTTTGAAATGCAAAGCTTGTTTTCATAATTTGGCTATATAAGGTTTTTTAATTGGGATGTTAATTGTAACCGTTTAATTGGTAAGATGATGCTTATCAGCTCATGATTTTGGTTAAACTCAGCCAGCTCCTGGGGAGGCGGCTTGGCTGCCTCCTCCCCAGGAGCCAGGCAAGCAAGAACTGCTGGCTCCGCTCCTGGGAGAAGGCTTTGCTGCAGGCTCTACAGCATAAAGCAGAGCCCATAGCATGTGTAACCGCAAAGATTTTAGTGGTTACACTGTTACCATATTAAATGATTTTAAAATCCTTAATATCCAAGATATTTAAGGTAGCTTTATTTAGGTTTTGTGCATAATTAATTCCAAACTTTTTCCCCATATGAGCTTGACACCATATCGGAGTTTTTAAAAGAATCTTGCAATATTCAATATATTTTTTAATATAATTATTTTTGGGAATTCAGAATCTGAATAAATGAGTGGGCTGAGCGATAACATTTCTTAAATGTGTACAGATATACTGCAGCCTCTTGGTTAGCCAAAAGTACCAAACATGGTGAAGAACATTGGTTTTTAGTTGCAGATCAATGTGTTTCATTGGTTATAGCAGCTGATGAAAGTGAACCTTTAGAAAAATAACAAGTTTTTATGCTAAAGGAGACTAAAATCAATGTTTGAAATCCAGGTTTACTGCTTTCTGACTTAAATCCATGTTTATGTTGGTGATCGTTGATGTAAATCAGTTCACATTGATGCAGAAATTCAGTTTCGTTGGATTTTAAAATTGTTTTTCTTAAGTGCATATTGTAGTAGGAAAAGAATTTTGAAGCATGGACTGAAGGACGCTGTGAGCAGGAAAGTAACCTTAGAGTGTACCAAAATTATGTTTTTAGTGTCTAGCAAAGAGGAATAAACAGTCTACTCTTTTAAACTGATGTACAGAGAGGCAGAAATAGAATTCATTTGCTTCCTTTGTAGACTTTTTGGTGAAGAAGATGTAGATGATGATACACTATCAATATTTGTGTAAGAAAATATGTAACCTAGCTGCACGTAATTGTTCAGCTGGTGATGTTTTGACTTATGTGAATCTTAAGCAAACTGGAGCAATGTAAGAATGATTGTTCTGAAGTTCATGAAGCCTCTGATTTCCTCTTATTTTCTAACATTTTCGTTGAAAATGTAATTATGGTGTTTGCCTTTGGTGTCTTTAGTGTACTGTATAGAACTCATTGATGCAGAAATATACTGTGTTCCCTGTTTAAGCAGATTTCCAAATTAAATGGTGTCTTGCTGAGTGAGAAATTTGAACCTAATGACACTTGCTGATTTCTGCTTACTAGAAGCAGCTTAGGGTGATTCTTGTTTCCTAGATCTTCTGTATGTTCCTATCATAGCTAGATACCTTTTCTCAACTTCATGGAACAGTCTAATTAATAGTTCTAGTCTGGCCACAACTCTGCAGCTCTCTGCGGAAAGTAACTGAAGACACAACAATATTTAATTTTTATTCATTGGGGTGAAAGTCAAATTGGGACATTTTATCACAGTGGGGAAGTATTTTTGTTATACTTACACACAGAATTTTAACATAAGACATCAGAATTGATTGGGTGATTTTGTAATAGAGCTAAAACACTTTAAAGTGAAGTTTTACTCTGAAAGGTCAGGTAAGATTTGTAGAGGCAAATGATTTTTTTTTGTTTTTTTTGTTTTGGCTTTTGGGTGTGGGGGTGTGGTTTTGTTTGTTTTTTGCCTGCTACTCTTTTAGGAGCCAGCACTGCTGAGAGACGGTGAGCTGTGTAAGAAATTGTTCATTGAATTCCAGTTATGCTTGTGCGTACCTCCTGAAGACAGCAAGAATGTAATCTGAATGTGATAGTTTGCAGAGGTGTGTCTAAGTTTAGTTTGCATAGTATTTATTAGAAGTGATTCATGACAGAGAGTAAACCATGCTGATTAAGTCTAGATAGATTTGCTAACTGCCAGCTTTCACAATCGATCTTTTTACTTGTAAAGTGAGCACACTTAATTTGGATTTCAGATAGTAAACCAGAAATGACCTTTATTGAGTTTTTCAGAGTAGAGAAATATGCTTTAAATGGTAGTTTACTGGAAACTGTGTGTGTTTAATGTGAATCATTCCCAAGTGAGAACTTTGTCACTAATTGCAAATCAGATTGGATTGTTTTTGTTTACTTGTAAATTTTATTGCAGTATTACAGGAAATATGAATATAAATATGGTGCTAACTGGCATATTTGTACTTACAGAAGAGCATGTTTAGAAGTTAAACTTGTATATTATCTTTTTATAATTTAAAATACTGACTAGAATATCGTAAGTAGCTCTGAATACTTTTTTTAACCTTTTAAATGTTAAACTTTTGAAGTTCTTTAATCCTAAATAGTCCATACTTGTGGCGGAAGTGTAGTTCTATTTTCTGGCTTACCAGTCAATATTCCTGAATATTTTTCTGCTGCTGTTCTGCTTCAAATTTTTTTTGAAATGGTATGAATCAGATGCTGAGGAGAAGGAACACATACCAATTTAAGTGTTAATGAATAGAAATTAGGAAGTGCGTAAGTAGTTGAATGTCAGAAACAAGTAGTTTTGTCATAGTAAGTTTTCTAATAAAGTATAATTGCTTAAATTCTCTTATACGGTAGCACTTTTCTGCCAAGACTTTTTAGCATCTTGAAAGATTTCTGCTTGCTTAGATTGTTTTGTTTCTGGTAGTTGGCAATTGTGAACCTATACAAAATTCTGTAATTAGAAACAGAGTTGGAGATGTCAAGGCAGCCAACATTATGGTACATAGCTTGAATGTTAGTGACTCCATTCCTTGGAAAGCAAAGATATTTGACCAATAGAATAAAGTTTCAGAGCCAGCATATGTAGTGTTCTACAGCAGAACTGACTAAAATGGGGTTGTGTGTGTGGGGGGGGGGAGAAGGATTAGATTCAACAAAAATGTAACTAAATTAAAAAATGTTATGTTTATGTATTTAACAGTCTTGTTTCCTTCTTCTGTATTTCCAGTGACTATTTTTGAGAATTTAATTTGATTTTTATATTAAAAATTGACCAGTCCTAGGATACATACTGGTGAAATGAAAAATGGACATAGAAAAAATACTGTAAGGAACAACCTTTACTCTTAAAAAAAAAAATTCTGACCATGTCTCATCTACAGTTGGATTTTCACTGTATGGCATTATAAGGTACGGATTAAATGCTGAAACTGTCATAAAATCTTCTCTTTTCTTCCCCTCTCTGAGATTCAGCCTTCTGAGGAAATAATCATTCTTATCTGTTGACTTGGTTAGCAAATCTCAATTCCTTGTTGGATGGTATAGACCAGTGGTCTTCAACCTTTTTACACCCAAGATCACTTTTTAAATGAGAGAACAAGCCAAGATCTACCGCCCCATCCTTCCCCCAAGACTCCATCCCTTTCTTGAAGCCCCACCCTGCCCTCTCTATTCTCCTTCTCTCCATCACCTGCTATCCCCAACCCTTATATTGCTGCATTTTTTTTTCCAATTCTTCTGTAGGAAGAGGTTTTTCTAATATTTGTCCCATCTAGACTGGACCAAATGTCAGAAAAACCCCTTCTTTTGGAAGCCCCCTTATTCCTCGTGGAAAAAGGAATATAGGGGTTACCAAAAGAGCATGTTTGCTGTTCCACTAAAAAAAGCAGAAGAACAAACGCATCCCTAGATGCAGAAGAGTTTTTCTGGGATATCTCCGGAATCCTGAAAAACTCCTGCAGTCTAGCTGTACCCTCGCTGGGTTGAAACAGGATGTGTAGGCTCTGGGATGGGAATGAGGGATTTGGGTGTGGGAAGGGGTGGGAGGTGCAAGGTCTGGGAGGAAATCTGGATGCAGGAAGAGGTGGAGAAGGGGACGCTGGCTCGGGGAGGGGACTCCAGGCCGAGCAGTGTTGGGGTCAGATGGAGGGTTGGGGTACTAAGCAAGCCACAAGCTTGTGGATGTGAGGGTGCAGGAATTTGGGTTGGGGTATGTGAGTGGCTCTGGGCAAGGGGTTCCATTGTCTGATAGGCTCAAATCTAGGGTCTGTGGGAAAGGGGAGTGCAGGAGCGTTATGATGCTGTGGCCAGATGGGGGCTTGGCCCCAATTGGGGGTTTGTTGGCCAGACTTCATTTTTAAATAAAATACTATGTCAAACGCAAAAAGTTCCTGCATTGTCTGTCTTTATGAGAAGGGCAGGGAACCTGTTTTGACTCAGGGGTCACTGAGCCACAGAAGAGTCAGTTGGGGCCAGACAAGTGAGATGCAAAAAAAAAAAACCCACACTCCTCCAAAACCCCCCAAGCCTCGCTAATGTGGCCCCAACTGTGCTGGTGGGAGCAGGGGACATGGTACTGGGGAAGGGTATTAGTGGGTGCTGGAGCAGGGAACAGGGGACAGGATGCCAGTGGGGACAAGGTTCTATGGCTGGAGGGAGGGAACAGGGTGCCAGGAGGGCAGGGGACAGGATGCCAGTGGGGGAAAGGGGACAGGGTGCCAGTGGGGACAGAGTCCTCTGCACCCATCTCCTCCCCGGACTCCTCCTCTTCTCTCCTCCTCCCCCCGTTTCCCCGGGCAGAGGAGGGAAGTCCCAGCGTGTGCCTCTGGGGACTCTCCTGGTACGCTCCTGGCATGCCAGAGACCTGGGACAAGGAAGCAGCCAGCGCATTTCCGGAACCACCGGAAGTGACGCGCAGCTCAGGACTTCTGTCCACCCAGCAGGAAGCCGCCACTACCTCCATTGTCACTGGAGGTAGGTAGTGGTACTTCTTGGGGTTGGGGGGAAATGAGGGGCCCAGAACGCATCGCGATCGACGTGTTGGTGACCATGGGTGTAGATAGACAGTTTTGACTATTGTGAGAAACATATGTTGTCAGGTTTTCATGAATGATTTTGGATGAATTTTCTTTTTTCTTCCCTCCTTTCAGACAAAATGCAGTCCCCCTTTAGAAATTGTTGACATGTAAAAAAGATGCAAAAAAATCTACGCTCTAGCTTACAAAAAACACTCTTATGGCTCTGCGTGTACAATATATTTCATGTTCTGAAGAGCATGAAGTTCTGAAATACTTCGTGGAATTGTAATGGTTGGACACATAGCAATTTAAATATTCTTTGTACCTTTTCTATTTATACAGACTTGCCTCGATGGCAAAGTCACATATGTCACCTTTTTGAATAAGTATTATATGTACACCGAAGTTAAGGTAAAGTTAGATGCTCAGCAGCCATCGCTGTGATGTTTCCATTTTGGAATGTTTTGCTTAGATGTTTGAAGTTGCTACTGAATAATAACCACATACTTTACTGCAAAATGGCTTCAGTAGCTCCCTTTTGATAGCGTAAATCACAAGGATAAAATACATGAGAGCTGAGGAAAAAATGTTCTTGATTAAGAGCATCTGGCAATGGAACAAACTTTTCGAAGTGATTAGGCGAATCTGGAGTCTGGTCATTTTTTGAAAATACTGGAAATCCTCCTTGGGCAAAGTATTTCCTCTGTAACAAGAATGACATTTGCAGTAGTAACTCCTGTTCCACCTGCCCATTCCTCTCCCCAACAAATCAGCCAAACAAATACAAGCTCTGTCTACCACAAGTGAGGCTTTTATGCTCTTGGAAAAAAGAGAGAGCAGCCAAGACGAGGGATTTCACTATTGCTTGCTGTGATGGGTTCACCTTGGGGTACCTCTGACTCACCAGCCTGGGCTTCCTCTCATACTGTCCTGCTGTGACAAGCTGCAAAGCCCTCTAGCCTGCACTTTCACCAGCACTCACCCCGGGAAGGATACACCCAGCTGCAGTTATAGACAGGCTGTCTAACCATTGATTTCCCAGCCTAGGATCCCAGAACGGTACCCTTCTGCCCATGTCAAATCAGGCCAGTCTGTTCATTTAATACCCTGTCCTCTTCACACCAAGGGAGAGGTGAACAATGCACACGTGATAGCCAAGCAGAGACTTTCCCCAAGAACTCCAGTCCAAGCTCACTGGTTTTGAATAAAACATAAACAAGTTTATTACCAACAAAAGATAGATTTTAAGTGATTATAAAGGATAGCAAACTAATCAAACCAGATTATCTAGCAAATAAGCAAAATCCGCAAAGTAAGTTTAATATACTAGATTGTTGGGATATGAAATAGCAGATTTTAACCGATACAGGCAGACTTGTAGAATCTTAAGGCACAAGCTTCATTAGCTTTACAGCTTGAGTTTCTCAGATTTTCATATGCAAGCTAGAAATCCCTTTAGCCCATGTCCAGCACTTTCCCAGTTCAGTCTTTTGTTCCACAGATGTTGGTAGGAATCTGCGTGTGTGGCAGGGGGTTGCGAAGAACCTCAGATGATATCACTCCCTGCTTTGTATAGCTTCAGACCAGTTTGTGGAAAAATACTGACATTCCAAGATGGCCTGGTCATATGTCCTTGTATTGTCATAGCAGCTATTACTTACAGGCTGTCTGTAGTGGTCTCAGCTCGCTAGGTAGAAAATAAGCTTCTCCTAAGGCCTGGTTTTTTCCCAAATGGACCATTAGCCTGAGTAGATCCTTCCACTTCCTTTATTTATACTGAAAGCATGTTGTCTAGTGGGCATTACCCAGGTGTAACTACATTTGGAGTATAAAAGTCTGAGGAGTCTCCGGGTTAGTCTGTAACCTTAAAAAAAGCGTAGTCCTGTAGAACCTTAGAGACCAACAAAAATATATATAGTGACATGAGCTTTTGTAGGCAACACCCACTTCCTCATATGTTGCCCACGAAAGCTCGTGACTGTCTATATTTTTGAAGTACAGATACATAGTGTATATCATTCAAAATACAAAAATCCTACATGTATACGAATAGGATAATCAGATTGACCAAATCATAACCTCTTCAGTGACCCCTCTCATGATTTATTCTTGCATAAGATGCATCCTAATTGTGCTATAACCATGTAATAATATCAGGATGAAGAATATGGTGTGTAATGTCACAATGCTCTTTAAAGGAGGAAGAGAGGAGACACAGACAATGGATTTCACTGTTGCTATTGATTTTTACATGGTAGTTGCTCAGGTGCTATGGTGTTGGACAGCAGTATAAAACCCTGAAGTTCTGTCAGTGTAGTGCTTGTAGTTTATCTTCCTCCATGAGACAATAGGTCATAGCAGTTTCCTCTCTGTGGTCATCTGGGTCCTCAGTTAAAATATTTTTCCATGATGTAACTGTGTAAGCTGCTATGGGCAATCCTCTGCATGCGTAACTCGTTTGGTCTTATAGTTCTTTGCATTTCCAGTGTTCATTTTAAACGAGACCATCCGTGTAGAAGCTTTTGAAAAGCCAGAGAGTGGGTCTTTTGTCAACTTCATTGATTGTTATATCTTCATTATTGCTTTTATACTATTTGTATAAAAATTGAACATTTAATGTAGTATTTTTAAAGTTTCTTATTAGGTGGAGCTATCATGACAGCAAGTTTTGTGTGATGGTGTCTGGTGTAATCTTTGTATGGACTTCTCCATTATTTCTCTTGCATTTGATCTAATTTTGAAATAATTTTGGGGGGCTGTTTATATTTGGAAACATAATTTCCCCCTTATAGCATACTTGCTGAACCTGTTATGGCTTCTCTAGAGTGTTTTTTACCTCTAAGGAGAATAGATACTTCCTCTTCTGCTCCAAAATTCCCTTGCTCAAGGAAATGGATTTCCTTCCTCTCCCTCCCCACACCTAATCAAAAACTTTTTTAGTTTCCCTATTTTCTTCTCTTTAGACACTTGTTTGTCAGAGGAAATGCATCTGAATCTGTCTGATCTCACATGGCTCAAATAGTCAAGAATGGCCAGTGAGCAAACTCTGCAGGGTGAAAGTTTCTTATTTTCCACGAAAGCTCATCACCTAATAAACCATTTTGTTTGTCTTTAAAGTGTTGCATAGTCCTGTCTCTTGTTTCAGCAAGACCAGACTAACGCAGCTACATCTCTATTACTATTTTCCTTCAGTTAGTGATCGATCCAACAATACTGTCTAGCTGCTTTCTCTGTTCTTAAAGCTTGGTATGCAACCTTCTGATTGTTCTCTGTCCATCTTCAACAAATCCTTAAGAGCTTTAGGCTTGATTTGGACTTCCAGGACTGCCAAATTCACTTAGGATCAGCAGTGTCCTCACATTCTTAATTGTCTCCTTTTAGGGTCTGTTGGTCATAAGTGGAAAGGGCTGCCAGAAAGATATTGAATATGGGAGGTACAGAAACAGTCATAGAGCTGCTATTCAATGGCTTACAGAAATTCAGCTTTCCAGAAGCTTTTCCTTGACTTGTTCACCAAGAACAAGCTGTAGATCTCAGTTGGGGAAACCATCTTCACTAGAATCCCAAGTAAGAGTTTTTCTTCAGAATATGTTGATATGACAGAGATCATGAGGTTACAAAAGAGAAAGCTATGGTGTATTCCATTAACATGCATGAGAAAAATAAATCTCTAAACCTATAAATAGATTAGCACATGAGGATGCCATATTAGTAGCCATGGTGGCTTATTTTAAAGGTTTAAATTAAATGAAATACAAACTTTTAAATGGTCATCTGGGTCGAATTCAAATGTTCTCCTAGCATATTGGCCATTTAAAAATGATTAAATGCTTTAATGCCATCAGCAGGTGCTATAAAGGCTCTTTACATCAAAAGTAGCCAAATACTGTTTCTCAAGAATATTGGCAACTATATCTTTAAATCTTCTTTAGTAGCATTGGAATAGTGTTAGAAAATACTTTGTTGATTGGCATTGGGAGAATAACAGCCAGTACCTCAAAAGTGTAGGCCTGCTTTGAGAAAGTGATGTGCTCAAAGGTTAAAAGTTCTTGAATCAAGAAATGTAAAGTTTCCTTGTGAAAGCATTTCAAAATGCCTATTCAAAATACTGCAAGAAAAATTAGAAGTCCTGTGGCACCTTATAGACTAAACACATTTATTGTAGCAAAAGCTTTTGTGGGCAAAGGCCCACTTTGTCAGAGGCATGTCTGACAAAGTGGGTCTTTGCCCACAAAAGCTTACACTCCAATAAATCTGTTAGTCTAGAAGGTGCCACAGGACTTCTCGTTCTTGCAGATTCAGACTGACACGGCTTCCCTCCCCTCTGATACTATTCAAAATACTGAGTCTTATATAACTAAATGGGATTCATGTTTAATTTAAAAAAATCCTGATTTAATATTACTATTATATGTATTGTGGTAGCTCCTAGAGATTTAGACAAGGTTGGGGCCTCATTATTGTAGGCCCTGTGCACAGAATAGCATTGGCTAAAATTCCTATTTTATCATCTATTGCAAGTATAGGAGCCCTTTGCAGGTTTAATTACTGCATTATAGTGTGATGGGGTAAAGTTGCTGGCAGCAGCCCTTAGCCCATGATTGAGCAGGGGTTTAAAGGAAGAGGTGCGACACTTTTCCAGTCAGGGAGAGTTGCAAGGGGAGCTTCTGGGCTCCTGCAATCTGGTTTGGTCAGGGGAAGAGATTAGTTCTTTGTGATACTTGGAGTTTTGTGTTCAAATAATTGTGCCCTGAGGCCAGGCCCTGAAAGAGACATGGGCATGACACTGGTTCTAGCCCAGACTCACTGGTTAATCTTGTCAACAGCTACCCATTCACATCTCTATCTCTCACCTAATTTTTACTCACTAGAAGAAGACAAAAAGTTTTGTCTGCTTTTTCAACTTCCAAATGGGTTTCTTAAATTTGAATCAACTAGTCATTGAACTGAATTAGTTGAATATAAGGAAATGAAAATACTCTCTCTGCATGTGCAGAAGAGGCTACTGTTATCAAAATCTGTTTTAGCATTTCAGCAAACTCTGGTTCTAGATGCTTAGGAAGTTACTTAGCAAGTGGTCAGAATTTCTTTAAAACTTGGGCAGCAAACCTACTGCTTAATATTTTTTCATTTTACATTTAACAGATTATAATAAATGCAGATCTTAACATAGGTTGCCATCATTTCATATTTAATTAATTTATTTTTAAACTTGTATTTAAATGTATCCCATTTTTAAAAAGTAAAACTTTATTTAAAAAAAATCCAATGTGGCCCCTTTTCCCAGGAGAAGAGCTGGAAGAAGAAAGGCTTTTGGGCCCCTGTAATCTGTTTTGCTCAGGGGAGTAGCATTGTTTTGTGTTTTGTAAACAGGGGCCTGAAAGACACTTGGTTTTAGAATTGTCTTCACTATCCATATATCCTATTATTTAACCACAGTTTGGACGTAATGCTGCTGACCTGATTTTAGTACAGGTGTCTAGAAAATTAGTTGGAAAAATAAATCTTCATGGACTCTTCAATGTTTTTGTTTCCATCACTGACTTCTTGTTATCAAAATAAATTGTTCTGCTCTCTTGAGAAGACAAAGTTAACAGTATTTTGACCGAAACTTGGATTTATTAAAAAATTCAAAAATTTGGTCTTCATAAAATTTTTATGTTGAAATTTTTTCTTAGCGAAATACTTGAAGGTGCTGAAAAATTTCTATTTTCAGAGGTGGTATTTCCCACAAATATAAAATCTTAACACCGCTTGAAAGTCTCCTGTTCACACCTGGCAGGCATACTGTTCAGTGCATGAGTATTTTAACCTTGCATATGCTATATTTGGTATTCAGTTTCCATGAATGTTAAAGGTTAAATGGTTACTCAGCAGTCAAATGCCTTACCATTATACTTACTGGGTAGCCAGTTAAACAGAGGTCCCCACTGTGGGAGCAGCCCAGCCAGCAGGACCCTGATCACCTGCAGCTGTGGCAGGGTTGGAGCAGCTGGCAGGCGGGGCTGGTAGTTAACTGGTTAAACAAACCATTTTAACCCCTTAACTCTCATCCTTAAATGAGTACAATTGTTAACTGAAATATAAACTGCAACATTTGGCTTAGGTAGTTATATAAACTTTTTATACAACAATCTGAACGTGTAACTTCCTAGCAAAGTGTGGTTTCTCAATTAATCAGGTTCATCACAATTTTTCTGTTCTCCTTTGCCTACTGGTTACAGTCAGGAATGCCTCACAACTCAAATGGAGAAAATGTAATCATATTAATTTGTGTGTGTGAAAGGGCCTTGGCTTGGAATGCTCAAGCTTTTCCTGCTGCAGCTGGTTTGATGACTTGCATTGTGAAAATCTCCCCCTTTATCAAATCTGTGTATCCAATTCCAGAAAACATATTCAAAGTCTCAGTGACAACTGTAACTTATATCCCTAAAAAGAATGAAGTGTAACTTAACTCTTAACCGCAAGACGTTTTTGAAAGCTTCATGACCTCCATTCCCTTGTAATACCAATTTTTAGAGGAATGGAGCTGTTCAGAGTGGGAAATATGGTTTCTGAATCAGTTTGCCCTCATCTGAGTTTAATTCTACTTTCAAATGTGACTCTGATTACTTTTCCCAAAAGGTAGTGTAGGGGCTCATATTTGTGTCAGTAGTAAAGTTACTAGTTAATAAATGTGTTTGTTCAACTGCCCAGACTTGCAAACACGTTGGAGGATCTGTTGACTAACCTGGTTCTTTCTGATTTGTGAATCACCAGTAACAAAATGCTGCTGCACATATTGTCTTCATTTTCCTTATTACATCTCTCTCGTCTTACATGGGGTTGCATAGGTGTAAGAGGAAGAATTTGATGCTGCAGCTGGAGTTTAGATAATTTTTGTTTGGCTAAGACAGAGTTCAGTTACATTACTACAGCTTATAGAAGGGAGGCCTTACTTATAGTAAAGTTCTGCCCTGGGACTTGGAAGACTTGAGGTTAGTCCATGGCTCTGCCAGACTTCCAGTGTGACACTGGGTAAATTAACTTAATCTTTCCCTTGCTTCTATGGAGATAAAGCCACCACTTTTTTTCTTACAATATAAAAAAAGGGGGGAGGAGCAGAAAAAGGGTATGTGTTTGAGGGTAGGGATTGTCTCATCTTGTGTGTGGTACCTAGCGCAGGGGGGGGAAGGGGGGGCTTCCTAACCTTGTTTGGACTTCTGCCTTCCTCTGTAATAAGAATATTAAATAATACAAAATTTGAGCTGTTTTAGACCAAAGAGAAAATAGGTTCTAACCTAGAGGGTCCTTTGCAAAGAACATCCTTCTGGAAGACACTTATTTAAAATTTTATTTTTATATATATATATATATATATATATATATATATATAGAGCACTGCCAGGTCATGCACCTTAGTTGGTTACAGCACAGGGAGATAGGTGAACTTTTAGGTAGGCTCATTCCAAATCATTTTGGCTTTAAAATTCAAAACCAGCATTTCAACTCCACCAGAAACCAGTAAACAGCCAGTCAACATCCCAAAGCCAAGCTATGTTCTCCCACTGAGTCCCTTCCTAATAAGGAAGGCACAGAGCCATTGGAAATCAGTTCTGTCCTCTCTTGCCAATGGCTGTCTGTGCATCAGCTACAGATGTAAAATCCCGTATAATCAGTTAATTGGTTAAATGTTGTTTGGACTTACCTGTCTTGAATAATTTTGTATTATCTGCAAATTTTGCCACATCACTGTTTACCCCATTTTCTAGATCACTTATGAGTATGTCCAAGAGCATTGGTCCCACTACCGTCTCCTGGAGAACACCACTATTTATTACTCCTCTTCATTCTGAAAAACTAACCATTTATTCCTGTCCTTTGTTTCTTATCTTTTAGCAAGTTACTGATCTATGAGAGACCCTTCCCTTTTATCTCATGACTCCTTACTTTGGCTGAGTCTTTTGTGAGAGACTGTGTGAAAGGCTTCTTTCGAGTGTACTTTTTTTGATCATCCAGTTGCTCCTCTAATTGTGAGCAGGCTTCCTGCTTTTGCTGTACTTAATAAGTAAATAAATAAATAAGTTAGTTTTTTGAGTCTGTGACTAGTTGGTCTTCAAATTCTTTTGTGGCCTGCTTAATTATGACTGTAATTTGACTTGTCAGAGTTATTCTCCTTTCTGTTTGTCTCAATATGATTTTACTTCCAATTTTTAAAGGTTGCCTTTTTGCTTCTCACTACTTAACTTTTGTTTAGCCATGAAGAGACTTTGGTACTCGTACTATGTTTTTTTAATTTGGGGTATGCATTCAATTTGATACTCTGTTATAGTATTTAAAACCTTTCCATTAGTGATGTACGGGTGTAGCTGTTTAAATGGGTAACCGTGGTTACCGAAATAGCTACACCTGGCTCCTTGAGGAGCTGGATGCTGCCTTGTGGGATTGGAGCGGCAGGTGGGAGCTGGTATGTGGGGAGCTGGTTAAAAAGCTGGCTTCCAGCATGCACTGGCTCCCAGGGAGCTGCCTGCTGCCCTGTGTGTAACAGTGAAGCAAATTACACTTATTTTAATATCCCTGATTTACATGCAGTATACGGGCATTTCACTTTTGGGAGTGTACCTTTTATTTCCATTGAACTAACTTCTCTATGTTTGGGTAATTCCTCTTTTTGTAGTTAAATGCTACTATGGTAGGCCTCTGTCAGTGCCTCCAGCGTGCTTGTCTTCCACTTAGGTTGATGAAACAGTGAATCTGCAGGCATCTAGATGCCTTGCAAACAGCTTAATTGAGGGAAGGCTAAGGTGGAAATCTGTTACTGACTATAGTTAGATTGTCCATTTCAGCTGCATGGCAAAGTATGCATCGCAGTAACAGAAATTCTGCCTTTCCTGGAGGAAGGTTTTGGTAACCTCTTCCAGTAGTGAATCCAGTTCTTCTTTGCTGGTCTTCACTGAGGAAGAGGAACACAGATCCAAATGCCAGGTCCTTTGATGAAGGGTTCTGATAGCTCTAGTAATTTACTGCTCTAAAGTCAGAGAAGACTGCAGGTGTTGCAGTCCGATACCATTTGCTTTTATCGATAATCAGATATAATGTAACAGGAGGAATGTGACCATGGAATTAAAACCGCTCAGATTGATCAAGTTGTCGACTGCGATAAAGTACAGGGATGCTATTCTGTGGAGTATCTAAAATAGGGGTGGGCAACCAGAGCTGCGAGCAGCTGTATCTCCAGACAGGCACGTAAATAAAGTGCCAGCGGCCCGCCAAGGGCGAACCATGGCAAACTGTGTCCTGGCTTGTGGGCTGCTTATTTCCCTCCCCTGATCTAAAAGCTGGTGTGTAACTTGACAAAGCTCTGAATTCAGAAAGGAAATCTGG
Source organism: Apalone spinifera (assembly GCA_030068395.1). Classification (NCBI taxonomy): domain Eukaryota; kingdom Metazoa; phylum Chordata; order Testudines; family Trionychidae; genus Apalone; species Apalone spinifera. The sequence continues at coordinate 34,524,147 of JANRFK010001605.1, read as the reverse complement.
GAATGGTCTAAGGGAGGAGAGTGTTTCATGGTCATGACGCACGAATTTTTGGCTGCTTCAGAGTTTTGAATAGAAGGGGAAGGGGATCAGAAGGAGGTAGGGTGGCCAGAGAGGAGGTGATTACAGTAATAGAGATGAGTTGAAAGACCGTGTGGAATAGAATGTTAGCAGTTGAGAGAGAGAATCTTATTTTAGTCATGATACAAAATGGAGAAGCTGGACTTGGTGAAAATTTGAATGTCAGCTGAGTGAAAGAGGAGGCAAAAGTAATAAAAAAGCAAAGTCCAAAAAAGCATAGTCCAGTTATCTTTTATTCTCAAACCAGCTTCTTTTCCCCCCTTTTTTTCAATAATGGCTCAAAGTATTTTGACACACTAAACCAAACTCATCTCTTAGCATCTAATATGCTGACAGTATACCAGTCTATGGGTGTGTCTAGAAAAAAGGGTTTTTCGAAAAAAGTGGCCTTTTTTAAAAAAAAACTTCCCATGCCTAGACTGCTGCCGTGTTCTTTCAAAAGTAAATCAAAGGAACGTAGCCGTTTTTTTCGACAGTGGAAAACCTGCTCAGTCCTGTCTCACGCTGAGTCTGGGAGCCTACCCCTGTTATGGCTCTGCATTTAAAGCGTATTAGGAGCTAGGTAGGCAGACAGCCCAGCTCAGTTCCAATACAGAGGCAGCAGCACGAAGTGGCAGGGGGCTCCTTGGGAGTGAAGTGCACTGGCTGCTGGTCCCGCCCCCAGAGACTATAGAATAGTTGACTCTCCAATAAGAATTCATGAGGTTACTCGACTATTCAATTAACCGATATTTAACATTCCTAGTAGAGAGGAAATCAAGACAATGAGAAAAGCAGCATCTATGAGCCTAGAGCTAAATAGTAATAAATTATAATATTAGCTGGAAAGACTGATGAAGTAGAAAGATAATGGAAATTTAGTGAGGTGGAAGATGGGGTGGAAGAATGAAGTGGCATTAGAGAAACTAGTTATTCTCTCTGGTTGGATTGGAAATGAACCCATTTTAACACTGACTTGACTGAAGGTCCAGAGGAGCCATAACCTGTGAAACAGATCTGTATTCTCAGGTGGTAAAAGTCAGTGAAGACCTTTGCATATTAATTGTGGATATTGTTAGTATTGCCTTGTGAGAAGCTAACTTTTCAAGCTCCTTAGAAAGAAATTAGTTCTTCGTTATTGGACGAGTATTAGATTGCAATGTATATACCAACACGTACCTAGTGGAAAACTATGTTGATACCTTGTTAACTTTTTATCTTATTTTTGGTTATCTGTAATTTTAAAGTATAATTCTTCAAAAGCAGTAACTCTCCAGAAATTTGTTGAGAGATATGAGAGAGCATATCTATGAGAAGGGCAATTATTTTTTGTTGCTCACAGGTATGTGGGTTGAGGAAGAGCAGTGTTGAATTTCAACAATCTGGGTTTCATTCACTCTAGAGATGTTGGTTTCTCAGTCTGAGTAATAAGCATAAATATTTTAGAGATGTTACATTTTAGATTCTGAATAAATTAGCAAACAAGCTAGGATTAACTGACACTTCTGAAATAGTTACCTACTTAAAATATTCAGATACATAACAAGGGAGCACAGAATTACGACATCTAATTCTGGATATTTTTGATGTGTGAAATAAGGATGTTAAGGACTAGTCGACTCCAATAGGCAAACGCTTTTTGGATAGTCAGTGGATAATCAACTAGTTGATTCCCCTTCCCCCTTCCTCTATCTGATAGAGGCAGCAAAGGGGGCAGGGGAAGAAGGGGTGCTTAAAAGCAGCAGCGCTGCACAGCTGATCCGCAGCTCAGCTGTGCAGTGCTGTCCCTTTAAAATGCCAAAGCGCTGTGGAGCTGCACGGATTCTGCTGAAATGCCGTGTGGAGCCCGGGATCAGTTGGAATCCCCAGATGACCCTGAGCTCCATGGTGCTGCCCCTTTGAAATGCTGAGGCGGCGTTTTAAAGGGGCAGTGCGGAGGCTGCCCCCTTTGAAATGCTGTCTCGGAGCCGTGGAGCCTGGAGACAGCTGGGGAGTCCCCCACTGACCCTGGGCTCCATGGCTTTGAAATGCACAAGAGCCTGCAGCTGGGGACTCTTGTACATTTCAAAGCAGGCACGCCTGTGTGCAGCCCAGAGTCAGCAGGACTTTCTGCTGGCCCCAGGCTCCAGGAGGAGTTCAGCATTCCTCCTTTGAAATGTACAAGAACACCTGCTGGGGCTCTTGTACATTTCAAAGGAGGAATAGGAAGTGCCTATTGACTAGTGGAGTAGTCAATGGAAATTCAATGGACTACTTGACTACTCAGTTAACTGCAATGTAATATCCTTAGTGTGAAAGCTCTTGGGCTTGGGTAAGGGAGTTCTTCAAGGTTCCAGCCTTTGTTGCCTTTTTTTTTTTTTTCCAACTTTCCCAGTCACATTCATGTTACCCTCCTGGGTAAGGAAAACTGAAAATGGTTCTTTCCAAAGCAGTTCCTGTCATTCTATAGTCGCTGGAGGTGCTGCTGTAGGAATGGTATGAGCTGCACTTTTTGAATAGAGTGTACTGCCTCTGCAGCATTGCTGACTCTGATTCTGACTTGCCATCTGGCACCAGGTTTCTCTGCCACTGAAATACCAGGCTGGTCTTGCCTTTGTTTGAAATTAGTTTTAAACATCACTATTAGAGCCCTGCAAATCCATAGCTATCTGCAATTCATTCTTCTGGATACAGATACAAATTTTGTATCCAGAACCCTGCAAAATTTGTGGATGGATGCAGCTATCTATGGCTCATCTTTGTGGTTATGGATGTAGATGTGGATACAAATTTTGTGTTCGTGCAGGGATCTTGAAAGAAATTCTACTTTAAAAACAAAATCTTACAGTATTCTTTACATTTTAGGAGCAATACTTTACAAAAATGAATAAACGTTTTAAGCCAATTCTCATAACATTAGCTTTCAATGTTAGAGAATGTTGTACTTTTTACTAGTCCCAGACTAATGATTTTCTTTATTCTAAGATACATGATAAATATCTGTTAATGCCCGGTTTGACTTTTTGTTTAGAAGGATAGCGGGTGTGAGGAATTTGAAAACCTGTCACTTGATAACTACCTCCTTTCTCATCTGAGGAAGTGGGTTTTGCCCATGAAAGCTCATGATAGTGTGTATTTTTGTTAGTCTCTAAGGTGCCACAGGACTACTCCTTGTCCTTCTGAGACTTTTTCTCTCTCTTTCTGGTCGTTTGAAAGGCTGTTTTCTGCATGGCAGTAAAATGTTTAGTTTTGAAGCAGCAATGATTAAAGTCTGAGCACAAGAGTAACGTTCCTGAAGCAACCTTAACAGTGTTCTGATATGAATGCTTGTTCACGGGCTGCTAGAAAAATCTGTGTTGGACCCATCGCTCTGGATAAAAGTCATGTGTGGTGTTGTCCTGTAAAGTTGAAATGCAGACTGAATTCCTTTTTATTTTATATTGTAATTACTTCTCCATCTGCATTGTTCTCTTCCCACTGCTTTGTGCCTCGGAGGAGAACGCTGTTCCATGTGAGGTCTTTTTTGTTTTTCTCCCGAAGAAGTCTCTTGTCCTTGTAAACTCGTTTCCCTTTGCTTTTCTCCAGATAAGAGAAGGAGATGCTGAACTATGATAGATTCCGTTCAGATGATACCTGACTACTCGGTGCAGTGCAGATGGGCAGGAATCTGGTTGCAAATGACCAGCAGGATGTTCATTGTGGTGGGAGATCTATGCTGGCATAAAGCTCCTATGCTAACCACATCGAAGCAAATAGCGTTGCAGAACTGAGAGGTGCTTAGTGGACCCTTTGCTTGCAGTACGGTTTAGAGTAGCTCCCCATTGACTCTGAATCTCTCTGGAGCAAGGGCCAGTCTTGATCACCCCATAAAATCAGGGAGCCATAACCAAATCTGACATCCCATCCCCTCCCCTCCCCTGCCTGAGTTTGCAGCCATGGGGCTCTTAGGCTACATCTAGACTGCAAGCCTCTTTCGAAAAAGTGCGTCTCGACTACAACCAGTATTTTGGAAAAAGCAAGCCACTTTTTCGAAAGAGAGCAGCCAGGCAGTCTGGATGCTCTTTTTTGAAAAAGCCCTGTTTGTATTCAAGAACGCCTTTTTTTGAAAGAGCACTTTCGAAACAAGGTGGTGTTCTTCGTAAAATGAGGTTTTCCACGGTCGAAAAAAACGCCTCGTTCTTTTGATTTAATTTCGAAAGAACGCGGTGGCAGTCTAGACATGGGAAGTTTTTTCGAAAAAAGGCTATTTTTTTCAAAAAACCCCGTAGTCTAGACACACCATTACATTTGTTGGCCCAACGTTCCTCCCAGGCAGGAGACTGTGCCTTTTTTTTTAATGGTGCTTGTCTGCGTGTTAAACAGGTAGCGCTTGCTCTATCCTGGCCCAGCCTCCCAGCCAATCAGCTGTACTAATGCAGCAGCTCAGAGGTGGAAAAGGACTGTGAGACTCCTTGCCCAATAGCTCTGTCGTGCTGAGCACTCACAGCTGGCTGACCAGGTGACTGTGTTCCTCCCTTCCCCCAAAGACTGTAAGGAGTTTGGAATTCCAAAGCTGAGTCAGTGATCTGCTTCATTTGTCATCCATTGACGAAGCACGGGATACCCAGCATTGCTTTGCTCTTTTGTTAAGCAGGTTCAGCAATGTGAGAGGGAAGGGGAGTGAGTCAGTCCTGCCCAGTAGCATCCACTGGGAAAGGCAGAAAGCTGACATGCCCATGGCCCTGTAAAGCGGTGGTTTCCAACCTTTATACCCCAAATCGCTTTTTGAATTAAAGAGCAACCCAGGATCTATTCTTCCCTGAGGACTTGCGCCTTCCCTGAAACTGCACTTTGCTCCATCCCACCCCCCTCCATCGCTGACTCTCCCCCGTCACTCTCATTTGCCAGGCTGGGGCAGAGGATTGGGGTTTAGGCTCTGGACTGGGGCTGAGAGGTTTACAGTGTGAGGGAGCTACAGGTTGAGGAGGGAGTGGAGGAGGGGGTGCCAGGTGCATGCTCTGGGAGGGAGTTTGGGTGCAAGGGTGGGCTGGGGCAGTGTGTTGGGAACAGGGTGCTGTCTCTGAGAAGGAGGTCAGGACTAGGGCAGGGAATGGGGGGGTTACGGTGCAAGAGGGAGTATAGGGTGGTGGCTCTGGGAAGTGACACTGGGTGGGGACAGAGGGTTGGGATTCAGGAGGGGACTTTTGGAGGAGGCTCAGGGCTAGTATTTGGCACGTAAAAAGAGGTGTGAGGAGCTGTCTCTGGGAGGTGGCTCAATGCTGAGGCTTACGGTGCAGGAGCGGGTATAGGGTGCTGGCTATAGGGGAGGGGGCTGATGGTTGGGTTGCAGCCTTCTACTGGCTGGCATGTACTCTGAGTGACTCCCTTTTTGGTGCATTAAGGCTAAGGCAGTCTCTCACCTGCCTGGCCCCACACCGCTCCTCTAAGGGGCCAAAATGCCCTGCTGCTTCCAGGTTTGAGGGACACATGGCTCTGTGTGCTGCTCCTCTCTACTGGCACTGCCCCCTCAGCTCCTGTTGGACCCTAGTTACCCATTCCTAGCCATTGAAACTGCTTGGGTGATACTTGGAAGCAGGAGCAGCATGCCGAGACCCCTGCCCCTCACAGGCCGGCAGTGTGGGCCTGAGGCAAGCAGGGAGTTGCCCTTACCAGCAGCCCCACTCTACAGATTGCAATCGACTAGGAGAGTTCCCAGGATCAACTGGTTAGTGGCCACTTCTGTAAAGCCTTCCCTCACTTTTTCCTCCCATCCTCAAAAGTGATTGCAAGAGGCTAGAGACAGAGCATAGGAACCCTAGAATGTGTGCGGGAGGCAGGGCAAGAGAGATCAGTGGAAAGGGAAACTTGCAGTGGTTAAGTATTTAAAATATCGACTCTTCAGATGTTTGAATTTACCCATATCTTTGAAGAGTGATGATGGAGATGCTGTAGAATTCTCCCTGATAAGAAAGGTGTGTTCTTGGTTTGTCACACTGATTGCTGTAATAGCTTTATAAACTAGTGATAGAAAAGAGGTGTTAAATGGCTCTTCCCTTGCCAAAGAAAAAAAATCCCTATCTTTTGAAGTGGTTTTGTCCAGTGTAGTTCTGAATGACTTAAGTGATAGAAGCCCTATCACTAATCTTGGGAGACTCTTCTGTAGGCTAATAGATTTTATGGATAGATGATGTTTGTTATTCAAAGAGAACTTTGTGTAGTGCTATTTTTAAAGTTGCTTTTGTAATTTATGGGGGGTGTGTGCGTGCATGTGTGCACGCGCGCACGCCAAGAAACTGAGACAGGTGTTTTTGTATTAATTTACATAAATTCTACTTTGCTTTTTTCCCAGTTTCGTGTTTATATTAAGTTACAGACTAACGCAGCTACCCCTCTGAGATTTTTTTTTAGGCATAAATAAAATTTTAAAAGATTTTCAATTAAGTGTGTCATAAGTCAATAAATTGCTTATATAAACTTATAACCAGAATTTCTTGTTAGGTTACTATGTCATTTCTGATGTAAAGTAGGTTTTTTGTAAAATTTCAAAATATGTAAATAGTTAAAGGACTATCAATTTTTATTTATTTTCCCCATGTGCAATTACTACACACTGCTCCATCTCCTGCATAAAAAAGCACCCCCCAAAAAAGTTACTTGCTTTTGGGGGATGTTTTGTCAGTGCATTATTTGGAACAGCAACTTTTCCTTCGGAGTTTTGACATGCTTTTATTATTTGGAATGCAACAAATAAGGTTGATGCAAAGAGCATATGGATAAAATCAGGTGTCAGTTTTATTGCCTGATAGGTAACTTTGAAAGTAATCGTGAGTGACCAACTTCAATGTCTCGGATCAAAGAATATGAAGATACTTGCATATACTTTTATCTTTTTAAAAATGTTTGTAGGTAAATGCCAGTTAATAGTAATATCTTTTTTTCTATTCCAGATGGGCATGACAGGTAACACTAGTCCCTTTGGACAGCCCTTTAGTCAAGCTGGGGGGCAGCAGATGGGTGCTACTGGCGTGAATCCTCAGTTACCAAGCAAGCCAGGCATGGCAAATAATTTGCCTCCCTTTCCTACTGACATCAAGAGTACTTCGGTTACCAGTGTGCCAAACATGGTAAGTTGCATTTAACTTGTCATTTTCCTCCTTCCTTGTTATGTATTTTTGAAATATTTCATGTTCCAAAATATAAAGTTTTACAGATTGAACCTCTCTAGTCCAGCACTCTCAAAGACGTGACCGGTGCCAAACCAGAGAATTTGCTGAACCGCAGGAGGTCAATATTGTCTAGCAGTATTACCAACACTTCCACTGCTTACTGGGTTCTTAGAAGACATTTAGGGGTAAATGATTAGAGCTAAATAACAGCACAGAACACTGGGAGCCAGGACTGGCAGCTGTAAACAAACTTTATAGGACCATGGGAAACTTGGCCACACCCATAAGTGGTCATCTGGCTAACTAAAATCATGCCAGCCCACAAAGTGCTGGAGGTTCAGCCTATTTCAAATGAAAACCGAATACAGTAATTCCTCATTTAACACGTGTCCACTTAACATGTTTTCGCGATAGCGCGATTTTGGGGGGGGGGGGAGGATATTTTTTGAATTACACGACTGTCCCCGGAATAACACGATTTCCCCAGCTGGCCCGTTGCCGGCGGCTGCGAGGGGCTTCCCCCGCCTTCCTGGAAAGTGGCAGAGGGTTCGCCACTCGCCGCGTTTTTTCCATTGACTCCCCCTCGCCAGACACCTTGCCCCCTCTCCTCTGCCTCCGCTTGCAGGCCAGCGGCTGGGTTTCCCCAGCCGGCCCATCGCTGGCAGCTGCGCAGGGCTTCCCTTGCCTTCCTGCAAAGTGGCGGAGGGTTTGCCGCTCGCCACGCCATTCCCTGGCAACCCCCCCTCGCGAGACGCAGTGTGGATCCCGGCAGACCCGTTACACGGGCATACTCTCAACCCAAGCCTCCTCCCCTCTTCTTCCCCAGAGCCAAACACCTCGCCTCCCTGCTGTAACCCAGTCCCCTTCCTGCCCCCAACCTTATGTCCCGGTCCCAACAGACACCACCGCTTGAAACACAACCCCCACCTTTTCCATTATTTTCAATGGGAAAATTGACCCCGAATAACACGTTTTCACTTAACACGATCATTTTCTGAAACATATCTATAGTGTTAAATGAGGAATTACTGTATGTGTAATACTATTTGATATTAATGAATTATATTGAAAACTCCTCTGATTTTTCCTCAATAGTATTGGTCAGCAAAATATTAAAGTTGAAATATAAAAAACAAAAATGAGGTAAACCCCAAATATTCAAAGTGTGCCCACTATCCAGCCTGTGGACAGAATAAGGCTGAAATAAGTTTTAACAGGCTACTGGGTTCACTGGACCATTGGTTTGGCTAGTAGCATGCACCCTCCCAATAGTTCATCACCATAGAAATTGATACTTATGGTTTCACTGTACATACCCCAGAATTCATCATTCTGTGATATCACAGATATTGGGAATTTCATGGGTTCCTCTCAGACTGTTATTTTCTGTCACTTCTCCAGTAAACTGGGAAATTGTCAACAAGGTGTTGGGAGAGGGGATTTAGAAACTTATTTAAAATTAATAAGCTTAATTTCAATAATTTTAATTCATTAATGAGAATATAATTAATTTTAGATTATAATTAATTTTAGTAACCCCCATTATTCGTTATCAGGAGCATTTAGCAAAAAGTGGCAGATTACAAACTTGAATGTTTAGAAATATTTTCTTTTGAGTACCCCTGAACAGTGTGCTCTTCATTTTAAAAAATTATTAAAAATAAAGTTAGGGGGGTGGGATCTTTTGTTCTCTGCTGATGTTCAGAATCAGTAGAACTAAGAGCAATGCTACCAAGCGCGCTCAGGCCTGCACTTTTCTTTTCTTATTTTTCCTTTATACACTACCCACCTGCTCTCTTTTTAGTCCGTTACATTTTCAGCTCCAACTCTGCAGATTAGCGCCTTCCTAATTTTTTCTAGCTGCTGTAGAGGCGACAGTTGATTGTGGCTTTACTGAATGAAGGCACAGCTGATTAAAGAGGAGGAGCTTTTTCTGTACAATTTTGAAACTCGAAAGTGAAAGAAAAACAGGGAAGGAAACACTATCAATTCCAACAGTTTCTCCTAAACGATTACTGGAAATTTTGCTGAGCTTTATAAATCTTGCTTAAGATTATAAGAAGTCACTCACTCCAGTTCTTGATACTATGTGGAATAAGTTAGGTAACTAGGAACTTGTTTGTATTGTTGGTGAACTTGTAGTAAAGTGTGCAGTATCTTAGGTTGTAGTACTGTTAGTTCATAGACTCTGTTCATACTTACTACTGCAAATTTCAAGAGCCCCTGTTGTGCTTAAATTTATTTAACTGTGCTTGCTGGTAAGAGTTGCCACATCCATCTACAGTCTTGACAAAAGACTGAGAGAAAGTGCATTTGGCTACTGGATTGTATTTTAAATGAGAATTGTGGGGGCTTCTTAAATGGCATACTAAAATGAAATTCCCTTTCATACAGATTTTAGAATTACACTGTGTTATTGCTCCCCTTTAGGGCAATGAAGTAACAAATTTACTTTGTAAGGTTCCACCAGTTTCTAAAACATTATTGAACTTACTTTGATCTTGGCTGTACCTGCCACTTAAACTTCACACCAATGCACCTGATCTGCATTTTCAGCAGTGGGTAATTTTCTAATATGGACAGAGTTAGTGTGTACACACTTGTGCAGTAAATTTAATTCTCCAGGTATGCTCCATTGTTTGTCTGAAAGGATTGTATACATCCTTTGGTTTTTAACCTGGTACACTACATTCCAAAACATATGCAGGAAATGTTCTGTTCTGTAAGCTCTATCTGTACCACTACACATGTGTATCAATTTCTAAAGCAGAAGTTTTGTTTTATATTCGCTGTGAAAGTGGACTGTTTGCTGAGTGTGAATAGTATCTTGTCATTTTTGTCTCTATGGGAAGCACATAGCTGAATGCTCCCCTGTTTCTGCTGTGCAAAATAAATGACTTCTAGTGCAGATTGCTTGTGAGAATGGTTCTTGTTAGTTTATTTATTAAAATATAATTTACTTTAGAAATTGTGGATGTTTAGAATACTGCAAACTCGGACAATTTTACATGATATTTTTCCATGCTGGCTGCTGCTTCACAAAGTAAAATTAAAATATCACCACTTCAATATCCCACTATATGCTAAGATTAATTTAATTGAACTGCTTGCATAGTTTCTATGGAAACTACAACTTCAGTTATGTTTTATGCTCTAAACATGACAGTGGTTACTATAGAAACACACAAAGCCTCTGAGATGCAAATTACTGTTGGTTGACACTATGAATGTTCTTTGCCATTCTTTAGCAGAAGAGTTGATGCACAGGTTCCGCTCTTGTGCCTTTCAGATAACTCTTAAACTTAGCAGGAGTTTTAGGAATCCTCACTTCTGGCTGTATCTGAAAGGAAGCATAAATGGGAAGAAGAGGACATAGGTCTCCTAAACTTCCATCCTTAGTCCTATTCATTTGTCAGAGAGGTGCTCCTTCATTGCTTGCTTGTTTCCCTATCACTGGGAAATGTTTGTATTGTCTTAGTCATCTGTATTTTGGTGTTGTGTTTATAGAACAGGGCTGGTTGCCATCTGCCAAAGTCAGGATTCCGTGTATAATTCAATTATGAAGCCATTTGCACAGCTGCATAATTCCTTTTTGAAACTGCAGTTTAACTAATGCTATAGAATCTAAATACTTCTACGGACAGTTAGCTTCTGGAGATGATCCATCAGGGTTACTTCATAGCATTTCTCTCCTTCCTGCCTCTCAAACTGCCTCCCAGGTCCTATTTTGGGGGCCATTCAGAGATGATTCTTCGGGGGGGTAGAACCCCTTTTACAGCAAGAGGCAATAGAGCATCCTGTCTCATCACAGGAGGTGGTTCTACTCCCTGTATTTCCAATTTCCAGAAAAGATGGAAACTCATTCTGACCTTTGGCAACTCAACATTTTTATTTGAAAGCTGAATTCTGACTACACTGGGATCAAGAATTTCTTCCCTTTAGAAAGGTTGTGGTTCACAGCTCTCAATGCAAAGGGGACACTTTTCCAGGTGGACATTCACCTATTATCACATAAGAAGCTGTTTCAGTTCCTCACCTTTCGACTTGCTACAGCCCCCAAAATATTTATGAAGGTTTTCTCTGTTATAGCAGCCCAACTGAAGTGCCACGATTATATGGTGTTTCCATACTAGAGGACTGATTCTGGTAAGCCAGTCTCATCAGGTGGTCAGGTCAATGACAAGTCTTTTTAGATAATTTTTAGCAGCTGTAGATGTTTGCTCCCCCAATATTGTTCCAGAGCCATGACTTGGGACTCCCAAGGCAATGTTCTTCTGCTGTGGACAAATGGCCTCAGAGATGCCTTATGTCCCATTCTCCTACTTCTACAAGTCATGGGGAGGATATGTCATGACAGAGCCAGCATCATTCTTTTAGTAACCTGTTAGCCCAGATGGTTCTGGTTCATGGAACTTCTAAAGATATGTGTCTGCACACTCCTGGATCTCCTAACTCCAGACGTGGGGAAAATCAAGCAAGCCAATGTGGGTTCACTCCATCTCATAGCCTGGTGTTTGGATGGGTGTCTGAAATAGAAAAGTCATGCTTGGCCCATGTTGAAGAGATTCTTTGCCAAAGTAGAAAGGATTCTACTAGAACCTGTTGTATGGCCAAATGGAGACACTCTTCTCTCTGGGCTCATTTGCACAAACATTTTGTTAATATCTTAAACCTCCCAGTTGTTCTAGATCAGGGGTGGGCAAAAGGGCCTGCGTGGGCTGGATTTGGCCTGCCAAGTGGGTTGATCCGGCCCGCAGAGACTCTGCTGCTCCCCCGCCCCTAGGCCAATTAGGGCCTGCGGGTGGGGGAGTACATGAAACTTCCTCCTGCCCTGGCAGGACCATGCAGCGCTTTGAAGCACCATGCGCTTCTCGCAGTGCAGGACGAGACGTCACGCACTCCCCCGCCCCCAAACTAATCATGGCCTTTGGGTGAGGTAGCCCAGAAGCATCCTGGCCCTGCCCCTTCTGTTTAGGCCACACCCCTTCCAGGGTGGCCTGGGGCCACTTCAAAATTTATCGAAATGACCCCTGGCCAAAAATTATTGCCCACCCCGTCCTACACTGTTCCTTTTGTCCCTGAAGACTTCAGGGATTGCTATTAGTTCTCAGCAAAAATGAGGAAGAACGGCTCTTGTGCAAGAGGTTTTTTTTGCGCAAAAAGGAGTTGTCTGCGCTGCTCTTTTTTGCGCAAAAGCCTCTTGCGCAAAAATGGCTGCTCATTAATTATGCAAATGAAGCGCAGTGATATTCCACGCCAAGCTTCATTTGCATAAGCTTTTCTGCAAGAAGGCTACAGTGTAGACATAGCCTAAGTGATAGAGGTTGACAGCTTGCTAATGCTAGGTGGACCAGCCATGAGAGAAGACTGAGACCCACACTTTGCCAGTGAATTTAACCCATATTTGATGATAGCAGAGGAATGTCAGACTTAGGAGAGGGTTCCATTCCAGATTCGGGAGATGAATAGGAGTCACAGGTAGGAATATTAAATATTGGTTAATTAAATAGTCAGGTAACCTCCCGAATTCTTATCGGTTAGTCAACTATTCTATAATTCCTGGTGGCGGGGCAGAGCAGCCAGTGTGCTCCAGCCCCACTCCTGAGGAGTCCCCTACCAGCGTATCAGAGGCAGCAGGGCAGGGTGCCAGATGGTAGCTGGTCTGCAAGGGGATCCAGTTTAAAAACCATCTCCCCTTGTGGACTGGCTGCCTGTCACCCTGTGCTGCTGCCTCTGATAAAGAGGCAGCACCACTTGTCCAGATGGGATCTGAGATCCCAGACCCGGTGTGAGCTGGAACCAAGCCGGCCTGCCTGCCCACCTGGCTCCTAATACACTTTAAATGCAGAGTCATGGGGGGGGGTAGGTCCCAGACGTGGTGCGAGCCAGGACTGAGCCAGGCTGCTGGCCACCCTGCTAAAAAATTAACGGGCGGGGAAAGGGCATGTGGTCTATAGCATTAACCTATAAGCTTTTGCTTATTTATTGGTTAACCGACTATACTATTACATCCCTAGTCACAAACCCTTCAGCCTGTATTTCTCTCACTTTGACCCTTTCTGCCCCATGTGCGGTGCCAATACTCTTCCCCCCTCACCTGGTCCTTCATCTAAGCCTCCTCCCATAGCTCTTCGTCCTACCTCATCTCCTTCCTCATCCCAGGTACCCGTCCCGTGTGGTCGTCTTGTTCCAGTCTTCATGCCCAGCCAGTTCCAGAAGAGATAAAGGAGGGGCACAGAAAGGACAAAGGAGGGGAACCTATGGAAGCTCAGCAGGCCTCTAATTTAAAGAGGATGGCAAACTGGTAACTCTTGCGAGGATAGCCCATGCTCTGAAACTACAAGAAGAGTTTGCCGAGAATGTCTGGTATCATTTTCTTATATGGCTACACATGTGCTGAGGGAAAGGTGCCATTCTAAACCGAAACCATTCTCTGCCACACGAGCTGAAGGAAAGATGACAGTTACCTGGAAAAGAAAGGGGAAGGGGCAGGAAAAGTGAGGTATTGAAAAATTGTCTTGGAGTCTTGGAACTTTCGCTGCAAGCTCCAGTTTGTGCTGCGGGCCCCTTCTAGACCTTAGTGAGTGGCTTAGTAGTTCTCCAGAGGCAAAAGATAAGGACTCCCAGCTGGCTAAGATTTTTCTGGTTCTGGACACTACTATCTGTTTGGGTGTGACACCGTGTGTAATGCAGTGCTGTCAACGACTGGAGCTGTGGTCATTTTGGCAGGCAAGACGGCCCTCTGGACAGTGGATTTTTCCTCCACTGGACAGTGGATTCAGGTTAATAGCCCTGCCCTTAGAATACTGCTTTTTTTGAAGGATTAAGGATTATTTCATCTCCTCCAAAGCCGACCTTCAGAGAAGCTTGCTTAGCCCCAGGATAGGATCCAGTAGAAAGTGAATCCAGGGAGTCTACAGTCTGCTCTTCAAGAAAAAGGGGTGAAGCCACTTGTAGAAAAAAACAATGTTTTCAAGTTTACATTTTGGTACTGAAAGGCGTTAACAAGGAGATGCTTTGTGTATTAAGTATTCAGCCTGAGGGTGAAAGGTTCTAGGCACAGTCTCTCACCACCAGGACAAGGTAAAGAACATCTTCGATTCCTGGATCCAAACAGTATCTGACTAGTGCGTACTGGAGATACATCCATTGTTCTCAGGCGATGGGTAGTAGGACATTCCAATATGGTCCTGGATTCAGTTTGCATTTGATAAAAGTAACTCATTAACAACTCTTTAAAAAATGTTAGGCGACTGCCCAACTATAATTAATTGATATAAGCATTGTGTATCTTCTCAGCATACCATGTTGGCTCTAGCAGTGAGAACGCTCACGCTATTCAGCCCTAGAAGGACAGGCTGAAGCCACTGTTGCAGTATACAATCAGTATTACCATACAGAGATGTCTGGGTTGAATAATTACTGCAAGGAAGAAGATTCCCTTGAACCGCAACTTCAAAGAATGCTGCAAGTGTGCAGATGGACGCTTTTGAGATTTCACATGATTTTAGCCTTGTTTTAGAGTTGTATGGATGGGTCAAAGCACGTGACTCACGTTTTTATTGGGAACACTGCGGTGATCCCACTCTAGTATTAGACTGAGGAATTAAGCAGCATTCAGCATTCACAGATCTGTGTAACTGAACTTCAAGAGTTCTTATGACCACCCTTGGCAGATGCTTTTGCAAACACCAGTGTATGCAGGCTCATGGGCTATAAGACGAAGTGAGAGAGTACCTTTTTTGGGGGGGGGCCTTGTCCTGTGGACCCAATTTTTACAGTGCATCTAGTGCTGCATGTATCAGGCTTAAGGGTATTTTCTTCAGGCAAAACACAGGTACATCTGTGGTGGTCACAGTGAGCTGTTTAGACATTGATAGGTATGCGTAGGGATTTGGCTACTGTATGTTACAAATACAAATATAGATTTTACACTTACCCTTCTAACCAGCAGGTGGAGTTCAAGAATATTATTTAGGAAGCTAATATAACCATCTAGTCCTTAGCTTTCTCAATTATTTTCTCTAATATGAGTTGGAGGAGCTCTTCTCCTTCTGAATTTGTCAGAATGTTTTATAGAAAACTTAATCTGCTAAATAGCACATTCGATCTTGCATGTTCACCTATGCTCACTGTTAATAAACTCAATTGATTCTCTTGGCTTTGCATAATGCAGTGATTTTGGGAGGCATTGAGCCTATCTGTAGGAGAGTATATAAAGAGCTCAAAGAATTGTGGCTCAATTGAATTTTCAGTAGTATATTAAAGTAGGTGTAAATTAACAAAGTATCTTCCTAGTAATTCAGTAATCCCAGTGCCTTCAGTCCTGCAGTGAAATTAAGAAATGCATAATCCAGACTATCATAACCAACTGAACAAAAGCTCCCAGTGCAGAGTTGTGGCTAAGAGGACTAATGTGATTCTTGGGTTTATAAATGGGATTTTCAAGTAGGAGTAGAGTGTGAAAGGTGGAATTTCCTTGGGGGTAGTTGTCGACCCTGTGTGCATTCCAAAAATTGGAATGCATGTGCACTGAAGAGGAGAAAATCTTGCAAGTAGTGTCAATTGGTCAGCAGTTCCATACTGGATCTCCTTGTTTTCTGCACCAAAGATTTAAGAGCAGGGGCAGATTAACAATCCTTTTCACTGCTGCACAGTAGGGATGTGAAGGACTAGTCAGTTATCCAATAAGCAAATGCTTATCGGATAGTCAACAGGACAGTCGACTAGTTGTTTCCCCCCCTTTGCTGCCTCTATCTTTCCAAGTCAGGTGAATCTTCACATGCTGGTCCCAAGGACTTAAGTTCCCCATAAGTCTCCTAACCATGAAGAGAATGCCCTCAGGTGCAAGGCTCCAATGGAACTGCCCTCACTATTGACAGCAGTGGTGATTATGGCTTGTAACAAGTTGCCAACATCTGCTGGGATGGACCAGGAGCTTCAGCCTTTTCCAATGGTTTGGTAGCACTTTATAGACTGACAAAACATGTAGATGGTATCGTGAGCTTTCGTGGGCACAGACCACTTCTTCAGATGACCGGTCATCTGAAAAAGTGGGCTGTGCCCACGAAAGCTCACGATACCATCTACATGTTTTGTTAGTCTATAAAGTGCTACCAGACCTTTTTTTTTTTCCTTCTGTAACAGACTAATTCGGCTACCCCCTGAAGCTCCTTTTCAAATGGTAGGCTTTGCCAACCGCTAAGTAGCACTTTATCAGGCAGAACCAATGACGGGAATCCCTTGTACTCAGAATGTACTGAGACACATGCTACTCCCAAGGATATCTTCAACCTCCCAGACGCACAACTTCCTCTACTTTTGGGTCCAATACTTCTGAAGAACATTTTAAACCCAGAAGAGGATAACATCTCAATAAGAAAGATTTATTCCCCTTCCCTGTCCAGGAGCCAGAGTTTCATTGCACTGGCACCAGTAGTACCTGTGGTAGACAGATCCAGCCTTCTCGTCAGCTGAATCCAGCGTGCAGGACGAGCTATCACTTCCCAGAGAGGTTAGTCCAGACAAGGCTTTGGGGGGAGTTTGGCTCCATCCTCCATGCAAGCAGGGTTACCCTCCAAGGTACCTAGTGCCATGCCCCCACACCACACCAGTGTTCAATCCTTTGTGTTGGCTCTATTGGAGTCTTTGAAATCTTTATGCATCGCAGTGTGAACTCTACCAGAGTCACGTTGTCCCTCTCCTCCTAAGTGAGTATAGAGTGGTATGGCATGCACAGGTAACATTTACCCATACCCCAAGGACATTACTTTGTGCCTGTAAAATGGGAAAAGCTCTTGTTCACTCATCTTGCCCCCAATTCCTAACAGTATAAGTAGCCACAGAAGAATCCAGGTAGCAAGACCCTAAAAACTTGTGGACCATGGGAGTGAAACACCTGGATCTTCTGAGGAGGATCACATCTGCTAACATCCAGTTCTCGATCTTTACCAGGCCATGTTAGCTAAATATGACTTTATAAACTACTTGAAGTTCCTGGAGTTCATACCAACTCCCCCAGAAGGACAGGGCTGAATTCCAAACCCTTGTTAAGGAAGTGGGATCTGTGCAGCTTGCAATAAGTGTTTAGCTGTGGACACAGCTGGTACCAGAATAGTAATGTAGTGAATGTTGTGAATTCGCTTTTTGGGATTGGACAGGAAGATTAGAACATCATTGAAAATTTGCCCTTTGAAACTTTTCAGCAGAAAACAGACAAGTCTTTGTGCTAACAAAAAGACTCCAAGACAGCCGTCCTCTCCCTGGACATTCATGAGCCCCAAAGAAGCATCATCATAAACAGGTTGTCAAGGCTCTTCCCCACTCTGGCACTCAGAGTGCAGAAGGTAGGGGCCCGCGAGAGACCTTAAAACACCTTGCCTCTAGAGGCTTCTGTTTTAAAAACTTCCCAAGGTCACAGATTTCCTGACCTTGGGGGAGAGGCTGCCATCACCAAGTATTAAAAAAAAAAAAAAAAACCACCCTTTTTTCTTGAACCCAGGAAGAAAACATTTGGGAACATCTTCCAGGGGGTATCCCAAGCTCTTTTATCACAAGAGAACTTGGAAAAAACAAAGTGTAATGTCTGATAGCTGACCTCTCAGTTTTAGGCATGCATACACAGACCTCTGGTATGCATGCCTAAAACCTTTGGTCTGGCCCAGTCTGGCTGTTCTTATGTTCTTACTTTCCAGAACACAAGAATAAGATCTTAGCTTTAAAAAAGGTGACTTTATTGACAAAACAAAAATATATACTGGTTAAAGCATACTTGATTGCTAGGTGTTAGAGCAACTGAGAAAACAGATTAAAGCACAGAACATTTCTTCCCTGGGATTCAGCTTTAAAGTTACAATGTTGGGGGGGGGGGGGAAGAAGGAGCACATGGATTTGGCATAGAGAAGTTTAGCCAAACAACAAAACAGAAAATTAAAATAATCTGATCATGTCTAAATAAATATGCCCCATCTACTCACATGTCCATATTTCCAAGGTCCTGTCCAATTCTAGGCTCAGGTGTTTTTTTTTTTTTAAATGAATGGTATTCCTGTCCAGTTCAAAGCATCTTTCTTTCCCCGGGCTCCTGGTTTAAACTCTCACAAAAAAAAAATAGCGAGCAGGGTTCCTTTCAATTGAAATCCCAACCCTTTTTCCCATTGGTTCTTCTGGCTCCCTGCCAATATTTTCTAGCTGCTTGGGTTTAATCCTTTAGTTACTGAAAGCTGGGATGGTTAGAAAAGGATGGCACTCCTCTCATCCGTCACACAGGTATATAAGTAAAGACCCTTCCAGTTTTTCTGATGCCTGTGTGGTGATTCACATTGTCATTTGGAGATAGAGTTCAGATGCCAAGGTATACTGATCCATCCACTTTGATGACAGCCGCCGAACCTCCTTCATCTGCTAATGGTGATGCTGTTGGAATGAAGCCATTCCTATCTATGTCTGTAGTCCTCTCTGTCTCTGTAGCATACATTACCCTCAACTGGAGGGCTTTAACATGGACCTGTGGGTCCTAGATACCATCCAGTTTGACTATACAGTCAAGTTTTTTTTTTAATCCATCTCCTCCAAAAACGTCTCTGAGAAGCTATCGATGAAGTGCTGTATTTGTATAAAGGGAGGATAGAGGCCTATTCTTGACATCAGCCAAATTAGTTTTATTTTCATATGAAAAACCTGCATGGCTATGCTGGCATCAGTCCTTCTTTCTTTGGAAAAGGACACATGGTTTGTGGCTCTTGACATGAAAAACTGTTACTGTCTGATGTACTCACTGACCCATCCCTCAAAAGATTTCTTAGGTTTCTGGTGGGGCAGGAATACTGCCAGTTCAAAGCACTACCGTTCAGACTGGCAACACCACCACCTATATATATGAATGGAGATGCCTCTCTCCTAGAACTGGAAGGGACCTTGAAAGGTCATCGAGTCCAGGCCCCTGCCTTCACAGGAGGACCAAGTACCATCCCTGACAGATTTTTGCCCCCAATTCCTAAATTACCTCCTCAAGGATTGAACTCACAACCCTGGATTTAAGACCTGTAGTCTTCGTGAATGTAGTCATCTTGTGTTGGCAGCACAGCTGAGATGAAATGGTTATAACATCTTCCTGTTCTTGGACCATTGGCTTAAAACTGACACATCCTAACTGGAAGTTCAGTCAGCAGTCTTGTTCTCACTCCACCTCCTGGCATCCTGAAGAATTTGGGTAAACGTGGAAAAGTCTAATCTGACTCCCACACAACTCCTAGACTTTATAGTGGTGACTCTGGACAAAAATGAGGCAAGTTCCTACCTCCCGGCAGACAGCTTTCATGCCAGCCACTCTCAGACCTGGAGCAAGTCTGGGTCTGTCTGTCTTTTAGTCCACATGGCCTCCTCCTGTATGTGCATAATGCCATTCGATACTGAGGTTGTCGGTTTGAGAGTAGGTACATGATGCTGTCCCTGCAGAAGGTGAAAGCACCAAAATGAGACTGTAGAGGCAAAGATACTTTCCACTATAAAGAATCAAGCTGTAGCAATTTGCTGAATCTGTTATCAAGATAGGAATAATCTATGACTCTTGAAAATGGGTGACTAAATCTATATTTAGATCCTTAAGTACTGGTTACTATCTAGTTTCTAGGTGCTGAGCATACTCCAAGCTTGTTGAAATATGATCTCCGCTTGATAAATTGGTCGTATTTTTGGCACGCTTTTATTAAAATCTTAGCCAAAAAAACTTCCTTTATTTAACAAAAAGTTCCTAAGGGACCTTTCCTTAAAAAACAAACAAAATAAAATCGTTTTCCTTCCAATAAGTGAATACAGACATCCTGAAAATCTGTCTAGAGAGAGTAATTCATCTGCCAGAATTAAATAATGATATCTTTAGGTATTTATAAATGTTGGGTTTTAGTCAGAATAGTTTGTGAATGATTTTGTGATTTTTTTCAGACTACTGTTAACTATAAGATGTCAGAGTCACCTGTTTTAAACATAACTGAGTACACTATTAATAGATATCTGGTATTTTATTTGAAAAAAGAAAACCCTGAAAACAAAATGTTTTTTCATAGTCACAGATGCAAACCCAGGTACAGCAGGTGGGAATTGTACCAACGCAGGCAATGACAGCTGGACCAACAGCAGATCCTGAGAAACGCAAACTGATACAGCAACAACTGGTTCTACTGCTTCATGCCCACAAATGTCAGAGACGCGAGCAAGCAAATGGAGAGGTGCGAGCCTGTGCTCTCCCACACTGTCGAACCATGAAGAACGTCCTCAATCACATGACACATTGTCAAGCTGGGAAAGCCTGTCAAGGTAAGAGCAAATTATCAGGAGGTAAGTAGAAGAGTTCTTCCTTACTCTAACAGGTTTTCTCTGGTTTTGCCAGCTGACAGTGATCTTTATCCTTGGCATAAAGTTCCTTTCTTGAAATAGATGCTATGCCCTTTTGCTTGTTTTTCCCTTCCCAGTCCGTACATTTATAAAGTTTGCAGATGATACCAAGCTGGGAGGGATTGCAAGTTCTTTGGAGGATAGAATTTTAATTCAAAAATGATCTGGACAAACTGGAGAAATGGTCTGAAGCAGTGTTCTCTATTAGCTGTGCACTTGTGTGGCCACTCAGGAGAGACTCCGATGCCACTCAACTCGTTTAGCAGAGTATTCAGATAGGTTTTTTGTTTCTTTTGATGGTTCATACTTACACATGTCTTGTTACACGTGAAAAATTATTCCTCACATGGATGGAAAAGATTAGAGAGAACGTTGGTGTGATGTAAATAGGATGAAATTCAATAAGGACAAATACAGAATGCTCCACTTGTGAGGGAACAATCTGTTGCACACATCCAAAATGGAAAGAGACAGCCTAGGAAAGAGTTCTGCAGAAAGGGATCTAGAGGTCATAGTGGACCACAAACTATGAAGAAACTATTTTTCTGGGATGTATTAGCAAGAATGTTCTAAGCAAAACACAAGAAGTAATTCTTCTGTTCCACTCTGAGCTAATTAATACTCAGCTGAGTATTGTCCAGTTCTGGGCACCACAGTTCGGGAAAGATGTGGACAAATTGGAGAAGGTTCAGAGAAGAGCAACAGAAATGATGGAAGGTCTGGAAAACATGACCCATCAGGGATGATTGGAAAAAATTGGGTTTGTTTATTCTGGAAAAGAGCAGCCTGAGAGGGGACATAACAATTTTCAAGTACCTAAGACAGTGGTCTCCAACCTTTTTACACCCAAGATCACTTTTTAAGTCTCAGAACAGGCAAAGATCTACCGCCCCGCCCCTTCCTTGAAGCCCCGCCCTCTCTATTCTCCTGTCCATCACTTGCTATCCCCAGCCCTTATACACTCTGTTAAATAGTTTATTTTTAAATTATGCAATATATAAAATTAAAATAACATGTTTTTATAGTTATGAAATAAAAGGTCTGTTTTTAATTCATGCTATTTAAATATCAAATGAAGCATTTACAATTATATATTTGGTTCTCTGCTATTTTGTAAATCTAAAATCAAGTATTGATAATTATATATTTTTTCTTCCAATAACAAAGTCTCAGTGTGACACCTGTGACTGAACAGTATCTGCCAATGTCTTGAAGTCTGGGTTGTAGTCTGAGATTGCTAGTCATACACAGTCCATAAAATGGGCATCTGTGATCCTGCACTCAGCCTGGGAAGTTTGCTCCAGCATGGCTGGAGCTACATGCAGCCTAACTGGGCTGAGTGCAGGGCAGCTGGGCTGGAGGGAAGAGAAGTGGCTGTTTTTGGAGCTGGGCTGGAGGGAAGAGAACTGGCGCTCAGCCAGGGTGCACCAAACTCCACATGGGCAGGTGCAGAGGAGAAGTCGCCGATCAGCTGGAGCGAGGGGCAGCCGCTTTCAGCTGAAAGTCGCAGTCAGCTTGCTGGGGTGTTTCAGCCCTCCTGACCTCCCAGCTCCCAGCATTCCTTGCAGCTACTCACCTGTGGTGTTGCTCGGTGAGTAGCTGCTCCTCAAATGAGGAAATCTAATGTAAATGTACTGGGCAGGCGCGCAGTTCAGAGTGTGCTCAAGAGCTACTCTTAGACCCCCTGAGATCTACCGGTAGATCGCGATCTACTGGTTGGTGACCACATAAGAACATAAGAACATAAGAATGGCCGTACCGGGTCAGACCAAAGGTCCATCTAGCCCAGTATCCTGTCTGCCGACAGACCACGGACCTAAGAAGTTGTTACAAGGAGGGGGAGGAGGGGGAAGAATCTTCTTCTTCTTCTGTACTGATGGTAGAACAAGAAGCACTGAACTTTAAGTGTATAAGGTAATTTTAAGCTGGACATTAGGAAAAACGTCCTATCAGGATGGTTATGCATTGGAATAAAATGCCTAGGGAGATTGTGGAATCTCCATCACTGGAGATATTTAAGAGCAGGTTAGAGAAACCTGGGGTTAGAGATAGTCTGGATGGTGCTTGGTCCTACCACAAGTGGAGGGGACTGGACTAGATAATGTCTCAAGGTTTCTTATAATTTTGATTCTATTATTCTATTTATTCTTTGAAGAAAGAATAAAATATGTAATCTTTCCTGGGCATTGTTAATACAATTTTACTCCTGAACAAGCAGTATGTTTCACTTCTCCCACAGAATAAGCAAGTCACATCTGCAGCATGCCTAATCTCTACTAGCTTAGCATGTGGAAGCCATTAGATTGTTATTGAATTGGTTTCCTACATAGCATCTGAACTAGTTTTCAGCTTGTCAGAGTAGCATTTTTATTTGTGTTCTCCGGAAAAAAGGTATTTCTTCTTTGTTCAAGCCTTGACATTTTGTTTAGTTGCATTTGGGTTTTTGGCACTACTTAGTAAAGAAAATTGAGGGTTATGAAAATGGAATGAGTTTAAAGCCACAAAACCAGACTTAAATTTGATTGCTTCTCTCTCTCTTTTTTTTTTTAATAGTTGCTCATTGTGCATCTTCACGACAAATCATCTCTCACTGGAAGAACTGTACTCGGCATGATTGTCCTGTGTGCCTCCCTTTGAAAAATGCCAGTGACAAAAGAAACCAACAGCGTAAGTGATCATTTCTGCTCATCAGCTACTGTACAAACATTAGAATAACATAGGTAAAACAAACTGATTCAAATATACAATCCTAGGAAGGACTTTGAGTTATAGTGGTTTGATAAATTATTTTATTATATATGGCATTCTGTTATAAAAATACAATTGGTTAGACCTCTTTCTGATCATTGTACATTATTCAAATTATTACTTTAATACCTGATTCATAAAAAAGGGAAATTTCTGGTCTAGGAAGGCAGCATCCATTTTTGCCAAGGCATGGCAATTTCTAGCAGTCATTTTATATTAAGGTAGGTCAGTCATTAGTGTGCCTAGTTATTACAGGGCATCCCTGCTATGTCGCCCTGGTGTACATCGGTTCCGCACTAATGTCCTTGACACTTGTTGGAACTGATGCGTTATAAGTTCTCCCATTCCCTGTTCTTACGATGCTTTCCCCACTCAACCCCTCAAAAAAATTTGCACAAATGGAAGTCAGCCATGGGGAAAAAATTCCCTGCTTTACATCATTTTGCTATACGTCCACATTTTGAACATATCTTGGATGTATAGCGAGCACATCCTTTGAGTCCCATAAAATGTGATATTTGTGACCTGTACACAGATGGCATTTGAAAAGATTTAAGGTTCTTTCCTGTCTTTTAATAATATCAGAAATAATTTTAAGTCTGGTCCTTAGCCAAGGGTACTGTTGATCAATGTAGGACAAACATATTTGCATAGATGGAAACTGGTTTGTGGACTAGAAGGTCTGATATGTGTTCTGGCAATTAATCCTAAGAATAAGTCAAAGTGAATTGCACAGTTTATTTAACCCTAAAGAATAGGAATGAATGGCTGAATTCCAGTAAGCCTTCTCTATATTGTTTTGCTTGTGAATTCCACCATAATGGCTTAATATTACAGTTAGGTAATATTTGTTTTTCCGTTTGTCTCATTTGTGTTCTTTTGTCCTGGAAGCAGAAAATTGTTGAAGTTATATTGTTGGATTTTAAGACTGTGTGGCAGAATTAAAATGAACTGAGACACTGTCGTACCCTACACTGTTAGATCTTCTAATTCTGTTAAATGTCACGTAAAAGCAGCTTTGAAATGGAGATGAAAGAAAAGTCTGAAGTCATCAGTGGGCGGTGGTGGGAAGTAACTGAGGGACAGGGAAGAACTGTAAACTTGAGTAGTTGTATTTGGAAAGTGAGAAAAGCTAATAAGCCATTTAAGAAAGAGGTAGAAGAACTTCACCAAAGGCAAAAAGGAGGAAAGAAGCAATCAGAAAATTGATGCTACTATTTTCTTTTATGTTTAGGCTAACTTAGGTTACTCAGATTTGGAATATATTGATACATTTGGACCACACTGATAAATTTAAACAATAAGTTACCAGGATCAGATGGTATTCATCCAATAGTTCTGAAGGAATTTCAATAAAAAATTGCAGAACTATCACTTAAATCAGCCTCTGTATCAGATGACTGGAGGATGGCTAATGTCTCACCAATTTTTTTAAAAAGGCTCCAGAGGTGATCCTGGCAGTTATATGCTGGTAAGATTAACTTCAGTACCAGGCAGATTGGTTGAAACTACAGTAAAGAACAGAATAATCTCACATAAAGATTAACACAGTTCGTTGGGGAAGAGTCAACACAGCTTTTGTAATGAGTAATCATACCTTAAGAATCTATTGGAATCCTTTGAAAGGATCAGAAAACTGTGGAAAAGAGGGATTTATTGAATATAGTAAACTCAGACTTTCAGAAAGCATTTGACAAGACCCCTTACTGAAGTCTCTTAAGCAAAGTAAGCAGTCGTGGGATAAGAAGGAAAGTCCTCTCATGGATCATAACTGGTTAAAAGGAAGCAAAGAGTAGGAATAGTTTTTAGAATGGAGAGAGGTAAATATTGGTGTTTCCCAGGGATCTGTATTGGGACCAACGTTGTTCAACACATGCATACATGATCTGGAAAAAGAGAGAAACAGTGAGATATCATCTGCAAACTTTGCTACCAGTTACTCAAGATAGTTAAGTTCAAAGCGGACTGCAAAGAGTTACAAAGGGATCTCTCACAGCTGGATGACTGGACCACAAAATGTCAGATGAAATTCAATGTTGATAAATGCATAGTAATGCCCATTGGACTATGTAATACACTCAAGAAAAATATCTTTGAGTCATTGGGTATGTCTACTCTAGCCACTCTAGTTTGAACTAGGGTGGCTAATGTAGTCATTCGAACTTTCACATGAAGCCCGGGATTAAAATATCTTGGGCTTTATTTGCATGTTCCCGGGTGCCGCCATTATTAGATGCCCGGTAGTTCAAACTCCCTGCCCGCGGCTATACGCAGCACAGGCTAGAGTTTCGAATTAAAGCTCCTAATTTGAACCACCTAGCCCGTGCCGCGTGTAGCTGCGGGCAGGGAGTTCGAACTACCGGGCATTTAAAAATGGTGGGGCCTGGGAACATGCAAATAAAGCCCCCGGGATATTTTAATCCCTGGCTTCATTTGCAAGTTCGAATGACTACATTAGCCACCCTAGTTCGAACGAGGGTGGCAATGTAGACATACCCATTGTGAATAAAATATCTACTCAATGTGCAGCAGCAGTCAAGCTAACAATATTAGGAACCATTAGAAAAGGGATAGATAATAAGACCGAAAATATCATAAAATCACTATATAAATCCATGGTACACACACATCTTGAATATTGCATGTAGTTCTGATTACCTTATCTCAAAGATATATTAGAATTGGGAAAAGAGAGAAGCAACAAAAATGATTAGGAGATTGGAATCGCTTCCATATGAGGAGAGGTTAAAAAGACTGGGATTATTCAGCTTGCAAAATAGACTGCTAATGGGGGATGTGATAAGGTCTATAAATCCGTGAATCATGTGGTGTGGAGAAAGTGAGTAAGGAAGTTATTTACCCCTTCCCAAAACACAAGAAGCAGGGACCACCCAATGAAATCAGTAGACAGCAGGTTTAAAACCAAAGAAATATTCCTTGAGACAGCGCACCGTCAATGTGGAACTTGTTGCCAGCAGATGTTGTGAAAGCCAAAAGTATAAGTAGGTTCAAAAAAGAGCAGTTAGCCAAAATGGTCATGGGTGCTACCTGTGCTCTGGGTGTCCCTAGCCTCTGCCTGTCAGTAGCTTAGGGTGGATGACTCAATTATCTGTTCTGTCCATTCCCTCTGAAGCACCTAGTATTGGCCACTGTTGGAAGACTGGTTAATGGACGATTGGTTGGTTTCACCCTGTGTCCATTCTTACAACAATATAAATTAATGAATTCTGAGGAAGATAATTAGCCCTATATGCCGACTTTTTCTTGTTTTACCAATCATCTTGGTCATGATAATACCCTTTTTTTTAAGGCATGGCTAATTGCTAGTGATTAATTTCTTTAATAACTGATTTTGAGACATTTACTGGTAGTTTTAATTTAAAAAATAGAGCAGCTTTAATGTCTGATCAATTTCTGAGAGAAATCCATTCAGTGCATTTGCTTTCAAGTTGCTAACCGTAGAGTTTTTCGCAGTCATAATGCAGGTGTTATGGTGATCTTTTAGTTTGTCACTGCACAAAACCTGGCTATGCATTCTTCATACATTCATTGTTTTCTCACATGTGTGATTTATCAAACCAGTAAAAGCACATGCATTAAAATATGTTTTATATAAGAAGCAGTCCTTGTGATTAGATCTGTGAGTAAGAAGCTTTGGCTTGGATGCAACAGAAAGATGGAGAGTAACTGCAGAATTTGCCATCCCTTCTTGGAAAATGAAGGCAAGGAAATATCAAATCCCCCCTCCTTTTCCTCACTTGGTTCGTAATTCAGCACTACTCACCATTAGCTTTAGGCCTGCTTAATGTAATACTAAATTAAATTAATTGGGTGCATCCGAAAACTGGCACACTAGCTACGTGATATGAGGATGTAAAGAAACATAGGTGTGCTGGATCACAACATCCCAGATTAAATTATGCTTGCTTTTTGATGTTATTGCTTATAACATCTATTATAATGATTAAAAATTGTCCATGGCAGAAAATGATGGGAAGAACTGGGGGGGGGGAAGGAATGTTACTCTTTCCATTCACTTCTCCATCAACTTGTGATGCAAACAACATAACGTTTCGGGATAGCCATCTGGTGATCCATGAGAGCACTAGAATCTATAGCCCTATCTCATTGTCTGTAAAATTTAAACTTTGAATACCAGTTGTATCTGTCCTGGGCTTTTCTGGGGTTCCACCTTCTGAATTGTTGAGTCTGTGCTTCCCAATGTTTCTAATGCTTTCCAAATTTTGGAGTATGCTGGATCCACTGACACCTCACTGGTATCTGGAACACTTCAAACTCCTTTTGGGTTCTTCTTCATTCTGAAGCAGGGGTGCTGTATATAGACACAACACAGTTGTACCTTGGACCTCAGAACTGTCTTTTTAAGATGGGCTAAAGGGAGCTTCAGGGGAAAGAGCACAAAATGCTAGAAGAGCTGGTGGATACACTTCCCTTGTAACAACCACCTCACACTTACTTATCACCATGTTTCTAAAATCTTCTTACACCCTGTAGTAACTCCTGTTCCAGCCAGACACGTCTCCATTTCATTCACCTTTCTCATTGCTGGAACAAATGTCTCTATCTAGCCTCTCTCCACAATTGCCAAGATCTTCAAGATCCAGATTTTCCGTAGCAGATTTTCTGAAATCTTTACACCTGTTCACACGTAAACCCTTCTTTTCTGGAACTCTTTGCATTT
Source organism: Apalone spinifera (assembly GCA_030068395.1). Classification (NCBI taxonomy): domain Eukaryota; kingdom Metazoa; phylum Chordata; order Testudines; family Trionychidae; genus Apalone; species Apalone spinifera. The sequence continues at coordinate 34,496,124 of JANRFK010001605.1, read as the reverse complement.
CTGCAAGAATACAGGGTCTCACATGCTTATCAAATGAGTTAGGACCCTACCAAATTCACAGCCCTGAAGAGTGTGTCACAGATCATGAATTCTCTCCCTCTGTGAAATCTGGTCTTTTATGTGCTTTTACTTTATACTAAAGCGATTTTGTAGAGGGAGACTAGCTTTCCCAAATTGGGATTCCTGACCCAAGAGGGAGTTGCAAGGGAATTGCAAGGTTATTTGGGGGGAGATATTGCCAGTCTTCTGCGCTGCTGCCTTCTGAGCTGGAGAACAGCAGCTGCTGACAGAGGGCCCAGCTCTAAAGGCAGCAGTGCAGAAATAAGGGTGGCAATGCCATACCATGCCATGCTTGCTTCTGTGGTGCTGCTGCTAAAAGTGTCTCTTCTTTAAGATCTGGGCTCCCAGCCACAGCTGCTGCTCTCTGGCTGCTGACCCCTAGCGGCAGTACCGTAACTGGCTATAATAATCTTGTGACTCTTCCAACTCTTTTTCTGGGTCAGTATCCCTACAGTTATAGCACCATGAAGTTTCAGGTTTAAATGCCTGAAATCGCATTTCAGGAAAGATGTGGATGAATTTATAAAGTCCATAGAAAAATAACAAATTATTAAAGATCTAAAAAATGATCTGTGAAGGAAGACGGAAAGAATTGGGTTTGTTTAGTCTTCAAAAGAGAAGATTGAGAGGGGACATAGCAGCTTTCAATTATCTAAAAGGTTGTTACAAGGAGGAGGGAGAAAAATTATTCTCCTTAACCTCTGATGATAGGACAAGACATACTGGGCTCAAATAGCAGCAAAGGAGGTTTAGGTTGGACACTAGGAAAAACTTCCTGTCATGGTGGTTAAGCACTAGAATAAATTGCCTAGGGAGATTGTGGAATCTCTATCATTGGAGTTTGAGTGAGTCAGACAAACACCTGACAGAGATGGTCTAGATGGTGCATGGTCCTGCCATGAGTGCAAGGGACTAGACTTGATGACCTCGAGAGGTCCCTTTCAGTTCTATGAAATTAAGTCTCTGAGTGTTTGAATTTTCTACAAGAAATTTGATCTTCTCTATTTCCTCATCATAAAATGTTGTCTTAAAAACTTTTTTATTATTGGCGGTAGCACCACCAGTTACTAAGATTCTATAGAACTTCCTCTTACGACCCTGTTTTCAGTTGCTTATACTTTGCAAAACTTTACCCATTTAGACTAAAGTTTTCCATGCCAAATGTCTGCAGAGTTTCAGATAAAATGATTCAGGGATTTCCAAGAATGAAGTTAGTGAAAAATGCATTGCTGTGCCCATATTTAAAAAAAAAAAATCTTGAGCTTCTGGACACTTCTGATGCCCCTGTGCTTTGAAGTAGGGACTTAATTTGCAAGGGGATATCAAGGAGGTGACTTCTGCTGGCCCCTGAAAATCTATGTAAATTGGGACTAGTTTACAAACCTGTGAAAAATTGCAATTCATACAGTTTCAGCAGAGGCGGCTTTGATTTTTAGCAGTTAAATCTCTGAAGAGTTTGTCCTCGGTAAGCACACTTGGGCTTTCCACTGCTCTTAGTGATTCCCAGGCCTCACGTGCACCATCCCCACAGAGTAACTGAGCACTCTTCATCCTCTCGCAGCTCCTACATGGGATTGGTATTTGCTTGTGCCATCATAGAATCATAGAGCTGGAAGAGACCTTAGAAGCCATCAAGTCCAGCCCCCTGCCCAAGGCAGGACCAGTCCCAATTAAATCCACCCAGCCAGGGCCTTGTCAAGCCAAGACTTAAACACCTCTAGGGATGGAGACTCCACTACTTCCCTGGGTAACCCATCCCAGTGCTTCACCATCCTCCTAGTGAAATAGTTTTTCCTAATATCCAACCTAGACCTCTCTCACCACAACTTGAGACCATTGCTCCTTGGTCTGCCATCCATCACTACTGTGAACAGCCTCTCTCCAGCCTCTTTGGAACCTCCTTCAGGAAGTTGAAGGCTGCTATCAAATCCCCCCTCACTCGTCTTTTCTGCAGACTAAAGAAACCCAACTCCCTCAGCCTCTCCTCATAAGTCATATGCTCCAGCCCCCTAATCATTTTGGTTGCTCTCCGCTGGACTCTCTCCAATGCATCCACATCCTTCCTGTAATGGGGGGCCCAGAACTGGACACAACACTCCAGATGTGGCCTCACCAGAGCAGAGTAAAGAGGAATAATCACATCTCTGGATTGACTGGCAATGCTCCTCTTAATGCAACCTAATATGCCATTAGCCTTCTTGGCTACAAGGGCACACTGTTGACTCATGTCCAGCTTCTCATCCACTGTAATCCCCAGGTCCTTTTCTACAGAACTGCTACTTAGCCAGTTGGTCCCCAGCCTGTAACAATGCTTGGGATTCTTCCATCCCAAGTGCAGGACTCTACACTTGTCCTTGTTGAACCTCATCAGATTTCTTGTGGCCCAATCCTCCAATTTGTCTAAGTCACTCTGGACTCTATCCCTGCCCTCCAGCGTGTCTACCTCTCTCCCTAGGTTAGTGTCATCCGCAAACTTACTGAGGGTGCAATCCATCCCCTCATCCAGGTCATTAATAAAGATGTTGAACAAAACCAATCTTCATAAAGTGATTGTGCTTACTCCATTGGAGCACTGTAGGGTCACAGGACTTACCCTGTAAAGAATGCTCTCCACATTTCTCAGGGCCAGGGTAGGACTGTATTTCCTGAACTCTCAATGATCCTATGTTCAAACCTAAGTACCATAGAGGAGGCAATGGTCTGATTCAGCTGCAAAGTGACAAAAGTGAGAAGTAGATGGAGTACAGTCTGGGCCTGTAGTTCTGGAAGAGAAACTGTGATGGGAAGTTGGTGGGGACATTGGAGTAGCAGGGTGTGGAGGATGCTGGGATTTTTGGGGGAATGGAACTGAGAGTTTGGGGAGGGGAGGATGGGACTGGAAGCCAAACGATGGGAGGAGGATAGGTTAGAATTGCTTGAGGATGAAGTCTCCGACTTGAAGCCTAGAGCACATGTCATGGATGTAAGTTGGAAGTATTTAAAAACTGAAGAAAAAAACATTATTGCTTCAGGTTTTATCTGCTTTGATAGGCATGCACACGAGTTTGGAACTTCTGAAGTCCATGGTCTGTTGAAAGTGCATGGTTGCCTCATCTCAAAAAGATCTATTGGTATTGGAAAAGGTTCAGAAAAGGGCAACAAAAATTATTAGGGTTTTGGAACGGGTCCCATATGAAGAGAAATTAAAAAGACTTGGACTTTTCAGTTTCAGAAAGAGGAGACTAAGGGGGGGATATGATAGAAGTCTATAAAATCATGACTAGTGTGGAAAAAGTGAATAAGGAAAAATTATTTACTTATTCCCATAATATAAGAACTAGGGGTCACCAAATGGAAATTTAGGCTGCAGGTTTAAAACAAACAAAAGGAAGTTTTTCATCACTCAGCGCTCAGTCAACCTGTGGAACTCCTTGCCAGAGGATGTTGTGAAGACTAGGACTTTAACAGGGTTCAAAAAAGAGCTAGATGGATTCATGGAGGTTAGGTCCATCAATAGCTATTAGCCAGGATGGATAGGAATGGTGTCCCTAGCCTTTGTTTGTCTAGAAATGGATGACAAGAGAGGGATCATGTTATGATTACCTGTTGTTTCCCCTCTGTCTGGGGCATCTGGTAATGGCCACTATCGGCAGACAGGACACTAGGCTAGATGGATCTTTGGTCTGACCCAATCTGGCCGTTCCTATGTTCATGCATGTATTGCTTGACCATAATTAGCAACAATCTAGAAATTGTGTCCATTGCTTCACTGCTAGTCCTCTCCTTTTTCTTTCCCTTGGGGAAACTTTGCTTTTTCAGTAAGATAATTAGTTAAAAACAGTGGTGAAGTTTTCCTCTGTTGGGTGTTTAAATTTTCTTTAGGCTCTATTGCATCTCCTCAGCACTGATGTGGGTGCTCTTGTGGTGGCAGAAACTAAGACAGTAGGCTTCAAAGAGCACCCCTCGTGAAAGTTCAGTACCTGTCACTGAGAGCCACATAGGATTTGTCTCTGGTTTAAGAGATTGGGATTCTCCCGATTGGTGCTCAGTTTATAAATCCATTTCTGTTCAGCTCTTCTGGGAGTAACAGATCCGACTTTTACTAAGCTTCTCAGAGGAGGCCATCTGAGTGCCTCTTAAGAGCAGAAATGCCAGAGTAATTTAATCTGAGATCCTGATCATACTCAGCGGAGTCTGGCTCTGGAAGTGTTAGGTTTTGATCCTGAAGACACACTGGTATGCCTTGATATGATTTATGCTTCCTAGCCCCCACTACCAATGCTAAAAGTGAGGCATCTTAACCTATTCTGTCAGCCTCACTTCCCAGAAGCTCGGGATTACCCTCCTCCTCGAGCTGCTGCCTCACGTTCTGTGTTGAATTTTTGAAGCAGGCTTTCAAAGTCTTTAAAAAAAGTGGTGTCACTGGGTAACTAGGCCGAGTCCCACCTGTTACATAATTAGCTTGCCTCTCCAGGTCAGAAAAGTGGGTAATGTCAGGTAACAGGCCTTTTGGGAAGGACGTAAGAAAAGGCTCATGGAAGAGTTTTTAAAAAGAGAGGCCTCTCCAGATGAAGAAAGGGAACTGGACACAGGAGGGTTGGAAGAATATCCTCCAGATCTAAGTTGCCCAAATGCTCCTCTTGCCTTGAAGGATTGAAACTTGTTTCTCCAGCTTTATTAGTCAGGTGACAGGGAAGCCCAACTCTGTATAAAAATGTACAGTATAATTTGTGCATATTTCATTTACTTGCATGGAAGCTACCTTCTGTTGTTCTTCCAGTCTCGTGACATTTTCTCTTACTCCTTAACCCTTCTCCTCCTCCTTTTTTAGCCCTTCTAGGGTCTCCAGCTGGCGGAATCCAGAATTCTATTGGCTCTGTTGGAACAGGCCAGCAGAATACTCCTTCATTAAGCAACCCTAATCCGATTGACCCCAGCTCCATGCAACGAGCCTATGCTGCTCTTGGACTGCCATATGGCAACCAGCCACAGACACAGTTGCAGCCCCAGGTACAAGGCCAGCAACCAGCACAGCCTCAAACTCACCAGCAAATGAGGACCATAAATCCATTAGGTAGGTGAAGAAAATAGAAGTTATGTGAGCTCTGTAGTATTAAAGTTAATTTCAGTCTAAGCCGGATAATGAGCAAAGTTTAGGCATAAGGGTATGATTGCATATACAGCATGACTTTTTTTAGATTGCGTAATGACTAGGTTTTATCTTTAAACATACTTTTGTTCAATCTGTTGGAAAATTAGGTTCAGTTTATGCCAGGTATAGCAGGTAATAGATGTTTTCAAAAAAGTATGATTAGTTGTTCAATACTCCACAAATTTTGTTGCTGCTCAAATAGCGTTATTTGTATTTAGGCATAATTCCTTATGGATTTCATCTTGTTTAATAAAGCATGTAAATCACTCATTTTAAGATTGCTCCACTTCAGCAGATATTGGATAGACTGAGTCTACTTGATGGATAAGATGTCAGTACTCTATAAAGTTTTTTTCTTGTGCTTATGTAAGCTTGTGTCAGATCTCATGAGTTTAAAATTTTAACTGTCAGTTTGTATAATAAAAACAGGTGTGCCAATAATTATAGTATTTTCATTTCTGTTGATAAGTGCATTTTTAAGGAAACCTACTGCTACAATTAAATGTTTGTAGACATATTTACATGATGTAAAAAGCTTATTTCTCCTTTCTTCACCAAGATCAAAATGCCATTTGTTTGATATTAATCAAAACTCCAAAGTGTGCCTAAGCAACTTTCTATACTAGTTCTGTTTCATTTTTTTTCCACAAAGGAGCTAACCAGATGAACCTTTCTGCAGGAGGGATAACAACAGACCAGCAAGCTAGTCTAATCTCAGAAACTGCTCTTCCAACATCCCTGGGGACAACAAAGTAATGCACACATTTTATATTGTTGCTAATTTAACATTTGTTAACATGGAGTATAAATTTGTAAATTCAGAGTATGCATTCTGCAGTATGATTATATTGTCATTGTGTCTTCTGTTGCACCATTGAATGCTGCTCTTTGGGTGTACACTGTCCAGCTGTCATTTGAAACCTACACACCCCTCCCAACACCATTTTTCTTCACTCTTTTGCCTTGGAAATGCATTTCCAAAAGTAAAATATTTTATTCTTTTATGCACTTGTGTGTACTTACAGAATCATAGCTGCTGCTCTCCTAGATTGCCTGCCCTTTCATGTTTGTGCCTATATCTCACAACACCTAAGCTGTTATAAAAGAATTTAAATTAATAAGCCCCCAAATTCCATCATTTAATTGATTATTTTTTTCATTGCAGTTTGATGCCTTCAGTTTCATTTTAAAAATCTTTATAACCAGCTGTCAGTGATGAAAACTGTTTTCAAACTACCTTGGTTATTTCATACATGAAACGAGCAGTTGTGTTCCACACTGTAACATTGCCTTGTTCCATTTCAGTCCACTAATGAATGATGGCACAAATTCTGGCAATGTGGGGAACCTGAGCTCGTTGCCAACAGCTGCACCTCCTTCCAGTACAGGGATAAGGAAAGCATGGCATGAACACGTCACTCAAGACCTACGCAATCACTTAGTCCATAAACTGTAAGTATTTCCAAGTCTGGAGACTTGTTCCTAAATACTTACATTTTTTGATTAGTGACTTGCTGTATGGAAGTAGCTGAGTGGTTCATGCGGGAACCACGCTTCTCAGAATCAGTGGATTTTGATGTAACTAACTGAAATTCCACTAATTAACAAAGTTTGATATAGCAATATCTCAGGGCTTAGTGGTTCAAGAGCTTGACAGTTGAAGACCTACATGATTTGGTGGTTTTGGCTCATTTCTTATTGGGGAAATGTGCATCCTCTGAAAACCCCACTAATGCAGTTTGTACTGGTTGGTGCCATACAGCCAGTCTCAGCAGAATGTCCTTTGAGACTGAGCTGCTTTCTTAACCCTAACTATTAGCTCTCCAGCTCGGGATTTAGGCACCTTCTGGGGACTGTGCTGGCAAACTTCCATTGCCTCTCCCTTGCTGTACCTGAGTTGTAAATAGAGGATTTCATTCACTCGGATTGACAGTCTAAACACAGTTCACCATTACTAAATTCACTTAAATAATTGTGAGGGAATGGTTGGGCAATAGCTCTCTTCTTAGGCCAGGTCTACGCTAGACCTGGCAGCTCTGCATAAGGTACGCAGCTCCAGCTATGTAGAATACCTTAAGCTGAGCTTAGCATCCCTACAGTGGAAGGCCCATATGAGCAATCGCTCCTGTTGGTTTCCCTTACTTCTCACAAGAGCAGGAGTACCAGATGAGGGGTGGAGAGGGCCCTCTGAGTTCGATTTAGCGGTCTTAACTAAACTTGCTAAGTCGAACTCTGGAAGATTGATCGTGGCAGCATTGATCTTCTGCAGAGTGAAGACATGGCCTTAGTGTTGATATATCTTCTGTGTATTCCAAGTTAAAGATTATAATAAAGAATTTTGAATGTATATTTAAAAAGGTGGATTTTGGGTTTTTTTCCTACGGTAGTGTGCAAGCCATCTTTCCTACTCCTGACCCAGCAGCACTGAAGGATCGTCGCATGGAGAACTTGGTGGCTTATGCCAGGAAAGTGGAAGGAGATATGTATGAATCTGCCAACAGTAGGGTATGTTACCTCATGAAGTATTGATATTTTAAACCTGACATGTACAATGGAAACTGCTGAAACCCTTTCTGGTGATTTCACTGCCCAGCTCCCATCCCCTGTGTTTTCAGTGTAGATTACCTGGTTTTACAGCAAAAAACCAAACAAACTCAACTGCTTATATGGTTTTTGCAGACGCAATCATCATACAGCGTTCGTCCACCACACTAGGTCACTATTGGGAGGATGCTTGTGTCTGCAGAGAGGAAGCAGGCCTTCTAAATCAGGGTTTCTCAACCCAAGGATTGGGACCCAAAATTGGGTCAACCAGGATGTTTCAAAGGGTCTTGTGGCAGCTTCCGTGGCTCCTGCCTCACGGAGCTGACTGTGCTCATTCCCTGCACCAGGCACTGCACCCTGTAGGGTCCCAGCGGGTAGAGGGGGGTTTGAATGAGTGGCGCTGCAACTCCACGAGTCAGGTCCCAACTCCACTCAGACTTGATTTCTTGTCTTCTGTGAATGAGGACAGAATTTTGCACCTGCATTAGATTTTTTTTTTTTAGTCTCATCATATAGCTTCAGTTTTGTCTGGGCACAGAAGCTCCTGTTGAAAGCAAGGAACCTTTGATCAGGGAAGCCTGCTTGATGAAGTGGAAGAGATTCTCTAAGGCCATGGTGTCAAACATGCTAACGTGTGGCTATTTGACCAGTTGAGTGTGGCTAATTTGCTATAGTAGTAGCCAGTATAGTGGCTACAGCTTCAGAACTGGTTGGACACCACAGCTCTAAGGCATCTGAGAGGAGCCTAGAACCAAGACAGTGCTCCACCTCTTTGATTCTGGATAATCTCCAGCCAACAGCCATATTGCCATTTCAGTGAAAACAAGATGGGTCTTTGAATGGCACCACGATTTATGGCAAAAATTAAATCTCTATTCTAGTTGAAACTGGAGAGCCCTTCCATTTTTAGCCTGCAGGCTCTTCTCTGTTCGCTAGACGCATGCAGGACCTTAGGTTTTATTTCAAAGAACACAGGCAGTTCTGCAAATTAGAGTCAATCATTTTTGACATTAAGCGAAGAAAAGGAAATGAACCTCTGAAGTTTAGTATTTCACAGTATTTCATAAGAATGCAAAAAATCTCCAAACCTCTTCCAGGAACCGTGAGCCCTATGTTCACAGATGCATGATGGTTGCATTGACTGCAAGGAACACAAAACCATCTATTGTTACAAGTAGGATAGCTACATGCTCATTGGTTCACCCCTTGACAAAGTGGGTGTTTCCTCATCTGCAGATTTACTGTGTGTTTGTGTGATCCTCTAGGCTGCTGTTTCTTAAGTCTTCACTTGTAACTTGATCTTTTCATGACAGACTAAGCTGTCGCCAATTTAGAATGTCTCCTGCAGTACTGTGCAGGTGAGCCGCTCCTATCACCTGTGACCCTGGATTGGTGGAGAGTTGTGTTATGAAAAGACCAATTTGTAAATAAGGATAAAACTGTCCTGCTGGAGGGTAAATTGTATCTTCGTATTGCTTTCTCTGCCAGCAAGTAGCAGGCATCCTACAGCAGTCCCTTTCAGAAAGGCCTATTCATGATGATTCACAAGGGCTTATTCTTTGGAAGGCAGACAAGATGGATAGTCAGTCTGTAAAGTAAACGTCTCTTATGTTATTTTGCCAAAAGCTTCACTGTGACTTTCCACTTCAGGATTATAAGGAGTCTCATCTTCATATGATAGTTGTGATATAGGCAGCTCTTTATCTGCCAAAAAAAAAAAAAAGTAAATGACAATATACTGTTAGTTTTATCTTTGTATTTTTATAATAATAAATTATACTGAATATTATCTTTCTCCTTTATAGGATGAATACTATCATTTATTAGCAGAGAAAATCTACAAGATACAAAAGGAACTAGAAGAGAAACGGAGATCTCGTTTACATAAGCAAGGGATCTTGGGTAACCAGCCAGCCTTACAGACCCCAGGAGCTCAGCCACCTGGTATCCCACAGGTGGCTTCTGCCATGGGTCAGGCACAGCCCGTGAGACCTCCCAGTAAGTACCTGTGTATGGAATGGATGAGTGGGCAGGGGAGGTGGCAGTGGGCGGGGAAGCTTTTTAAAAACTTCGGCTGAGCAGTGCCAAGTTTGGCTGAAGAGTCATTGTGCTTTATACTATTTCTGAATTTGAAAGAAAACAGATTTTTTTTTCTGTGACTGTTCTTTTGCTTCTGTTGCAGATGGGCCTATGTCGATGCCAAACGTGCCTATGAGTCGTATGCAGGTCTCTCAAGGTATTTAGCTTTTCTTCTCCAGCATGTTACCTGGTTGATTCAAAACACAGCTTTTCTAGGTTGTTTTTCTTCTGTATTTTCATTTCCTATTGGCTGTGTGTGTGCGTATGACAGACACTCTCTCCCCCTTCCTTCTTTTATTATTTGTATTTATTATTACACTCTATCTGGAGTGGCTCATGACAATGAATGCCCACCTCAGGGCAGACTGTCAAGATGCAAGATGTAAACCACAAACAATTGTGAACTCCTTACACGCTGTAACAGTCTTCCCGTGGAGTCATAAACAGTCTCTTTGGGAATGCCATTCTACCTTGCCACTCAGGCAAGCTTAATGTTTTGGTAACATGATCACTCTACATAAAAAATCACAACAATATTCAGCAAATAATCTGGTAGCACTTTAAAGACTAACAAAGGCTTTAAGCAATTATACATTTAGTTCGATAAATGCTTTTTCACATCACTAGTCCCAAAGGACCAGTCACTTACCCCAGACTGAAGGGGGATATGATAGAGGTATATAAAATAATGAGTGGTGTGGAGAGGGCGAATAAAGAAAAGTATTTATTAGTTCCCATAATAGAAGAACTAGTGGACACCAAATGAAGTTAGTGGGTAGCAGGTTTAAAACGAATAAAAGAAAGTTCTTCACGCAGCGTGTAGTCAACCTGTGGAACTCCTTGCCAGAGGAGGCTGTGAAGGCTAGGACTATAACAGTTTAAAGAGAAGCTAGATAATTTCATGGAGGTTAGGTCCATAAAAGGCTATTAGCCAGGGGATAGAAATGGTGTCCCTGGCCTCTGTTTGTCAGAGGCTGGAGAAGGATGGCAGGAGACAAATCACTTGATCATTGTCTTCGGTCCATCCTCTCTGGGGCACCTGGTGCTGACCACTGTCGGCAGACAGGCTACTGGGCTAGATGGACCTTTGGTCTGACCCAGTATGGCCGTTTTTATGTTCTTATGTTCAGTCAGTTGTACTCCACTCTTAAACCAAAGATAGAGCTTGTGGCTAGTTCTGTAACAAGCAAATTAAAAGATTAAGAAACTATTAACTAAGAAACAAAGCGAGTCATTTATACGGTTAAAGCAGGTGAACATACACACACGAATGAGGTACAATCTTAAGTTCAAAAAGTAATAGCTTATTATAGAAGCTTCTCTTCTGTCCTTCAGGGCTAGCCCAAACTTAGTAGCTTGGGGATCTCCAGTTTATATTCAGAAATCTTTGCCCCGCAGAGTCCAGAAAGGTTAAAGATACTAGTGTCTCCTTAACTGGCATTTATTCCCTTCTAACAGCATTAAAGCTATGTTGGGGGACAGGGTTGTGGGGGAAGTAGTCAGAAAAGCAGTCAACAAGTTTTTTGTCCACAATGGTTGATCTGGTGTCTGTAGCAAATGTTAAAAGCATTTGCGGAAAAGAGCATTTAGATTGGCACGGACACTTTTGCGCAAAAGCACTTTTTGCGGAAATGCGTCCGTACCAGTCTAGACGCGGTTTTGCACAAGAAAGCCCCGCTCGCCATTTTCGCCATCAGGGCTTTTTTGCGCAAAATAGTCCTGAGCTGTCTACACTGGCCTATTTGCGCAAGAGGGCTTTTTCCCGAACGGGAGCAGCATAGTATTTGCGCAAGAACACTGACAATCTTACATTAGATCGTCAGTGTTCTTGCGCAAATTCAAGCGGCCAGTGTAGACAGCTGGCAAGTTTTTCCGGCTTGCCAGCTGTTAATTAATTAAATTCTAGATGCAGCCTTATAGTAATAAAGCAGATATATAAATATTACCTTCTATCCAGTGATACAGATATTAGAAGTAGGATTGATACATGCAGCATCCTACAATCATTCTGAAAGTCTGAATACTAACCACATTCTTAAACTCTAATATCTGTTTTAATAACACACAGGTAAACCAATTTAGTTTCCAGCTGTACATATGTCAGTGTTGAGAGACACTTAGGGCCCTTCAGATGCGCTGACAACTGGTCTGCCAACATAAAACACTTTTTACCCAGCTTTATCACCATGCTATCTCAGGGATCAACAAGACATGTCCAGTAGTTTATCCACAACAGGGTTAGGGGAATCAGCAGTACCCTCAATTTTTCTGTCAGTGTAAAACATGCCAAACCATTTTCATTTTCGGTGCTGCTTTGTCAGATAGCCCTGAAGATGCTTGTAAAGTGGGTCTTCTCTCATTATTTGTTATCCCCATGCATGTTCTAGAGCTCAGCAAAAAGCAGCTGGAGCAAAGCTACTGCCTTGAAGTACTAAAAGATTAGATGTTTCATCTTCCCAAGTAGGAGTCCAGTTTTCATTTGTGCCATGATTTATTGTTTATGGAATCTAGTAAGCTGAAAATTGTATTGCAGTCCTTTGGAGCTATGATGTGGGGCACTCTGTTTAATGACACATCTTTCATGTTACTTATTTTGGGTAGGAAAAGAAATATTCTTCAAACATGCGCGTGCACACACATATATCTGTAAACAATATTGAGTCTGTTATAAATTTATGTGACCAATGTGTGATTGGTGGTGGTATTTATGAAGTTGTATTTTGAGGAGAGTGGTGGGGTTTTGATAGTGGCTGGTTGGGGGATTGTTTTCATTTATACTTTGACTTGGAGCAATGTGTTTGACTTCAATGTGTACTTTATATAACTGAGAATTACTTACAGTAAAACCTGAATCAGAGACATCCCTTTTTATGCAACTCCTGTCTTAAGTATCCCTCCTCTACAAATTTTCCTAGAAGTATTGAGTATAGCACTGCTTTGCATCACCTTCATTTGTTTTCCGCAAAACTTTTCCTCCTGTTGAACATGTCTGTCTTAGTCCATATCTCCACTTACCAGAGGATCAACACTCTGGCGATCGATGTTCCAGGGTTCTATTTAGCGGGTCTAGTAAAGACCCAGTAAATTAAATTAAATGCCAAGGGCACCACCTGTCAGTATCCGTACTCCTCAGGAGTAACGGAAGTTGACCTCCTGCTGTGAAGATGGCACCAAGCTTGGCTTAAGGTAGTATGTTGATCCAGCTATATTATTTACCTAGCTGGAATTGCATACCATAAGCCGACCTTCCTCCTGCAGCGTAGACTTAGCCATAGTGATCATTGTGTGCTAAGGAACCACATTGACTTTTTAATGTAAAGAATGGTTATTGCTCTTCTGACAGTCTGAGGCAGAATTGTAATCAATTGTATATAATTACCCACTTAACTTTCTTTCTGGCAGGGTGTGTGAGCAATGCCTTTTTTACCATAACTGATCTGAATTATGATACTGTAGGCTGGTGACTGTACTTACATAAGTGTTCATAAGTGCTTGATTACTTGTTTTTAATGAGCTGTTTTGGGGGTACATTTTGCAGGAATGAATCAGTTTAACCCCATGTCCGTAGGGAATGTACAGATGCCACAGGCACCCATGGGACCCCGTGCAGCTTCTCCAATGAACCATCCTGTACAAATGAACAACATGAGCTCTGTTCCGGCGGTTCGTGTTTGCTTTCTTCATGTTCTTATTATAGTTTAATTCCACTTAAGAATTTCCTTAATCTTTATTATAAAGATGTCCAGAGAAAAGCCATATTCAAATGTGTGGGGAAAACTCATGTTGCTGCTAGTTCATTTGAATTTCATGCTAATGAGTTTCAAAGACATTTATTTTTCATCTTTGCTATCCCACATTTTTTTTTTTACTGGTTCCTTTATTTCAAGTGTTTAAATCTGCCATAAAGAACATAAATACTTAAGGTGGGAGGAGGCCATCTGAGGTACAATAGTAACTAGTGTTTTCTGGGGGAGAGAAACGTGGGGCTTCCACGTACTGTAATCGTCCTGAGACCACTTAAAACCTTGGTTTCATGTTTTTCAGAAAGTTAAAATATATTTTAAGAGTTCCAGCATGTTACTAACCTGTGTTAGCCCAACGAGCAGAATTCTAGTATGTAGCATTCTGACTATTATTGCTTCAGTATGTTAACTGATATTTTTGTTTTTAAATTTCAGATGGCAATGTCTCCTTCCCGAATGCCTCAGCCACAAAACATGATGGGAGCACATTCCAGTACTATGATGGGTCAGGCTCCTACCCAAAACCAGTTCCTCCCTCAGAATCAGTTCCCCTCATCAAGTGGGGCTATGAATGTGAACAGTGTTGGCATGGGTCAATCAGCAACCCAGACGGGAGTTTCACAGGTAGAATTGATTTTCTGAACTATGGATTATTTTAGTCTAATTCAGTCAGTGATCATTATACCCCTCCAATTTAACTAACTTCTTAGACACTCTCCTGTCTTTTACTTTCTCTTTCTGCAGTCCTAATATTTCCATGAGCTTCTACATTAACTCTAGGTGTATTAGTTTAGGGCAAAAAATTCCTTTTATTCTTGTTGTAAATTCTGTAATCCGCATAATCTTATGGAAAATGTTAGAGGGAAATGAGCAAACGTTAATTTGTGATATTTTCAGTCTCTCCCCCTTCTTCACCCCCTTCCCCCCAAATCTAAGTCATCCATATGCTCCTGGTTTTTTGGTATGCAGACTTTAGTAGCTATTATTTTAAATTATAGACTGCAAGAAAGCAGTCCTCTTGAAATTATTTTTAAACTAATTACATCGGAATGGGAAATTGTTGTCTTCCATGTTATTACAGAAGTTCATTCAATTTTTTTTCTTTGGTAGCTGAACACTTCTGCATGTGGCTTTTTAAAAAAAGAAAAACATCTCCCCTCCTGGAAAAATTCTTCAATACGTGATGGATAGAAAAACAGTATTCCTCAAAATATTTTTAGGGCAGTATAAAAGCATTTTAACAATTTGACATGTTACTACAGAGAATTCATTCATATTTATTTAGAGTTATACAAATACTCTACTGCTTGTATGAAGATTTTAAGTACAATCAGATGAAGGCATATTAGCATGGTCTACTGTCCCTGACTCTCCCTTCAGCAATTGTAATTTGTCTGATGCAGCATCTAATAAAATATATAATCTTAAAATATATGCACACACACCATGTCCTTTATAGTGCAGTATTTACATTTTATAATGTCACTGGACTTTGAAATATGGATGCACAATCCATTTGAACATACAGGATAGTCAAGGCAGGGTAAAAACAGTTGCATTTTTAGATGCATTGTGTATGGTAAACCCAAAGGCCCTGATTCTAAGATGTCCTCCTGAGCACTGTAGCTTAGTAGATGCAGCCTAGGTTGTGGAGAGCTTTAAGCCACTTTGTGTCTTCTGAATCCTCACGCCTACCCAGCCTACTGGCACAACTTAGTTCTTGAATGGTTACCTATGTGGAGAGCTGTCTAGGTTCCATTTCCTTTACGCTAATAGAACAACATAAAAGGAGTAAAAACTATTGAAAAATATTCATGATTTGGTGTGAGAATCTGTGCATTTAGGAGAGCAAAACTGTGTCCATTGTAAATATAAAAAATGTATGGTGGTCTACACTGCTACTTACAAGGCATTTAATGCTCTTCTAATGTCCAAGCAAATATGACTTAATTTTGGAGCAGCATAGATACATTAAGAACTCTCTCTTTTTAGCAGGGGCAGGTTCCCAGTGCTGCTATTCCGAACTCCATGAATATGCTAGGACCACAGAGTGGTCATATATCATGTCCACCAGCGACCCAGCCGCCTCTACATCAGACTGCACCTCCTGTATCCACGGCAGCTGGCAAGCCACCTATCCAACACCAAACGCCACCTGGGATGACTCCTCCTCAGCCAGCAGCACCCACTCAGCCATCCACACCCGTCTCATCTTCAGGTCAGACACAGACACCTACGCCAACACCTGGCTCTGTTCCAAATGCAACACAGACACAAAGTACGCCTACAGGACAAACTGCAGCCCAGGCTCAAGTTACACCCCAGCCTCAGACTCCAGTACAACCCCAGTCCGTGCCAACACCACAACCATCTCAGCAGCAACCAACATCTGTGCAGGCACAACCTCCTGGCACTCCAGTAAGTATTGGCTCATTTATTTGGTCCAAATGCAACAGAAACCTAAACATTCAACAAGGAGCTTTCCCCGGAATGGTACTGTGCTGTAGAATTACAGCTCACGGGGTCCTTATGTCATAGTAACGGTAGCTTCTGTTTTATGGGGGAAGGTGCCATTAGAAATAGGTATTTACATTTTGATTCATATGCAAACAAAATGCATGCATCCAGCCATTCTCAGCAGCCATTTTAGTTAGTGATTTCCAATACTAGGATTAAAAATACTACAGAATGTTTCTACAGCTGTGTGTGGGAAGCTTGTACATAATCTGCTATGCTATGTTTGGCTCTAGTCAGAATCATTAGTCTTTCACCTTCATGATAATTAAATTCACACAAAGCTTTTAAAGGTGGGTGGAAAGAAACTGCATGGTAATCAGTGTGTACAATCCACCATTCAGCTGCTTTGTCAACAGAAGATGCTAAGGCATCAAATGATAAACTCATTCCTGTCTTTACCTCAGTGTAACCAGAGATCTGTGCTCTGGTATCCCGTGTTTGATTTTAGTGAGTATTAGACCCAGGTGTGGCACTATTTCAGCTGATCTTTTGTTGTATATATTTTGTATTGTTCCTCTTAGCAAGACAAATTCATATTTCTATACATTTCCTCAATATTTTTATTTTTGTACTTTTTTTTTTTATATCAGCTCTCCCAGGCAGCAGCTAGTATTGATAACCGAGTGCCCACCCCAGGCTCAGTTGCTAGTGCCGATATCAACTCCCAGCAACTGGGACCTGATGCACCAATGCTAGAAAGCAAACTAGAGGTTAAAAATGAAGAAACTGAGCCAGAGCCTTGTGAAACACAAGTGGAACCTAAGACTGAGGTAACTGAAATTCCTTCACAGTTAATTAGAGCAGTTAATATAGAGCTAAAATAAGAGGAGTATGAATTGATGAGCTAAGTTAACTGTGTATTGTATTTCAGGCTATGGACATGCTGAACTGATAGAATTTTTAGTTTCAGACATTCTAGGTCCACAGTTTCATCTTGTCTCTTCTTTTCTTAAGCTGGAGGAGGATTTACAAGGATCTGGCCAAGTGAAAGAAGAAATAGATGTGATGGAGGCAAAACAGGAGCCGATGGAAGTAGAAGAAAAGAAACTTGACATCAAGGTAGAACCTAAAGAGGAAGAGGAGAGTGGCACTAATGGCAGCACTTCACAATCTACATCACCGTCTCAGCCCCGTAAAAAGAGTATGTATGCAGAAATGGGAGTCCTGCTATCGTTTGTCGTGATTTTCTGTCTTTGATCTTTAAGCCATCCAGGAGGTCTCTCTGTTGGTACTAATGCAGGGGTGGGCAAAGCCAGATCCGATCTGCAGGGTTAGTCCCTGCAGGCCTCCACCTCTGTCTTTACCTGCTCCTCCAGAAGTATCAGGTGATCACGGCTCTTGTTGGCCGTGGATCGCTGTTCACAGCCAATGAGAGTGGTGGGAAAAATTCAGCGGTTACATGTTTACATGCGGGGGGAGACAGTTCCCTGTATCTGGTGCATGTGGGGTGCCAGCTTTTAAGCAGGCTCCCCCTGAGCACCTGCTCCTGTGATGTCACATCCTGCTCCCCACACTGCTGCAGTGACAGCAGCACGGGAGAGGAGGGGGAGCAGGCAGGAGCCAGTGCTTGCAGGGAGCCGACTTTTAAACAAGCTCCCTGTGAGCGCTGGCTCCCATGGAGCCGCCTGCCCTGAGCTCCCCCCGTACTGCTGCCTCTGAGGCAATTTTGGATTAACATCAACTTTCTGGATCTTTGGGAAGTGCAGATGGCATATCATACATTTCTCCCGTTCATTCTGTCCTGTCACATGCTTATCAAGTCAGACAACACCACAACTGTTTTACATCAAAAAACATAAGGGCATGTGGTCACCAGAGCTTTGTTCAGAGACAGTTTGTGGGATTGGTGCATCATCTGCAAGATCCTGTTGTCAACGGCCTATCTCCTGGCAACTCAATGTGATTGAGCGGGTAGTTCATGGGTGACTCTGAATGGGAGCTCCACAATACTGCCATCTGACATCTTGATCGAGAAGGGGTATCTTTGCTAGAATGGGAATGTTCATCAGCAATATAAAGCAGCCTCTCAAGTAGCAGGAAAGAGTCCATGAGGCATTCCTTGACAGTGTGGAAATTTGCCTTATTTTGGACTACTTTCTGTCCCTGACGGCATCAGGCCTTGCTCTGGAGTCCATCCAGGTTCATATGGTGGCTGTTAGTGCTTTCCACCCTCCACCTGCCCATGGAGAAGGACGCTCTTTGTTTATGCATCTCTTGACTTAGTGGGTTTTGGAAGGGAATTCTTTGGACCTATCCAGCCATGTAACTTATTGTCCCCACATTGGGACTTCAGTCTCATCCTTTTGACCTTAATGAATTTGTCCTTTGACCCTTTGGGCCCATGGTGCCAGTCTCTCCTTTCCACATAAGTCACCTTCCTGGTTGCTTTTACTTTTGTGAGAAGGGTAGATGAACTGGGTGGACTCCCATTTTACCGCATTCTATAGGACACGCATCCTTGCATATGTGCCTCAAGTTTATGCCAAAGGTTTTATCCTGCTTTCACCTTAATCAGTCAGTACACTTCTTTGCTTATTTCCTGAAGCCTTGTCCCTTGGTGAAGAAGCAGGGCCTTCTCTCCCTCAATGTCCACAGGGCCTTGGCCTTCTACCTGCAAAGGATGAGATAATTCAGGAATTCCCCTCTGTTGCTTATTGCTGTATCAGAAAGAATTAAGAGCCAGGCAATAGCCACTTCAAGGATTTCTAAATGGGTTTCAGAGCGCATTATGCTCTGCCGTTAGTTATTGGGACTGACTCCACATCTTGGTGTGAACCCACTGCACAAGAGTGCAAGCATCAGTTACAGCTGTGCTTCAAGATATAAAGCTTATGGACATATGTAAGGTGGCCACATGGAGTTCGGTACATGTATTTGCTTCTCCTTATGGCATGGTATGAGATTCTGCAGTGAATGCCCCAACCAGCAGAGCTTTAGTCCAATCAGTGGTTCCATTATCTCCTCTCATCCCCCTCTTCCTGACTAGGTGTGGTTTGTTAATCCCCCTCAATGAAGTAAAAGTGTGGCCCTGTAACAGGACAGCACTCACCTCTTGCGAGCATCCCTCTGAAGTGTGTGCGCCTGCACTCTCTTCTGCAACTCGGGCCTCTGGCCGAGTCAAATGCCCTGTGTGTGAATCAAACCCCTTCTGGGGTGCACATCTAACAGGAGCCCATATTGGTGCCTTCTGTAATATCCCCTCATGGGGCTTCCCCTCCTGCAGGCCAGTGTCTTTGCCCTCACCTCAAGGCTTTGTCTCCAAGTCGCAGCATACTCTGCTGCTGCTCTATCAGCCAGCCCATCTCCCAGTCTGCATCCTTTTAGCTCTACACTGCAACTAATTGCTGCTCTGCTTTGTAGCTCCTTTTATAGGGCCATCTTGACCCCTGATTGGCTGCATCCCTTGCAGCCACTCTAGCCTGCCTGGAGGACTTCTCTATAGCCTTTCTGGGGAGAGGTGTGGAAAGACTAACAGGCCTCCAGCAGGGGGCCTTAGGGCCTAGTCCACCCCAACACAGGCCCAAACTCAAGAGGGGGTTACTTACCTGTAACTGCAGGTTCTTCCATGTATAGTCCCTGTTTGTATTCTAGTCCCAGCATCCTTCCCTTATGCTGTGGGTCTTTGAAATGCAATGATGAAGGAACTGAGGGTGTGGTTGGTCTATTCTACCTTTTATTGCCTACTTGGTCAAAACCATGAGGCTGCATAAGGGCACATGCATGGACAAATGAACATCATTGCTTTAAAGATCCTGAGTTCTGACCACATGGAGCATGTGTGTAACCCTCAGTGGAGTATAACTAGGGACCACTCATCTTGAAGAACCTCCAGTTGCAAGGTAAGCAACAGGTGTTTCTGCCATGATTCTTCTTCAGTGGTTTGTTGTCCACTTTTTCACGTGAACACCAATGCAGGCTCTGGTGTAAAAAACCCATCCCATGAGCTATTGAAAAACTTCCTTAATTAGACTCAAAAGCAGCAACACAAGTTAAATGTGAAAGTTTTAAGCCTGTTTTGAAGAGAAAACCTCATGTCTCTCTGGAACCAGGGAAGCTTATTTGGATTTGAGAGATCCTCCATGGAGACCAAATAGAAATGTTGGATTTTCAAAAGTGGTTGAGTTAGGCCCCATCTCATATATCCGGCAGGATGACCAGAAGAAAAAGCTCACTGTAGTAATAATGAATTTAATTGCGAGAGAAACAATCTCCCATCACTCGGTCAAATTACAGTGTAATCCACTCATATCAGATTAGTCTGTACATGTGTACTTTGATTAGTATACCTGGACAAGCCACATATGTGGATTATGTTGCACACTGCAATCTTGAACCTTTTCAGATATTTGAGTTATTGAAGCAACATTATGAACTTTACAGTGATTACCGGTAGTTAAATACTCATGTTACAATTCATAGTTATACATTGACAAGTGCCAGCTACTAATGGGAATGTTTGTTACTGGGAGTTGTGGTACATAATTGCTTCATTCCAAGTTACTGTAGAGAATGTGTTAGTAATCAGATTATAAGGGAGGGTAAGAAAGAAAGTCTCAACAGAAACTTCTGAGCCTCATTTAAAAAGCTTCACTGATTGCAGCTACAATGTTGTCACTTGATTTATTGTTTATATTGTTGTTTTAAAAAAAAGTAAGTAGACTGGAAGAACACGGAGGAGTGGTAAGAGATTGTGATATGTACTTGTATTTTACTCTGTCATACTTCTTGGTTTAATAGTGTAATTCCATATAAATACAAAATGGTTAAGTATAGCACTTTGAAGAAATACCAAAGATGAGATTTTGTGTGAAATCTTCACACTGGCCATTGTGTATATGCATTCTGATATAGTCTGTAATTTAATGGTAACAACATTTCCCAAACACAACAGAAAAACTTTTTCTCCAAAATCTTACAAAAAATTATCAAATTCCCAAATAGCCAAGCCACATCACCAAGACTGCCCAGTCAGTAGAAAGTACTTTCTCTTTTCTCTGAACAAGAAACTCCTCGTTCCATTTCATTTATTTTTGGACAATGCCATAAAATGTAAGTGGGAGTTTAAGACTTTCTAAGCAGTTTGAAAAGTTCTCAAGAGACCATGGATTCCTTTGGAGGGAGAAGTCCTGCATATAATACCCATGATTAGGAGAGTGGAATCAGTACTTCATGAGGTCTACAAGGTGCTGGCTGCAACCCAAGTGTCTACAGCTTCCACCTGCTTTGCATAAATTATTTTTGTCTTGGCTGACAATTTCCACGAGGAAGTGCCAAAAACTATCCAGGGAACTTAAGAAGGCACCTTTAGTTGAGATAACGAAAAACAGATTTACAAGTTAAACATCTGGTGTCAGGTTCCAAATATTCCTGGGAATGGCTTTTCTGGAAGCTTCTTGTCAGAGTTATCAGGAAAGAAATAATTTCCCTCTCCAGAGCAACAAGGTGGGAGAATACAAATCCATTCACAAGAATAGAGGAGCTCTTAATACCTAGGGGACGTACATTCGGTGTTCAGCTGGCTAGGCAGGAAAGAGAATGGATCCATGGAATGGAGTCTTTGCTAATCAAGAATGACAATAGTTAGATCTTTTTACATCCAAACAAAATACTAAAAGCATTTTGTTCTTTTCAAGACATGCTTGCTTTAAACACGGTCTCCCAAACCCCTCTGTCCTTCAGCATCTCTGATCTTCACAGCAGGTGAGAGCTCTTTGAGAGAGACCTCCATTCTGTTAGCATCACCTGTTAGAGGCACTGCTGACCTTGGTGGCCACATTCTGCAGATTTAATCTCAACAATCCTTCCTTGTACCTCTGCTTCTTTTCTTCATAGTTCCCTGCGAGAGACATTTGCTTTAGGTTCCTTTTACCCCCAGAGTGTAGGCCCCAATAATCCACTTGGATATTAAAAGGTAGCAATTAAAAAAAAATTACTCGAGTCTCTGGTTATAAACACATTCCAGCCCTCAAAGAAATCTACCAATTTGGATTTGGTTTAATTTGCTTTCAGGTGGTGCTCCACTCACTGTGCTCAGCATTGTACAAAAATTCAGAATAATTCTCTGTCCTGTATTCTGTTATGCCAGAATATAGGGGAAATGGAGTGCATGGTGTAGAGCTGGGGTGGGCAATAATTTTTGACAGGGGGCCACTCCCAAGATTTTGTAAAGTGGTTAAGGTCCGCACTCTTCCATTATATTAATGGAGGAAGTGCAGGGTCTGGGATGGAGGTTGGGTGCAGAAGGGAACTTGGGGTTAAGGGATTGGGTGCAGGAGGGAGAGCGGGGTCTGGGATGGAGTTTGGGTAAAGGAGGCTGTTGTGACCTAGGGCAGGTGACTGGGGTGCAGGGTTTTCAAATGTGACCTAAGGTAGGAGGGGGTTAGTGACTATGGGCAGGGGACTGGCATGCAGGGGTCTGGTTTGTGACCTAGGGGAGGGGAGTGCAGGAGTTTGCATTGTAACCTAGGGTAAGGAGGGAATTATGATCTGGGGCAGAAGATTGGGGTGGAGGGTATGAGTGCAGGAGGGGGCAGACGGTTGGGGAAGGGAGAGGCTGGGGTGCCAGAGGCAGGCTGGTTCTGGCCAGGAGACTTACCAGCCAGCAACCCAACCAGCCTGCCTGCCTACAGAACTAAATACTTGCAGAGATTAATAAGTTTCTCAGCTTGCCTGCCCTGTGGCTGCACAGGCTGCATGGCCATGAGCTTGTGTGAAAAACTGAGCCAGAGGAGAGGGGAGTGTGGTGCTTTGTGTGCTGCCTGTTATTCAGAAAGGCAGCTCCCATTGGCCAGTTTCTGCCAGAAGCTGGCCAATGTGATTGTGCTGTGGGCGAGAGTTATGCCTGAAGCTGTCTCCCCCCCCCCTCACATTTTTTAAGAGAAATGGCCCCATACCTGCTTTTCTGAGTGGCGTGCGGGATAAACAGGGGAGCCTGCCTGGGGCTCCCCACTGAATCCACCGGCTGGATCCTGTGGCTTGGCAGGCCAGATACAGCCTGCAGGCCGTATTTTGCCCAGGTCTGGTGTAGAGTCAGGAATATGAAGGCCAAATTCCCAAAGGATTGCTTAGGCCCAATTCTGTTTCCTATATTGTGGTTAGTCATCCCTAGTAGTGTCAAGTAGGGCTGTAAAATGCCATTAATTAGTTAACCAGCTAAACATTAACTGATTAAACAGGGGCAGAGAAGTGCGGTCTCCCCACCTCTTTTCCCGCCCTCCCCCCATGGATGGGGGATGCTCCTCCTGGGCTGGAGTACCCCCACCCCACTGGCTGAGATGGACGGGGGCTGTTTCTGCCCTCACCCATTACCATTGATATCCTTAGTGTCAAGATGGAGTCACGGTCTATGAAATAAGAGTACCAGCGCTTGACGCCACTTTGCAGTATAAATTACAATAATGTTGAGCTCCTTGTGTGTCAGCATACTTTGACAATACCAAGGATTTTGAGTGCTGACAAGCCAAGGCTAAAAATTTCCTCTTTTCCATGTGTCAAACAATTTGAGGACAAAACCAGATAATCCACCTTAGAAGGCAGTATGGAGTGGTTCCACTCCACCTGGATTTGAATGCCTTATTAAAACTTCCTTTCAAACTTCTTCACCAAGAGTCTTCATCCTTTCAGGAAGGCTGACTTTTACACCCAACCTTCCCATTCCAAAGGTTAATGCACACTTTTTGCTGCTCTCAGGAGGAAGTCCTCCCTCCCTTTTGTCTAATCTGTGTTCATCCAAAATAAGTATGATTGTTTTGGATGTGCAAAGAGCACCCTGTAATTGTCTGAAGAGTTTTCAGAAAAAAACTACTTTGTTGTCCTGTCAGTCCACTGGTGAGAACGGAACAAGGCCTCGGAGTCCTCTTTTCCTGGGTGACTGAAACTGTGCAACAGGCAAGTGTAGCACTGTTCCAAAATCAATTACAGTCCGTGCTTTCTTTAAGTTGAGTGTGTGGGTGGCTGATGCCACCCAGGCTGATTAGCAGAATACCCACAGCTGGCAGCATGTGTTTCTATTGGTGATGCACATCTGCAAATGCCTTGGTACACATAACAAAATTTATTCTGTACAGATGGAAAGAATTAGGCTGTAACCAATGTTCCCTCTATCAGAGCAGGACTGTTTCCATATGCTGATCAATAAATTTTTATGCCACTTATCAAACCATCTGGTCATTTGTCCATACTTTAGATAATACAGCTTTTGGACATAGAGATTTCTGCAGATTTTGGTCCCTGACTGCATTTTACTTTGCTGTAAAAATCTGAGTAGGGGTAACAGATGTTTTGAGCGAGAGAGAGGAAATTAATCTTAACTAGCCAGATGCTCTATTCCGTCCTTCTTTAAAGTTATTGTTTTGTTAATCCGTTATAGCCAAATTGCCCCCCTGCTCTGTAAAAGATGCCTTTCACAGGGTAGCATTGTTACTGTGTAGTCATCAGATTAATAAATATATTACAATTCTCAAGCAAGGTTTCAAGAAAGGCAGACCAGATCTTGTTCTGTCTTCTGTCAGCACATCAGAATGAAAACCCCACATTAGGAATAATGAACTTGGTTGTTCGGGGATGAGAAATTATTGGATAATGGCAAAATTCTGTCTTAAAGTATGCAGAATAGACCAGTTATATCTGAGGGGAATTCTTTTGTTTCTTTGCTGTAACTGTGTTTGGATTTTTCATTTCTTTTAAAACAGTCTTTAAGCCTGAAGAACTGCGCCAGGCTCTCATGCCTACCCTGGAAGCATTGTACCGGCAGGACCCAGAGTCCCTACCTTTCAGACAGCCTGTGGATCCTCAGCTCCTAGGGATTCCAGTGAGTTGACATTAAAAGTCTTTGTGGTAGTGGGTGGGTGTGTGTGTGTGTGTGTGTGTGTGTGTGTGCATGTATGATATTCAGAATTCTTATTTTTGTAAACTTATTTGGTAGTATCTTTGTGCTCGTTTGAGCTGTATATGACCATGGGAACATCTGCTGAGTGTGCCCTAAAAGCTTTCTCTCCGTGAGTTCCAGTTAACAGTTAAGAATGAAGAGCTTTGAATTTCCATGGGAACCAGAATGTAAAAGTTGCTCCTCTTCAAATTGTGTTCCACTTCGGGTGCATGCAGGCCTCTGAAGCCCTAGATTGAAGGGTTTGGTGAGCAGTATCTGTTTGGCCTGCATATGCACTCTGTACAATCTTGGGCTACCCATCAAGGATACATTGGGCTGTACAAGTGAGGTGTCCTCTGTTCCATCTTAACCGCCTTGACCTGAGATGGCGCTCTAGTGTCTCAGCTTCATGTGTTCTTCAGCACGTTTTACAGTTGTTCTTTTAGTAAGTTGAGTGTTTCTAGGTAATGTTGTTTGCTGTAGTGTAGGATTCATTCGAGGTTAATGAGAGGATTGACTTTTTTCTCTCCTTTTTTCAAACATTACATCTCTTGCCAGGAGGCTATCCCAGTCGGCAGTGGTCATTCTGAAGTGTATCTGCTGCTTGGGGGAGTTTTGTATCTAGCCAAAGTGTAGCTTTTGCTTAGCTCTCAAATCTAGAGTGTGGAAGAATTGAGACACCAAACTGAGACTTCTGATGATGGACTACTCCCTCCCTTCACCGTGTCAGGAGTTATATTCTCCCCTCCCGCTCCCGGTACATCTGTTTCCAAACAGATCCAGTCTCAGCCCTGGTCTCCTCTAAGAAGGGGAAGACTGGAGAATTCAAGGAACGCTCCAAAGAAGAGGAGCTCAGTCTTGCACCAAAAGAAGCCAGCCAAAAGGCCCTAGTTGCATGCTAAATCTGTAGTATTGGAGACCTTGACCTCTTGGCTTTGTATCAAAGAGGCGAAAGGCTGGGAGATCCCAGAGCACTTTGGAGAAGCATGGCTCTGGCAGGCCCCAGTGCCATCTGTGAAGGATAGAGAGGTGAGACCTAGGATGCACACTCCTTTCGAATGGAATAACTGTATCAGACTTACAATCAGTGCCTTTCACTCAGCTCCTTCAGTACTGGACTAATCGAAGCACTAGACATCTTTAGCATCGGCACCAACATGTTTCAAATCAACAGTTCCAACCCCGCCCAGTGGCACAAGCATGTTAGTCTATCAGTGTTGGGTTCTGTTCTGCATCTCTACAGGGACCTGTATTTTCACAAGGATCCTCAGTGTGACAGGAAAGGTGGGATCAGTCCTGGGTACCATGTGCTTTCTGGTATGGGCTCCCTCCCCTCAGTTGCTACACTAGGGTCCTTGTGTTTTATCAGCAGCAGTTTGCCAGAGTGCTAGGATTGCACAGATTCCCAAGATGAGGAAACCTTTAAAGAACAGGCAAGTAAGGGAGATAAGGAGGATGCCACCATAAACGTCTCTATTTTGTCCTTGTCTTTGGACAAGGTCAGTCATGTCTCCCTCCATCACCAATGGCCAACAACTTTCAACAATTCAGGGACCTTGTGAAGAGGTGGATGATGTCCTTCAGATATCTCTTGAGGTCAGAGACTTGCAACACATGCTGCTGGATATTTTGCAGTTGGCAATACCCACTCAGGTAGCACTATCCATTAATGAAGCGCTCCTTGATCCAGCAAAGACAGTGTGACACATTCCTGCTGCTATCCTGATAACTTGCAAATTGGTGTGCAAGACATATTATGTTGCTCCTAGCGACACAAGAATTTTTGTTTTTGCACCCTGCGCTTAATTTCCTGTTAGCAAAAGCTATAATAAGGGGGCAAACAGCATTACTTGAGATCTACCATTATGAAAAAGACCAGAAGAAGTTAGTCCTTTTTGGTTGACCCATCTTTTTTGAAATGGGAAGTAACCAGAACTCCATGTGCTATTCAAGATATGGGCTTACCATAGATTTCTGTTTGGCATTATATTTTCTGACACATTCCTTTCCTATTGCTTCCTAACATTACTACCTGGTTTGACTGCCACTGCAGATTGAGTGCATGCTTTCAAAGAACTATTCCACAAAGACTCCAAGATGTTTTTCTTGACTGGTAACAGCTAAGTCATTTTGAATTTATAGTTGAGATTGTTGTCCAGTACTGTATTTGTTACTTTTGCATTTATCAACACTGAATTTCTTCTGCCATTCTGTTGCCCAGTCACTAGTATTCTGACATGCTTTTTTAACTCTTGGCAGGTTGCTTTTTACTTGATTATCTTGAGTAATTTTGTATCATCTGCAAACTTTGCCGCCTCACTGTTTACCCCTTTTTTGAGGTCATTTATGACTCTATTGAACAGCACCGGTCTCAGTACAGAGGAAACCCTTCCTTTCTTTCTTTAAAGAAGTTATCCTATATGTGATATCAGTATGTTTTAAACATTGAATTTTTTTCTCCTGAAGACCTTCAGTCATCAACTGGATCGAAGAAAATGAAAGTTACAGCAGAGTACTTTTAGGAGTGTGTTAAATTTTATAGCACAATAAGATGTTTGGTATTTTGAAGGCCTCATTGGATGGCCCTCTGTAACGTAGCCCAACTGTGAGAGGGCTAATGATTATTAATAACATGCTTTCTCCGCACCCTCTGGTGGTAACACTTTGCAGAGTGCCTTACAACAAAAGAAGACCTCATGCAGTATAATAAAAGATCAACTGCTTAAAGTACAAACACATGGAAACAAGTGAAGGGGGGTATGTTTGAAAGAGGCTATAAATAGAAAAGGATCAATAGTGGCATTCAGCAAACACGTTTTTTTGGGTGGATAAAGTTTCAAAGAGGTCAGATTTCTGTTTAATTGGAGCAGGTTAAGGCTATTTCATGGGGGAACAAGTTCTGTGCAGTAGGTCAACACGGGGAAAATGTGATCATCTGTTACCCCTGTGATGGAAACTAAACAGTGTTGAGTGCATGCAGATACCCATCAATTCAAGACTATAAGAATAGCTTCTAAAACATAGGTAGGGCAAGTACCCATCACAGAACTTGTGAGTTTGTCCATAATTTAAACCTTTTGAGACAGTGAAAATCTTTAAATCTTGTTTTTCATATTTTTGTTTTTAAATTTGTTTTCCAAAATTTGAAGTTGCTTTGAGCTCTATTAAAGGTTTGAACAACTTTAACAAAATAAGCACATCAGATTTCTCAAATTTGATCTCCTGTTTTGAAATCCTTAAAGCATCCCATTTAAACTCCCGAGTAAAGCCTCAAAATAGACTATTTGCTCTTGTTCATTGACACATTTTAATACTTTTGGAAGTGTTCAAACTAAGTGGGAACTAAAAGTGCATCTTAAAAATAATGGATGATTTTTCTTGTATTTTGAAGGATTACTTTGATATTGTGAAGAATCCTATGGACCTTTCCACCATTAAACGTAAATTGGATACTGGGCAGTACCAAGAACCGTGGCAGTATGTGGATGACGTTTGGCTAATGTTTAACAATGCCTGGCTTTACAATCGGAAGACTTCCAGGGTCTATAAGTTTTGCACTAAACTTGCAGAGGTCTTTGAACAAGAGATTGACCCTGTTATGCAGTCACTTGGATACTGTTGTGGACGCAAGGTATATTTTTCAAGTTTGTTACTGCTGAAAAACTAAGTAGTTTGAGTAAGAAGGTAAAATAAAATCTCCTTTAGATACTTACTTTGAATAAAATTAAACTACCAGATGGAATGGCTAGTAAAATTTGACTGTGTCAATGTACTAAGGAAATGGAAAATATCTAAAGGATTCTAGCCAAATTTTTATCACTGGTGGTGATATCATTTTCAATCTGAAGAGTTGTTGAAATATTTTATTATACACAATCCCATATCTCTTGCAATTTCTTATGCACATCCAGTGTCAGATCCTGAGCTGGAGTAAGCCATTTTGGTTCCATTGAAGCCAAGGGAGTTGAACTATTTTATTCCAGCTAAGCATCTATCCATAGCAATCCATATCCATTTGAACATATCTCAGTATATTACAATATACTTGTATAGCACAGTCAATACATTGCATATTCATAATGTAAAAATCACATTTTAAAGTTTTTTCACCTTTGTTTTGCAGTATGAGTTTTCTCCGCAGACCTTGTGCTGCTACGGGAAGCAGCTGTGTACTATTCCCCGTGATGCTGCCTATTACAGTTACCAGAATAGGTAAGTCCCATAAACTTCTGCATTTGTTGTGGGAATGAGATCCAGTGAGTGATAAAGCGAATTTGTCTTTTTGTAGCCTATCACATACTAAGCAGAACGATTAATGCCTCATTTCCTTTATTTCTGCTAAATCAGGACAAAATAACCCTATTGGTTGTCCTTCTGTGTACAACACTCTTGCAGACAAACCCTTTGGTTTTTTACATTGCGGCTTATTGTATGTGTCATTTATGTGCTTGTTGGTCTATAGACTCTACACGGCACCACTTAACTAAAGTTGTTTGTATTTTTACATGAAATCTGAAGCATCACTTGATTTAAAATAAATATATGCAGCTGTATCTTCAAATCGCTATCAGAGAGATATCAACACAACGTTTTATATTGGATTGTGCCAATTAAATTGTCTGGTTATTTTGAATATGTTGGTGTACAAAATTAAAACCTGGAGAACTTTGTTGATAAAACGGAACTTCATAATTCAACTTTGTTTCATGAAGAAGTCTTTGTAATCTAAACAAAATTGAAGCAGCTGTATTGCATATTCATGGTAACTGTGCAAATGTAATGTAAAATGTTTTCTTGGGGAGTTCGTAAGTTTTGACATCCATAATAACTATCAGGAAGCCATGAGGAGCTCAGAGGAAAAATAGTTCTTATTTAAAATATAGTCCTCTGGTTACTATAAGGAAGAACATGTGATTCCATCCATGTTGGTGTTCTGCTTTATTAAACAATGTTTGGAACCAATTTAAACATCAAAGTAACACAGCTCTATCATTTTTCTAGTATTTTTCTCTCCTCCCCTTAGCAAATGCATCTGTAGCAATTATGTTCAACTTCTGTTTAGCGCCGTAGTGAATAACATCCATTTAAAAAAAGAAAAGTTAGCTTTTAGTTGGTTTTTTTTTAAGCTACTGCATGGAAATTAGATATGACTTTAAAAAACTACAGGCGATACATTTTCCAGGTTACAGTGTGAAACTTTTTTTTGCCAAGAGATTTGACAAAGCCCTGAGCTATGCCAACTTAAAGGTGCACCTTTAAACTTAAATTGTGAAGTAAATATTATCAGCCACCTTTTAGATTTGATATCTCGTTTGGCCCCTCTCCCTGCATTATGCAAACCGCATTGGCACTTTACAAAGCTATAGCTTCCAACACAGATGAAGCAGTTCGGTCTTACGGACTAGACGGGACAAAACCATGTTTTATCTTCATTTCTAAATTGTGCTACTGTGTAGGGCTGTAGCTTTCTTGGGAATACAGTCAAAACACCAAACCATATTTAACCATCTGGCACTTTTGTGTAGTAACCTGGTTCTGCAATGTGATTGATTTTTTTCATTGTGTAGATGTGTGACTCTTACTGAGGAAAGAGTGGATAATGTGGCACCTTTGAGGCATTTTTTGTATTACTCATTTACATGATGTCTTCAAGTGTACTTGGTGGTGTTGCTTTTGTACAAGAGCCTTCCATGATGGGCATATTATAAATGTGTTCGGTAATAATGTTTCACTAGTTTATTACCAGACACTTTGTTCCTTTTGTAACAAAAATGGATTGTGTCTGAAACACTTGAATAAGATGAGGGATAAAAGGGTTCTTTGGTGCAGATGTCATGTATTTATGATGGTGATGGTAATGGTGATGTTCACAGGTGCTTTAATTTAGTAAAATGGGGAAATAGCTTTTTAGATTATCAATTAGGCCTTATACTGTTAGTCATTATTAATGTGCAGCAACTTGATCTGAAGATTTGCCTTTTAGATCATGTGGATTTGTTTTCTTCTATTTCAAACTTTTAAAAACATATAAAAGTACTGTAAGACATGCAGTTCAACAAGTGGTATTTTGCACTCACACACATTGATGTAGGAAGTGTGTGTGTGTTCTCCACAATTGCTAAAAGACTGGATAAATCATTTGTAAATACAAGCTCTTGGGATAAGAATTTCAAACTGATCAGACATTTCCTTCTGATTAAACATCCTGATATGTGTGTGTCCTTTTTAAATAGTGTTTCTTCTTTTCAGGCGGCATTAGATCACCAGGATTGTTCTTTTAAATGCAACTTCAGTTGTTAACATGCCAAATATATGGGATGGGTAGAGAGCATGGATATTTAATACCTTTGGGGGTGGGGAGTGTTTATCTGACCGAAGTATAGTACAGTCTCATTTCACTATTAAACAGATGCCTAGTGAGAGACAGTCTCTTCTCCAGAGTTCCAATCTAAATAGACAAATAAGGCAAAAGGTGGGAGGGGAAACTGACACAAGGAGCGAATGGTATGTATGTCTACCCTGCAAATAAAAGCCCCAGGCTGGTCTGTGCCAGATGACTTGGGCTCTCAGGCTCTGACTACAGCCCAAGCTCTGGGACCTTCTCACCTTGCAGAGTCCTGGAACCTTGGCTTTAGTCTGAGTTCAGAAGTATACACTGCAGTTAAACTGCCCCTTAACTTGAGCCCCTCAAGCCCTACTCAGTTGGCACAGACTAGCTGCAAGTGTCTAACTGTAGTGTACACATAGTGTCGGGGTGTAGAACCAAGATTTGAAAAGTCCCAGTCCACTGGGGACTGTGTTCTAGTTGAATGAACAGCAGTTCAGTAGGATTTTTTTTCCCCTAACAGAATACTTTCCAAGATTGGTTAATGTCTTTTCAAGTGTGTATCAAGTCTGGAAAGGCTATATTGAACTTATTCACACTGACAATTTCCTTGTATAATTGCCTTACCAAAATCATTGCTTTTCCCTAACCAAATAGTAAATTAGAATGAAACACGTGTTTCTAGCATTTGAGCAATAGGCTAAATATCATTGTTTTTCAAATTGTGTAGTAGATGGCATTGTTGGGGATTGTATAACAGTGTTGTTTGAACCTAGCATGTCAGAGACCGAGTCCTGACAAAGAATGTGGAATTCAGACATTTCAGTTATAATGGCTAAAATCTCCTAAATCAATAGGAGAATTTGGTCTTCATTTAGTCACTTCAAATCTGAGTTTTAAATTAAAGGAAAAATATTAATTATTCTGGAAAATTATGCTTCATATTTGAGTACAGATTCCAAATTTTCTTAAAGTGCAATTATTTTCTTAAAGTACATATGAAAGACAATATCTAGATTCAGTGTGGAATTTTGAACCATTACAGTTATGTATGCAAAGATATTTGAACTTTTCCTTGATTTGAGACACTGAACCATAGTGCTTTCTTTAATAAAAGTGATTCACAGTTATCTAAACAGTCTGCATTTGAAAAGCTTTTCATTTTCAGTGTGTTACAAGAACCAGATTGCTTGTTTTTGTACAACTGGAGTAACCACACTATTGTGTGCTTGCTGTAGATTTTAATCTTATAACACATCAATAAATAGTGCCGTCTAGGCAATCTGATTTTATAGACCTTCTGAGCCTTTAGGTATCATTGTATTTCAGTTTTTTGTTTTCTCCATTTTAATTATTTCATGGAACTCAATCCCTGTGAGTATTTGCTTCTGTGGGAAGCTGTGAGCTCTGCTCCTGAATAGGTATGTTAAAAAGTGGTTAAGTAACCGTGTAATCACTGAAAATCTTAGCAGTTACACACTGTGCGCTCTGCAGTATAAAGCTTGTACTGCAGTGTACCTGGCTCCCCTTGGAGCAGGGCCGGCAGCCAACGCATAGGGGGAGCCAGCTCCTGGCTGCTAGCCCTGCTCTTAGAGAGCCAGCTGCCGCTCTGTACTGCTGCCTCAAAGCTGGCTTCCAGCCCTGCTCCCACGGAGCCGGCTGCCGCCCCGTGCTGCAGGCTCTAATACAGAGCCAGCAGTATGGGGCGGCAGCTGGCTTTCTGGGAGCAGGGCCAGGAGCCTGCATGTAATTGTTAACAGTAACTGAGCTCATGCTTATCGGTTAAATCGTTATTCCATTAGATCCCTAGTCCTGGTCCAGCAAAACACGTAAGCGTGTGCTTAACTGCATACAGGGCAGTAGTGCTCAACATCTTGCAGAACTGAATCTGTATGTTCATAGTATGAATAATGGATTGACTAATTGGATCAGTACATATGTAAATGTGTGTAATATTGCCTTCACTATTTAATGTCACGTGCAGTCTAAGGTTCTATCATGGTTATTTACTGCTCAGTCTCCTATTGCTCAGAATTAACAATTTTCAAAAACATTTGAATGCAAAGAATTCAGTGGAGCTAGAACCATTGATTTTTCTAGTTACTGCAGTACATATGCAGCCTGATAGTGTCCAATTTGACTCACAAAAAGAGCAGCTTTCCTTACTGTAAAGAAAAGGCAGTTTGCCATCACTGACAGTGTGAGTATATTCACACATGCTAAATTGTAAATGTTTATTCTGGCCAAATTTGGCAGAATTCACAAACCAAGTTAGTAGAAGTAGGGTATGTGCAATAAGTACTCTGCCAAAATGCTCTTCAGCATAATTTATAAAACGTCTGTTACCTTTTGATTGCAGGGATTAAAATAGACAAGTTAGCTATTCTGCTCTGTGCTGCCCCCTTTGCATCACTCTGACAGCTCCAAAGTCCTGCCTTCATTTAGAAAAAGTTGTATTTTAATTTGGATTAGTGTAATAGATGTTCACTGGGATTATAAGAAGACAGTTGCATTTTAACCCATGTTAGCTGATTGGTAAACCCTGAGAGAAAGTGTAGGGTCCAAGATTTGAAACTTTCAAATGGCTCCATTCCTCAGCTGGATCCAGTGATTACAGGGCACCCCAGAGGAATTCAGTTCATCTTGTTTGAATTTCAGCTGCTTTACAAATGCTTTAAAATGTACATCTTACTAGTAACATACTGGTTAGTGCCAGTCACAAGAAGAAAGTTCCACTCAATACAGTTGTCTCCATGAAACTACAGTATTGAAAAACTGTCACTTGGATTACAGTAGTGGAGGGGCGGAGCTGGTGTTCAAATGAATGAAGGGGCAAGCGGCCCTGTTTATTTTCATCTCATAAATTGTTGGTTCAGTGTGGCATTCTGAGTCCTAGTCTGATGCCTTTTATGCTCATCATTCTTATGTATAGATTGGGTGTTGAGTAGTAAAACTGCATTTTACTGTGCTGCTATTGCTGCTTAAACTCTCTTCTCATTTCTAAATCTTCACACAGCTTTTTCATTTTGATGACCCTGTGTGACCAGTTTTACTTTTTACTATTGTGGCCTATATTAACTTTGTTCATGTTTTAATTCATACCCTTTCTAAACATTTAGGGCCCCCCCACCCCTCTTGGTATTCTTTACAATTCTGACAACTTTGGTTCCAGTTCATCTGATTTAAAAAAAAAAAAATCTGTATAACAAGATTTTTTTTTTCAAATGCAGATTGTATCTCTAAGTAGACCTATGATTTACTCAACTCGGCTTACCAAATCACAGCAGTGTTTTTGTTAAGTATCTTGGATTGGCTGACAGTTGGTCTAGTAACCCCAAATTGTAACCTGCTTCACATTCAATTAACAAAGCTTTATTGCAGTTATTTAATGTACTTCTTAAATATATTGTATGTATGTACAATATAAAAAGTTGTTCACATATATACATATATAACATTTATATATAAATGGCTGGAAACTCTGACCCATAATTGCATTTCTGTTAAATGTTTGTCTAGAGTATGGATTTGGTTTCATTTGTATTAAAATACAGTTAGCTGAGCAATTGGTCACATTTAATTTTATAAACCAAATAACTTATGAACCTTTAATATTTTTATAGATTTTTTTAAACATTAGAGCTATTTCTGCCTTTGCATTTTTACTAATACATCACTGGATGCTTTTGGCATATTTTCCTTTTTTGGAAATTATTGTTACTTTCTATGAAAATATTGTTCAGGCTTTTTGACAGGGTATTATTTTCCAAAGAAATTCAGTAATTCTTATGCCTGAAATTATTCAGCATTTTCTTTAAGTAATGAAAATCAAATCCAAATTCTTAAATTTGAAGGCTATACAAATGTAGCACTTAACAGCTACTTATAAATCATTCCAAAATTTTGATTTTGATTGACAACCTATTATTTGTTAGTACTGATGGCCTGTAATGTATGAAATGAGACCGAATGCTAATCTGTGCTTTGCCTTGGCTTTCTGCTCTGTGTTGTCTTGGTGTTTGCATCTTACCTCTTATGTCTGTGCTGTTTGTTCCCTTCCCTGTTCTCTAATCCTGCCCTTCCCTTCCCTCTGTTCCTTTTCATTGTCCACACTGACCCATCAATCAACCAACAACGCCCCCCCTTTCGTCGTGGTGATCTGCCCTGCTCTGATTGATGGCTCCGTTGCTTGGGTGGCTGTGTATTGTGATGGACCAGTTCACCCAAATATGGCCTTCTTGCTGACAGGTATCACTTCTGTGAGAAGTGTTTCACTGAAATCCAGGGGGAGAATGTTACCCTGGGTGATGACCCTTCACAGCCTCAAACGTAAGTAATTGTGATTCTTCTTAATGCAACATGTAAAATAACAGAAAATTAACTTTCAGTTGTGATTTAGCAATCTGAAGTTGACCATTTACTGCTTTTACCAAAAACTAAGGGAAGGAGTAGGGTTTCTTAGCAGGAGAAGTTTTATAGGGGTGCAGATTACTTTCTGTTCTAGTGACAGATCATTATCAATATTCCCTCTGTCTTCATCTCTCTTCTGTTTGCCCCACTCCTTGATAGCTGTCCTCTGCTTAGGATTTCAGAGACAGCAGATATTGAAAAGGGTAAAGACAAAACAGATAATGGTAATGATTCATTGATCATTTGCATCTGCTAGTGAAACAGGGCAGTACTTCTGAAAAGCCTGATCTGTCACCACCTTGAGGCACTCGTTTCATGAATGAACGCTATAAACTTTTCTACAGCCTTGCCAGTCGTGGCTTGAAGTAAGGTGCAGCCAGGCTTACTGACCAGCTGTTTTTGGCATGAGCCTCTTTATTTAGTACAAGTTTCTAGGTTTTTTGCATCATGTATTGAATCTTACATTCTCTCTTTGTCGTAGTAAACATAGTGCTTTTAGCAATTAACAGCTAGTTACGATCTGAGAATATATTTTCCATATGTTAAAAATGAGTGAAATTGTGTTCTCTAAACAAAATGCAAATTCCTTTAGTCTTGTTTCTTCTTCAAACTTGAGATTTTGATCATTTGTTGCAGTTCAAGTAATCATAAGTTCTTAGCTTCATCTGATGTAACACTGGCAATAGGAAAATTTCATTTTAACTCTTTCTCTTTAGCACAATCTCAAAAGATCAGTTTGAAAAGAAGAAAAATGATACACTAGATCCAGAGCCGTAAGTATTATGCGATTTTTTTTTTTCCTGATTAAAAAACATTAACCTGAGTTTCTGATCATCTCTGTGTGGTTATTACAGCTGGTACTTCCTTCTGTGGCCACCATTTCAGAAATGGGAGATTTCAGAGCAATCCTCTTTTCCCTCTCCAGCCAGATAGGTAGCAATCTCTCTCTCTCTAGAGTTATTAGCCTTTAGTATGGCGTTAAACTGCCACTGATGTCTAAATTTTAAACATTTTGGGGAAACGTGCCTTTGATATCTTGCACTTCCATAGAACTTTTCATCCAGATTTCCCAAATACTTCCCTTTTATTCTATTTTTGTTATGCCTAGCGATATTTAAAAAGAAGAGCTTAAAAGAATTCATCTGATTCCATTAATTTTATGCCTCAAGTTCTATTATTTCTTAGGCTTTTGCTACACTGCTAAGTTTAAAGCATAGCTGTGGCAGAGCTTTAACACAACCGTGTGGTTACAGTATCAGCACTGGGAGAGCACTCTCCTAGCACTGTAGGAAAACCACTTCCATGAGAGGAGTAGCTAATACTGGGAGCCTGTTTACAACTAGCACTTTACAGCTTCGAGGGGGAGGTTCACACTAGGGATGTAAGCAACTAGTCGACTACTCCATAAGCATGTGCTTATGGAGTAGTCAGGTAGTGACTTGACTAGTCACTTCCCCCTGCCATCTTTCCCCCCGCCTTTATCAGGGAAAGGCAGCAAGCAACAAGGAGTGGGGGAGCAGGAGCTAGTGCTGAGGGAAGCCACCTTAAAAGCTGGTTTCCCCCCAGCTCCAGCTCCATGGGCAGGGGAAGCAAAGGCATAGCGGGGGGGCCAGGTCATGAGCTGGTCCCCCTGCTATGCCTTTGTCTTTAAAATATATTAAGAGCCTGGCAGCTCTTTAATATATTTAAAAGGCAGAGCTGAGGCTGGGAGCTGTGGCTCTGCAGTTTTCCCCCCCCCTTATTGACTAATCAAGTAGTGGATGGAAATTCTGTTGACTACTTAGCTGATTAAATGCAATTTAACATCCCTAGTTTACACCCCGAGTAAGAGAGTTCCAGTGCAGTTAAGTGGCAGTGTAGATAAGCGTTTAGAAGAACATTGTCTTTATCGCAGGAGCCAATTGTGATATCACAAACACAGCTGATGAATAAGCCCAAGAAACAGTCACCCCTATTTGCATGTAAAACAAGAAGGAGAGGGACAATAAATGCAAAATGTATTTTTTTTAATATGTTCCCTTTTAGTAGTTGCTTGAGAGAGTTACCTGCATTATCTCAAGGAAATTCTCACAATTGGTTGGTTGTTTCTGAAGGTCTTCTGCTGGGACCAAGTCCCTGTTCTGCTAGCATAATGAAAAATGGTATCCCTGATGCACATAGTTTATACTCTAAGATTAAACTAAGTAAATGGAAATAACAGGAATGGGAAGGAATGAGGGAGTCAAGAATAAAGGAAACAGTCATAATTTGCAGAAGGATAATTTTGCCGTGTTAACAGCTGAACAAATTCATTCTGAATACGCCCCTGAATCCATCCCATCTTCACAATAGAACAATACTAGTTTCATACCTTCAGGTACCTCTATGGCCCCACAGTTGTGAGGACTAGATTTACCTCTCTGAGAACGTCCTCACAGGGGAAAAAATGTTCTAAATTAGGTTAAAATAATAGAAGTTGTAGCCACCTTCACTTCTGTTTTAAGATCACTTAACCTCAGTGAAGAACATATCCTTGGGGTAAGTACTGATGAAGGGGTAGTTATAGCACTGATATTGCCTTTCCACACTAGCTTTACTCTAGGTAGGCAGAGGAACAATAATAGTGAAGATGTGGTAACGCAAGCTTTAATTTAACACAACTGAATGTGTATCCCAAGTCCCCACAGGACTGTAGTGACACAGCTAGCCTGAGCACAAGTCTTTGCCACCACATCTTCACCATTGATACCTGTGATGACTAGATTAAAACCGGCCTAGGTAAACCTAACTCGGGTACTATCAGAACATGTCTGGAAGTGTAGACCTATCGTACATGGTCTTGGGCCCTTTTGCGCCATTTCCTCTTCAGGTAATCCCCTGGCCTACTAAAGGAAGAGAACTGCTTGGGCCCTGCCTCCATACCTGTTGTCAAGTTTAGCCAAAGCCAGAATAGTGGTCTCATACTTTAAGGGCAGAAAGATTTTAGCCTGCTGAGGCACGAACTTCATCTTCATTCCTGCACGACTCTGAGTTTTGGACACAAGATTGAATTCATTCTCCCATCTTTCAAGAGTATGGGTGGGAGATCCCCTCCAACCCTGTGAATAAAACAGAAATTTAAAGTCCTCACTATCAAGTTTAGTAACCTAAAAATGGATCTGTCTTGTCTATAATCCATCTGGAAGGTCCTATTCTCCCAATGTTTGTGTTTTTCATTTTCAAATCAAAGGTTGCAACCACAGACAGAGGGGAAGACAAGCTGGTGCAATCATTAATGCATGCACTGTGTGTTTGGATGACAAAAAGACTGAGTAACTTTGTTCAATCTGAGTTTGCAACAGTTTGTTGAAATCTAAAATAGAGGTCATAGAATACCAATTATTTGCAAGCAGAATTCCCTACTGCAGTCAACCAGAAATTCAGCTTAAAAATGGATAACAGGTAGGACCCAGAGAAAGCATCTAGAAAGTAAGAATTTGCGCAAAGGATCATTCTCTTTTTAGCCTGCAAAATGCTGGCAGTTCTTTGTTAACTATGTGTATTATAGATATATTTAAATCTTAAATATAAGGGCAGAATATATTCAGTTTCATTTTGCTGTGAAAGTATTTTTCATTGGTTTATAAATGTCTTAATGAGATTACTAGCAAGGTCAATACATTTATTTGATATCCAGCCCAGTTTTATTGTTGTGAGGTAGCCCTTTGGAAAACTACCTGTTTAACAAGCATTCACTGGTTTTTATAGTTTCATGCTCTTTACTTCTAAAGAAATTAAAGTAGCTTTTTTTTCCTTTCCCTTCCAAGCTTTGTTGATTGCAAAGAATGTGGTCGGAAGATGCACCAGATTTGTGTGCTACATTATGATATTATTTGGCCTTCAGGGTAAGTTATTGGGTTATAGCCTTTTTTCTGCAGTTATTATGAACCAGGACTCTAGATCCTGTTGATTTAACATACAATAATCCTCTTCCTGGGACCACATAAAAAGAAGCATACCATTTGTAAATGAATGTTTAATTTGGTTGTTAGTAGCTCTTTTGCATATTTAAGCTAAAATATGTAGGGAAAACTTGTCCACAAACCTTGTTTCCTTTTGTTTAGTTACTATTTGTAAAATGTGGATAATGATTAAGGGGTTTTCTATATTAAAAGAAATATAAAATGAATGTGCAATAAGTTACTCATTAGGAAGGATGAATAAAACAGCTCTAAAACATCTTAACAGTTTCTGAATTGGATATACTTAAATTGTTCCTAAAATATTAAATGATGAAATGGTAGTTTGGGATGCAAGTTGTTTTTTGACTACTACTATTAGGAGTCTGTGTTTAATGAAGGATTAAGCTAGCTTTTGCTGTTTGTATTAAATTATCAGCAAAAATTTTTTGTTTTACAGCTTTGTCTGTGACAACTGTCTGAAGAAAACTGGCAGAACACGTAAAGAGAACAAATTCAGCGCTAAAAGTAAGTTTGTGTGGTGTTTTTTTATTTATATAGTTTAGAACTTCTTCAACTCTTGTCTTGCCTATGCCCTGTGTTATGTTAGCCTTGCAGAGGAGATCTTCCCTACCATTGGTGCAGTTCCACTAATGCTAGCAGTAGAAGGAGTACTAGTGCCATCATTTTACTCAGTGTCATACAGACCTGCTCTTCACAGGTCTCCATCATCGGTACCAGTGTCCTGTCTATCCTACTCCTCTTACCGTTGTTACTGCCTATGGAGCTACACCATGGGTCAGAGTGCGTTGGTGAGAGATTTCTCAAAAAAGACTGTGTGCAGAACTCAAGGAACAGCACAGAAGTCGCTGTTGAGTGGAAGTGATTATATTAACTGTAGGTGGTGCTGAAAGCATTTGGGGCTTTTGCAACATATGACTATAGAGAGAGTGAGAGAGTATTTCTGTTTTTGAGGTATAACATCAAGCAGAAGCTCAAAACTAAATACATAGATGGATGATAGACTAGTTTCTGTGTAGCCTTAAAACAAAAAGTACGTGTCTGACATTTCTGTGCTCTGCAGTCAGCAACTAGACTCAAAGTGTGGTTGTCCATATATTCCTGGTATAATTTAGAAATCTTAAATGATCAGTTGTTTCCTTTTACAGCTCTCCGAATGTCGATTACTTTTACTAATTCAGAAGGCGGTCTGAATCAACATAGTCATATTGAGTTGTCACTGTTTTATGTCTAGAGCTTTTCTAAAATGAATTCTGGGTTCAAATTTTTCTCATGCTGTAGTTGAAATATTAATTAAAAAACAAAAGCTTTTAGGCACTATGGGCAAAATGTTCTTCTGCCTGCTGTGCTGCTCTTTATTGCATATTGTGTACATGTTAAGCCCACAGAACATCAAGTGATGTCAGCAAGAGTTTCATGTCCAGTACAAGTGCTGGATATACAGTAAGGAGCAGCTCTGCCGAATAAGTGTGCAGTGGAAAACCAAAGAAAGCATTGAAAACCTAGGAAATTCAGTGTTAATTTAAACCAATCCAAACACTGGAAAGTATGGAAAGGCATGCCGACATCCTTAACTTACTCCACTACAATGCCAACTGCCAAACGTTTTTCCTTTGTTTTTTCATATTTGAGGCTGTTACTTTGAAAATGTAGTTCAGTGATTAAGGGTTTCCAGAGTAAGCAGCCCATTATAGTATGAAGTATTTTTGGATCAGATATTTTCAAAGAAGTTTAAGAAATTCAAAGACTGGTATGAGCATCTCTCCAGTTTGTAAAGCCAGTGTATTGGTACAGTGATCAAAAGTCACTGTACTCCCATATGCCATCTGTGGTCTGAAAAGCAGTGGATAGAAGCAGAAATGTTAAAAATTGAGAATACAATT
This sequence comes from Apalone spinifera, assembly GCA_030068395.1. Taxonomy (NCBI): domain Eukaryota; kingdom Metazoa; phylum Chordata; order Testudines; family Trionychidae; genus Apalone; species Apalone spinifera. The sequence continues at coordinate 34,454,628 of JANRFK010001605.1, read as the reverse complement.
CTATTTTTTGTCAACACACTTGTTTTTGTGTTTTTCAGCATGTGCCATAATTCATGAGCTTAGTCCTGGGAGATGTGTGTATGTAGGTTCTGGTATTTTTATAATTGTTGGGACATGGAATTTTAGGATGAAATTTTCAGTGGCCTAGCTTGGGTTTCATTGAAGCAATGGGAGTTTTACCATTTAATTCAGTGGAAGCTGTTAGGCCGTGCTAGTGCTTTTGAAAATCACACACAATGAAAAAAGAGTCTTGTAGCACTTTAAAGACTAACAAGATGGTTTATTAGGTGATGAGCTTTCGTGGAGTAGACCCACTTCTTAAAGCTCATCACCTAATAAACCATCTTGTTAGTCTTGTAGCACTTTAAAGACTGGTTTTTTTTTTGTTTTAGTCTGATCTTGGTAAAACAAACACGGCTATTTCTCTATTTCTCTGTTACTTTTCAACACATAATGAAGTGGAATGCTGGCTTTTATTAAGTAGTTTTATTCTCTGGATGTTTTATGACTGTACAAACCCCAGGCATTGTACAATTAAGAATAATGTATTCAGGTGTTTGTAGTGACTGAGACTAAACTGTTCCGGGTGGGTAAAGTAGTTTAGAGTTATATTCCCCTTCACCTCTCTCAGGTCATCACTGCAGAGGCAGAGTTAAGATTGTTCGCGTGCCTTAGCCTTAGTACCATTTACTGTACTTGGAAATGTTTGGTTTCTTAAGTATGTTCACAACTTTGAGTTCCTGGCTTTCATTTAGTTTTTTTTTTTTTTTACCCTGGTAAAGTTAGGATGCATTACCAGCAGTTTAACTTTAAGTGGGATTTTCCTTGCTTTTTGTTGTGTTTTTGAAGTATATGTGTTTCTTGGGCACCATGCTGAAGGGGACTTATTAGTTCCCTGAGACTCCTTGCATGCCTTCTGGGGGGGGCATCTGGAAATGGTGCAAGAACTCCTCCCACTTCTCCTTGTGCCTGACCCAGCAAGCCTTCAGTTAGTCTCTTCTTCCAGCTGACAAATGTAATTAGGCCTATAATCATCGTTGACAAGCCAAACTTCCCCTCTCTGATGTGGAAAAAAAAATGCAGATAGAAACCAGTGGAATGTGGCAACCCTGTGCGTGGGCAGCAGTAAACAAAATGTCTTGTGAGCCACACCTAGAACTCCGATGGGACTCATGCGCCCTGTGGGCTGCATGTTGCCCACCAATGGCCCGGCACTTTCCTTCCTTCCTTCATTTCTTACTCTATTTTAAGCATTCCAATTTGAAAAAAAAAATTCTCCAATCAAAACTTAGAAGTCACTGAAAGTAGGGCTATATTGAACCTTAATTATGGAATCGTTACTGGGATGAAATTCACCCCCCTTCAGAGGGATTTTGCAAGGTTTTTTGCATCACTTAAGTCCTTAATACGAGGCATTGTCCCAGAAAGGACATTGTGTAGTCCAGCTGCATATGGGTGGCTTTTCCGTATAATGGGGCACAAGAATATTCTGTGGAATCCAGTGGTGCTGGAGCTAGGGGTGCTGCCTCACCCCGGCTTGAAATATAATACCACCAAATACACAATTTCCACCAACAGCACCCTACTGTCAGAATTGTCCCAGAACCCTTGAATCCCTACAAAAGCTATAATGATGGCACAGGAAGAAACACAATGCTTCCTTTCATATCTTACTGGGCCAGGGGATCCCAAGAGCAGTACGTAAAAGGGTAGAGGGAGAGAGTAGGGAAGTTATATCTAATGAAAATAATGCCTTAAAAATTAACTATAAAGAATTTTCTGTTTAAATAAGTTAAAATACCAAAAGAAGAAAGTAATTCCTTTAGATTTAAAGTGTAAAAACTAAGTTCCATGGTTACTTAGCACATATGAGGTCCAGACTGTTTCTCCTGTGTCTCAGCTGCGGAAATTAATAAACTACATAAATATTGCATGAAAAAATACATATTAAAGAAAAAGCAAGTGCTAAGTAACCAATAATGAACAAGAAAGCTTGGGATTGAGAGAGGAATGTATTTAGTTCTTTAGAAGTCCCAGGTTCTAACAGTTCAAAAGGTTTTTATTATGGTTTAAATCTAAAACATACTCTTTATGTTTGGGAATTTATAAACACATTTGACACTTGATAGTTCAACACTTAAACTGCATTAACCTGTAAAGCAGTGAAAAATAGATTATATCTACCACTCAGACCTGCATAGAGTTTCATAGGCCTAAATGCTGATCTCATAAACGTGTTACAGTATACTTTTACCAAGGCATAATTATTAATAATGTCCTAAACAGCCTGATTTACCTGAATTTTTTGTGACATTGTCTGACTTGTGGCATTTAATTTACCTGTTTTGTCCTTGGGGAGTGAGGGGAATGATTTTTAGTTTCATTTTGTTTTTGAGTTCATCCCCTCTGTTTTGTTCCTGTCGTCTTTCCCTGCTGTCCAGTAAATGTTGCCTGGCCACACCTTCTTTTCCCCTTCCCCAGAGGCTTCCCTCCTGCTAGCAGCCCCAGGAGGTGGCTAGCAATCCTAGCAGTGGAGCAGCTTACCTTGGGATATGGTGGATTCAGTTCCTAAGAGCAGCTTCAGCTTCCCTTCTTTCTCCCCCTTTCCCCAATTTGTTTTAGTAGTAGCCCTTTGAGAGCTGTAGAAACAAGAGTAAGCAGTCAGTTAGTTTTAGACCACAGTTTTAAGAACCACCAGCTTAAACAGCAACATTTGCAAACGGTGTGAAAGATCAGGGCTTTAAAATAGGCATTTGCCCATAGGAAGCTTTTCTGGGCAATTGCTGCCAACTTCTATCCAAGCTTCTTTTTTACAAAAACACTTGGGCTGCGTCTACATTGGCGCGGTTTTGCGCCAAAGCTATGCAAA
>JANRFK010001605.1:34425130-34451659 GCA_030068395.1 Apalone spinifera | reverse complement strand
CGCAAAACCGCGCCAATGTAGACGTAGCCTTGTGGTTACAAAGATAAACTTCCAAATACCAATCTGATTTCACTATTACAGTGTTATCTTCCTAAAATCTGTAGAGATGGCTCCAGTATCATTGGGTCATCTGAGGAACTGAACAAACTCGGGTCACTTTTACTTGGATACTTGGGAGAATTGTGACCAGCAACAGAGAGGGTCTGGAATTGTGCTGTGGGGAGGACTTGGAAACAGTTCCCCATTCAGCAGCCAGAAAACTTAAGGGAAGGACAGAAGGCATTTGGCTAGTAGAAGGTGGAGGAGTAAAGATTCCATGTGGTCATCGCAGCAACTAGGAGGCTCTGGGTTGAGAGAGAGACCAGAGGGAGACTGTGCCCTTCTGATTTGGGTTGAGCATTTCAGATTTGTCAGTCACCAACTAGCATGACTAGATGAAAATTCTTATCAGCAGTGTATATTTTTTCTGGTTACTGGTTGACTTCTCATTGGAGCTTTGCCTTTGAAGAATGGTACTGGTATTTGGTATAAAGTATAGTCGTCTTGTCATTTAAGTGTCTGTTTAGACATATGTATCCCTATGTGTTAGGGGAAACTTTAAAAATAGGTGGGATAGATGATACGGGCATATCACCTGGAGAGAGAGATTTTTTTGGGCAGAGAAGTGGGAGGGAAGGATTCTGAGTGAGACAGATTGAGACGGGAAATAAGGCATGTGTTTTTAACAGTCATTAATCGTTGGAATAACTTACCCGGGGTTGTGTTGGATTCTTCATTCCTGACAATTTTAAGTCAAGATTGGATGTCAATTCCTAAAGTGGGTCTTTAAGAGAAATTTTGGGGAAATTCTAGGACTGTTATACAATACAGGAAGTCAGGCTAGAATACTCACAATGGTCCCTTGCAGTTTTGGAATCTGTGAATGTAAATATAAAACTAATCTTTATTTAGTCTTCTCCACAATACTATTCTTACTAATAGTTATGTGTTGAAAAGTCCAATCCAAGCATGTTGCTTTTGTAAGCAGGAAAGGAGAGGAAAGAACCATTTTTGCTTTTATCCATAAAGAGTACTCTGGTGCAATGGTGATGGTGTCTATATAAGAAGCTAGACAGACAAAATATAATTGGAGACTCCTAGAGAACACTATGCAGGATTGGTAAGAGTCAGGAGGTTGTAGAACGAAAAAAGGAAGCAGATCTAAAATCTTGGAAAAGGAGATCATGATCTGTCATAGGAAACGAAAAGAGAAAAAAGGAACAACATTATGGAGGAGGAGAAGGTACAACAAAGAAGAAAGATGTATGTTGTATATTAAATTTTCAAGTTGATTTACAGTGTAATTAAATACAGTACATGAACACTGTACAGTAGATTTTGCCTTAAAATTGGTTGCTTTGGCAATCTCTACAGTTTTTTTATAATGCTAGTGTTTGATTTGAGAACATAAGAGAAGACACGGACACCTATCCAAATTCTGCAAAAAATATTCAGCTTCAGAAGTAGGGACATAATAGTGTAGTCAATTAACCGATAAGCAAAAGCTTATAGGTTAATGCTATAGCAGTATTTCTTAAACTGTGTTCTATAGCATACCGGTGTGCCACGGAGAACAACAGAATTCAAAATGGCTGCCCTTAAAGGATGTTATTAAGACTGAGGAACACCAAACAATATATATATATTTTTTTTTTAATATGAGGAACACCAAGGCTCTCAATAACCTCCCCCTCCGACCCTTTTTAGGTTTTTTTTTTTCTTTTTTTCTCAACCAAAAAAAAAATTGTTTGGTGTTCCTCAGTCTTAAAAAGTTTAAGAAACACTATGCTATAGACTACATGCATCACCCCCTGCCAGTAAATTTAGCAGGCTGGCCAGCAGCCCAGCTCAGTCCTGGCTCGTGCTGGGTCCGGGACCTGCTCCCCTGTGGCTCTGCATTAAAAGTGTATTAGGAGCTAGGCGGGGAGGCAGCCTGGTTCAGTTCCAGCTTGTGCTAGATCCAGGAGCTCACACCCTCCCCTGGACAGGGGCTGCTGCCACCCTGTGCTGCTGCCCCTGTATCAGAGGCAGCAGCGTGGGGTGACAGGCAGCCAGTCCGCGAAGGGAGCTGTTTTTTAAACTGGCACCCCATGCTGCTGTTTCTGGTATAGGCAGCAGTGTGGAGTGGGGCTGGAGCGTACTGGCTTCTGGCCCCACCCCCGGGACTATAGAATAGTCAACTAACCGATAAGAATTCATGAAGTTAATTGATTATTCAATTAACTGATATTTAATATCCCTATTCAGAAGTACCCTAAGCTCTGTAGGTAGTAAGTGCTGGATAGGTTGTTCTATATTGAAAATTAAGTTTAAAAACTTCTTTTATAGCTGCTTATAGTAACTGTATCAGCTGTAGCTGAGAGCCAAAGTATAGTAGCCTCTTAACAGAAAGAATATTAACACTTTTAGATCAATCAGAATGCTTGGCTCTTAAGGACTGTACTTTTAGGGTAAATGAAAGGTTGTTAACATTATAAGGAAATGTAGCAATGCTTCAGTTGGCATAGATGTTTGGTAATCTCTTGCAGAGATAATTATACTTTTGCTCAATATAGTTGTTTGTTTGGCCTTTTCCTTAGGCCACGTCTAGACTTGTGGGAAGATCGTGCTGCAGCGGTCGATCTTCCAGCAGCTGATTTAGTGGATCTAGTAAAGACCCACTAAATCAAACACTGAGTAGGAGCCAGTATTCCTTGCTGTTGCGAGGTGTAAGGGAAGTCAGTGAGAGTGTTTCTCCCATCGACCTGCTGTGGGAATGGCGCCAAAGTTCAGTTCAAAGTACGTTGACTCCAGCTATGTTACGTACAGAGTTAGAATTGCGTACCTTAAGCCACCTTTCCTCCACGGTATAGATGTGGCCCTTAGTTTCCATGCCTTACTGTGCAGTAACACAGAGTGATTAAATGACTTTTAGGAGAAGTAGGAATCACTTGGTAGATAGAATTGCCCTTTAAAAGTTGTTAAAATGAGAACAAACTAATTAGTAGAAATTAATTTCAATTGGTAGATAAAAATATGCTGATACAATTCATTCGTTTCATCTAATGGAACTGTGCACCTCTTTTTCTATGCTCTTTAAGAAAGAAATGCCAAAGTGAAATGCTGCTTTGAAAGATGATCTCCAGGTGTAATCTTCCAAGCCCAATCCATTGTAATATGATGTATGGAATGCCCTATGTCATTGTTCAGCATATGAGGATGAAAAGTGGAAACAATAGTTTTCCTTTGCCTCTGCAGTCACCATGCTGTCTTCCATGTAGTGATGATCCAGTGTGTGCTGTGCTGATGTCGTAACAACACAATCCCTTAGATTGTGACGTTAGAATATTGAAGTGTTAAGGAAGTGCTTTCCGTAGGGTTAATTTTTGTATTCATATTTTTATATAGTGTATATTTTACATGCATCTATTTTTATGAGGTAAAATCTTAGCACATAAGCCCTGTAGGTAGGAATGGTGTTATCTTTCTCATCATTACAACTATCAGTGTACTCTTGGGCTTTAAAATAATCTTTGAGATGTGTGTTTGTGTCATTACTGTATGAACACCCCAGAGGGTCAGTGAGAAGAGACAATGGCATTGCTTCTGAGCTAGATAGTAGCTGATTAAGGTTACAGATTTGGCCTAGAAATATGTAGTAAATTTCATTGCAGAGCTGAGGAAGGAGGTAAGTCATGAAAGGGTCACCAGTTAATGTAGTTTTTGCTATATAAATGTGCAGCATGGGGTGCTGAATGGTGAGGCCCCCAGAGGGAGCTGGGATTGAGGAGTAAGCCTACCCTGCACTCTCCCCAGAGATTTCTGTCCCAGAGAGTTGGGTCCAGCTGCAAGCGTTGCAAACTGGCGTATGGGGTTGTAGCACCACTCAGAGTGGCTCGCAGGAGATGGAGGGGTGAACAAGCCAAGCGCTGTGACTGTGTGCGCCAGGTTACAACACTTCTTGTCTGGGGGCCTTTTAACAGCCATTTTTCCAAGCTTTCACTGACTTTATTGAAATTTACATTTCCATGACCTCTGTGACAAAAAATCACATAGCTAGAGCCCTGCAAATCCACGCACATCCGTGGCTCATTTTTCTGGATGTGGATGCAAAGAACATTGCAAATTTGCAGATATCCACTTTATATCTGCAGGAATCCATACCTGCATATGTGGCTGCGGGTATCTGCGGCTCATTTTTGCAGATGTGGATACAAATTTTATATTCAGGCAGGGTTCTACGCATACCCATATAGCAGCTAGTGAGGGCTGTAAATTAAATGTAACAGGGTAAAATGGGTCACCCTGTAAATATGTAAGTGAATTAAGCCATCAGTTTGATTTAAAATCAGGAGGAAATATGCTGGTAAGGCTAGAATAATTAAATACAAATTACTGGTTGGTAATAAAAAGTACGTAAAATTTTACAAATGGTTAAAAAAGCAGTGACAAACAGCATAAGGTATTTTCATTGTCACAGTTTAAATTGCAAGGATTACTTTTCTTTAAATGTGAAGTTTTGTGAGACTGTATATTTTGAATTTATTAAAAATTGTATCTCTTTGTCTGCTTGTAGTGTACTTTGACTGTTTAGTGTTTAAAAAAAAAACCCTGAAATAGTGGACAGACTTACAGTATATGGACTTAAACCTTTAGGTTTAGAAGCTTCTTTGCCTGTGCAAATAACCATTAAAACACACTATGTACATTTTTATAACTGTAGATTACTCAGACTAAAACCTGTTTTAAAGCTGTGAAATCCCCAAGTCAGTAAACTTTTCATTTCTGTTGATTTGCTTTGGTTGAGGTGTGGCTGGGAGCCAGATTCATAAACTGATGTAATCTCTGTCAAGCAGCCAGTTGAATCTTTTTCTTAAAGAAAAATGTTGCAGTGTTTATAAAGTCTCTTACAAATTTTAAATAACCACGAAAGGTTTCTTTATTTGTGTATTTGCAAAATGAGCTTTTTCCCACTGTGGTATAGCTAGCCTGCCTATGAGAGTTGTGTAAATTTAACTTTCACTAAGAAGGTGACTTTTTATTTGGGTTATAGAAGGTAACTAATTCTCATACAGTAGTAAGGAAAAAACTGAAAGCACTATGGCTGCATTCTAGCAGCAGTGAGTTAAAGATCTCTCTGACATTGATTCCATGTAAATTTTATGCTTCAGTTTCCCCAAACTTTTTATCGCTACTCACTTGGTCTTTGATATTTTCCCTTCTCAGGGCTACAAACTACTCGTTTAGGAAATCATTTGGAAGATAGAGTAAACAAGTTTCTCCGGCGACAGAATCATCCGGAAGCTGGGGAGGTCTTTGTCAGAGTGGTAGCCAGTTCAGATAAGACAGTAGAAGTAAAACCAGGAATGAAATCCAGGTTTGTCCTCTTTTATTAGTCACGTTTTGAAGTATATTTCTTGTGTAACTTTTTGCCTACCTAGATAGTCAAACCTCATTAGTTTGCATTCATTTGAGATGCATCATATATTATCAAAGTTTGGTAATTGGCAAGCAAGTGAACAAACCTAATAAAGACAATGCACTGTAACATTTATTTTGGAAGGTGTATTTTAACTTTTAATTTGCTTATATGGCACTGATAAATTCTGTAATATATTTTATAAAAAGAATGCCGTCTTAGATTATGCAGTATTGAGATTTTATATTATTATTAATATGGAGGTAGTGAGGGGAAATCACTATTGTGCAGATTAGGGTGTGTAATTAGTACAGTGCAGATGAATAAAGTTCAACTTCAGTAACATTTCATTAACTATGTTGCCTTTCTGTATAAATTGGCTGCTTTCATAGTAAATGTGTTATTTCATGATAAATGGGATGGTCTTTGAAAGGCTTTATCCATAAAAATAATTTAATTTTTACTTCAAAGATGGCAGTGTTGACTGTATTTCACTTAGTAACTTCAGTGCATTATCACTAATGTACCATTTATTTAGAGGCTAGCAGTTTCTTTGGACAGTCTTGTACTTTGTATTTGCATAGTCAATCTTAAATTGACTGTATGGAAAAACTTTTGTTTCTCGACTTGATGCAAGTTGACCTTGTATTACCATAATACCATTTTAATATGATTCTATACTGTGCTACAACTGGTACTTAAATATTTCTGGAAAATTAAATAATGTTGTAAAGATTTCTTTCCTTTTGGATAGAATTTTAGAGGCCGTTGATAGATTTCTTCCTTTCCTGCAGGTTTGTAGATTCTGGTGAAATGTCAGAATCCTTCCCTTACCGAACCAAAGCTCTGTTTGCTTTTGAGGAGATAGATGGAGTGGATGTGTGCTTCTTTGGCATGCATGTACAGGAGTATGGCTCTGACTGCCCACCTCCAAATACCAGGTATTTTTTCATGTCTACACCAGTGACTTGTGCACAATGGAGCCTTTTAATACAGTCTAGCTACACATACTTCCACATATTGAAATATTTGTGACGCATGTAGTTTTACTACAGGTTAAGTGCATTGAAGACTTTTCCCCACCCCATGCCCCAAAAGAGACAATGTTAGGAAGTACACAAAATTCAAATCTGTTTACTTTGCCTGTTTTCCAAAAGGTGAAACAGTAGCAATATTTCAATTTTATTTCAGCAACTTTACATTAGATACTTAGACATGTTTCTTTGGCCAGTGAAAAGTGTTCCTTCTCTTCTGAAATTCACTGCAGTCTTTAATTTTCGAGATCCCTGCCCAAAACAAGCAATTTGTAGCTGTTGTAAATGCTGAATGCTGGTCTATGAAAGCTAATGTACTTTGTATTTGAATCATTTTCTTTTGTTTTCCCCCTCACCCTTCCAGGCGTGTGTACATATCATATCTGGATAGTATTCATTTTTTCCGACCCCGCTGCCTCCGAACTGCCGTTTATCATGAAATCCTTATTGGATATCTGGAGTATGTGAAGAAACTTGGGTGAGCAACAGTTGTCTGAATTCTTTGCAAAGCAGTGCTGTTATTCAAAGTCATGTCAACAATATGTTTATTCGATGTAACTTTTAATTAAATAGAGTTCTGTCTGTCTTTGGGGGGAATGGCTTTTAATTTATTTAAGGCAGTCTCTTTCTCAAGTGTGTTATGAAACAGATATCTCCTCCTCCTCTAGTGGGGACAGGGTCTGGATTTCTGCACCAAGCGTATGGGTTTTCCCATACTAGGAACATTTTTCCTAAACTTTTTTTTCACTTGTTAGACTGAAAGCATCTCACTCCCTCCACCCACTAAACTGGAGAGAGATGGATACTACATAGCCCTTGAAAATCCTAAGTTATATGATTGGATCATGGGGCCCTGGTATAGATACAAGCTATTACTGCCATAAAACTGCCAAATATTTTGATAAGGAAGCAAGAAGTTTGAATCATTTTTAAATGTGGTTGGATTTACATCTAGAGAAAGCAAAGGAATTTTGTTAAAGTGCCAAATGAGTGTTAATTTAGTTGCTATTGATTCTTTACATGTAACCTGCAGGTATGTGACAGGTCACATTTGGGCCTGTCCCCCAAGTGAAGGAGATGACTATATTTTCCATTGCCATCCCCCTGATCAGAAAATACCAAAACCCAAACGCCTGCAGGAGTGGTACAAGAAGATGTTAGACAAGGCTTTTGCTGAGAGGATCATTCACGACTACAAGGTTTGTATAACTTTTACTGGCTGGATTGACTTTACAGTTTGTTATAGCTAGGCTACTTGCTACACTTCAGTATAAGGGAAGTGGCAGTGACTGTGCTGGTTTATGTTTGCTGAACATTGATATTCTTAGCCACTACCTTCCCTGGCCTATAGTTTTCTGCCCCTTTATTTCTGCCGCTACAGCTTTTTAGCCTTTGTCTCTGACTTAAGGGTAATTTTTTGTGAAATCTGAGCAAAACTTACTCAGCCAGGTTTGGATAGAGAGTGGATCTGGATAGGTAGCTATCCAGTATATTAATCAGGCCTTTTTGAACAGCAGTGGTCCTTAAGTGCTTGAAGTTGAAAACTGAATTTTGGCATGGAAAAAGCCTTCATTCGGGAAAAGTGCTTTGGGCGATCGTGGCAAAAATTGGTTTTGATTTTGACCAAGTTATGACCCATTGAAAATCACACGCTGCAGGTGTACAGTACATTTGAAAGGCACTTTCTCGATGAGATTTTAAAGTGTGTTGCTAAGGAAAGTTGTGCTGTTTGCTCTTAATTAGCTAACTTAGCTGAGTAGTGAACAAAAGGCTTTGTGGTGCTCTTGTTGCATTCATTGCTTATTTTGTAGCAGAAAAGATGTGTATCTTGTAAGTTTGTAGGAGAGATGTTCTTTCCTAGGGTCCTTGTCAAGTGCGGTGGTGGTGGTGTAGGGCATTTTGCTAATGTTTAGCCTAATGACCAGTTATTTTTTTCTTTTAACAGACTCTTTAAGAATTTTCTTCTTTGTGTGATGGTCCCTGTTGTATTCTACTGAGGGTTACAAAGGAGAAAGAGAAGGCTGCTAGAGAATCTCTTCTTTTCTGATCAAATAAATACTTTGATTTGAAAAAAACTAAACATATGTTCACATTGCTAGTAACTTAATAATCATTAACTCTGTTGTTTGTATTTGTGAGAGTGTTTTGGAATACACTGTAAACTCCTCCATGGGGAACCAGGTCCTTTCCAAGTGTCATACTGGATACAAAAAAAGCATTAAGCCATCTGAGTGCAGCAGATGTAGCTCAGATTTGGCTATTGACTTCAGGCTCTTTTTGTGTATTCCAATCTTACCATTGTGTGACACATTTAACAGGACATCTTCAAACAAGCAACTGAGGACCGGCTGACAAGTGCCAAGGAGCTGCCTTACTTTGAAGGTGATTTCTGGCCAAATGTGCTAGAAGAGAGCATTAAGGAGCTAGAACAGGAAGAGGAGGAACGGAAGAAGGAAGAAAGTACAGCAGCTAGTGAAACAACAGAGGTAAGTTACACTTTGCATACAGCATTTGGCCCCAGATCAGAAAGTGGCCTAAGTTCCTAATCTCAACTAGAGCTCATGTCTGGCACTGGTAATATAGTTCAGAACAGTAAGGAAAAAAATTTTTTTTTTTTTATCTTCAGTTGAAATTTTAAACCAAAGTTCCCTTCAACTGAATTTCTGGCTTCTTTCCAGATAAGTTACAAATTCTACATCCGTTTTTTAAATAGTAAAAATGTTCATGCCAAAGCTAGTTTTTCTATTCCCTTAACCAAGGGATGTCTGAGAGCTATTTTGGATGCTGATCAGTTCGCTTTATAGTCCCTTCGCTGAATTTTCAATTTCAAGCTACCTTAAAATTATCTGAATTTTAAAAGACTCTATTTAAAACCTGAATTCTTCTTTCTATGGCAAGCCTATGCATGTCAGTTTGCAGAGATAGGGAATTAAAAGTCAACATTAGTACCGCTAATTGCTAACAATTTTTCATTGACTTAGTCCATGATGGTGGATCGTGTTGTTGTCTTCAGTACCGAACATGCCCCGGTCCCCATCATTACAACAACTGAACCCTCCCATCCACTCTCTGGTCCCCAGTCCTCCTGATGTGGCCATCTTTGGGTGCTGACACCCATGCCCTTTCCTCTGTCCCAGTAGCCATACTGGGACCCATGGACAGCCTATAGGCATCATACTTCTCGGGCAGCTAGTGTCTCCTACAGGCAACCTACTGGACAGTCTTACAGCCTCTGCATTCAGAGCCCCAGGACTTTAGAAGTACATTTTTTTGAGGAGCAGGAGGCCAGACTAGAATAGGCTACTACATGACAGATGTCTCTTTCTCCTCCCTTCACTGGAGGAGGCAGTGGTGTCCCTCCCACTATCACTGGCCGATGATTTCAAACTTCATCAGGACTTCACACTAAGAGGGTTGCTGACATTGCAAATTCCCCTTGAAGCGAAAGACGTTCATCACAAATTACTGGCTATATTGCACATCTCATCCTCTTAAGAATTGTGCTCTCAGGCAACAGGACATGTTCACTTTCTCAGGTTGTCCAGCAGACACCAATCTTTGTTGCACCAATATGTGAAAAGTCTGAAAAGAAGTCGTAGGTGCTCCCCCAAAAAGACAGACTTTATTTTTACACATCCTCACCTTAACTTTATTATGCGTGCCATTGAGTTGTAAGGCAAGCAGCACCACGCTAAGTCAATGCCACGTGACCGGCTGGAAAAGGCTAGACTTGTTTGGAAGGAAAGCATGCTCCTCGGCAACTTGCAGTCCAGGATTTCAGCTACCAAGCCTTAATGGCAAAGTACAACCGCGTGATTGATGAAAAACTCAGCACCTTTACTGATCACTTGCCAGAAGCACCAGAATAGTTTGAAACCATCCTCCACGAGAGCCAGCTGGTAATGAGAATGCCATGCCAGTGCAGGCGGGATGCTGCAGATACAGTGGCCCACTCAGTTTGGTGGGTTTCGTTGTCACACTGTTCAGAGCTGCCAAAGGAAGTATAGTTGATGGCTCCCTTTCAGGGACTCCAGACTCTGATATCACTGACTCCTCTCGTCACATTTTCCAGGATTCCAGAGCCATGCTGCACCCTAGGGACCTACACACTGGGACAGACAAGGATATTCAATTCACAACTATCTCATAGACCAGACCACCACAGTTACTCTCACCACAGTGGTACTATGAGCCACAAGGAAAGAGACCTACAACAAAAGTGGAAACTATTAGCCCCAAATCATCAACATCCCATCCCTCAACCTCAGTATGCCAGTTTTGATGCCTTGGTTGAGTTCCTGAGCAACCACTCCTTGCATATGCTGGTGTAACACACAGGCTTTCCACATCCCTTTGGATGTCACCTAGCTCTCCTCCTCCAGAATTGGGGAAACATCACTTCCAACAAATGAGTCTTGGAAATCCTTTCCAAACAGTTGTCTATCCACTTTAATTCTTTCCCTCCTCATTCCTCTTCAAAGACCCTTTTCACAAGAGACTCTTACATCAGGAAATAGATCACCTGCTGTGCCTCAGGGCTATAGAACCAGTCCGTGTTCACCTCCAAGGCAAATAAAAATTCCAAATATTTCCTGATCCCCAAGAGAGAGGAATATTGGAGACGCACATCAGAGTAAGAGCTCTAAGCAGATGTCTGATGGCACAAACTGTTCGAGATGATCACGCTGACAGCTGCTATTCCATCTGTGGAGCAGGGAGATTGAGTCTTGCCCATTGACCTACAGGATGGCCAACTTCTATATCTTAATCCTACTATCCCATAGAGGATTCTTCCAAACTGCCTGTGGGAAAGAGCACTATCAGTACAGGGTACTTCCTCTTGGCCAGTGATCCACACCCAGGGGTATGCTCCAGTGTTCCCTCTAATGTTTTATGTCCATGTGCAGAATGAATTTTGTTATATATACCAGTATGACATCACATCCATATTGGTGCAAATAAAAAATGTATCCCACATCTGGATGGTGCAGGTGGGAATGGAACAGCGATTTGGAGTGTAAGGGGTTGAGAGCTCTGACTGGGGGTGTGGGCTGGGGATGAGCGGCTTGGGGTGCAGGCTGCCCCAGGGGGAGAGGAATGACCCCAGCCCTCTCTCAGCACAGCAGCTTTGGGCCACAGTGGGGAGGGGTGCCTGTGCCCTGACAGCAGGTCTGTGCCGGGGCTAGGTTGGGCCAGATCATCTTTCCCAGGCCGTAGTACATCTGGGGCAGCGCCATGCTGGGTCTAGCAGGGAAAAGCATCTCTTCCACCACAGGGCAGGGGCTTGCGGAAAGGCCCTGAGCCCCTGCACGAGGCTGGGAGGGGATCTGTGGGCAGCTACCATTGCATCTCCCTCCCCCAAGGCTGGAGCCTATTCCCCACAGACACTCGGCTACCCTTATGCTCCCTTGATACCCAGCACAAATGAGTCACTTTCAGGCAGCTCTCATTTACAACAGGCACCATTATGGTGCTAAGATGGTACAGAATGAGGGAGTGCAAAAGGGCACCTTTACTTCAGGCTGCACTCAGCACTCCTTGGTTGCTGCTGAAGACAAGCCCTGTTTTTCTGCCTTTGCACTCACTGAGTGAGAAGAAAGCGTGGATGAAAAAATGCCAGCCTTTTACGTAAGGTCCAGTGTAGATTGGCACAAAATGTACAAAAGCAATTGAAGGAAGTTTTGGAGGACCTTACCAGTTTTTACGGGTGATAATACCATCATCATCTCAGAGGGAAATCTGGTTTGGACTAATTAACAGCAAAGAGCTGGAATGTTATTTAAGGAAACTATGGAATTTGTGACTGATCCTATACAAGAAGGTCATAGAGTGATCCCAGGCTAGGAAGAAGAGGCTGAAATGTGGCTGATAGAATATAACCCTGGTTTTCCTGTCTCTCCTAGCATTTGAGTGAAGAGCTAGATTTCTGCCCTGAACATATTTTTGTGGAGGAGGAGGCTGTATCATTGTTGAATTAAAATTTCGAAAGGAAAATAAAGGAATGCAGGATGGTTGACAAAGTGGTCAGTTTTGAAAAGACTTGCTCTTGAGTCTGACTCCCATCAGCATCATCAGAGAACTTTTAATGCACCCACATGGGCCTTGGTCAGAACTTCAGTACAAATTAGGTGCTGAAAAACTGCATGAACTATAAAAACTTTGATATTTAAAAGCAAAAGCAAGAGGGAAAGAAGCTTAGCTTGTTAGAAGAGTGCTTACTGAATTGCAAACGTCTCAGTTTAGATAAAAGTGATGAGGAGTCCTGTGGCACCTTATAGACTAACAGATTTATTGGAGCATAAGCTTTCGTGGACGAAGACCCACTTCAGTTTAGATTGTTTTGCCTTCATGTTTGAATACGCTGTTTATAGAGAATATCCATGTGTGTTTCATTTCACAGAACTGTTACTGTTCATACATAAAACTGATCCCTCAGTCGCCTGTGAAAATCCATATTGATGGGTTTTGAAAGGAAATTATTGTCCCTGTGTTTGCCTCTACCATTTAATATACAGTCATTATGGCCTGATGTGTCACTGCAACTGCCTAGCATATGCCTTTTTGAGGAAATTCTGTAGGAAAGGATCATATATTTGCAGTAGCCAGATTTCTGAATGAAACTGTTTTCTTTTTTAATTTTAAAGCCTCCAAAACACTCATCTTTGTCTGCACGTTGAGCCTTGGGATGCATGTGGTTTCAGAATCACAAACCTGCTTGAAGTGATACAGCCCAAAGAGCATCTGAAATCCCAAAGCGAAGCAGATTTTGTTAAACTCCTAAGATATTGGTGTTTTGTAATAAATGAATAAAAAAATAAATAAACAAACTACTAGCAAGCTGTGAAAGATAGTGTTGAAAGCTTTCACACAACATTGCAATTAAAAAAACTGTATAAAATCTCAAATCCTATGTTGCTTTAAATTGTTTGAAAATTAATTTTTCCTTTCCTTGCCTGACAAGTTTTAAATTCATGCCTTCTATTTTCCCTGAAAGATTTGATATACCCATGGTAGCATGGCTAATTTACATAAATTGGAACAAAGTCACAACTCTTGACAGCAAAGGGCTTGAGTGAAACAATAGTAAATGGAACAGAGTTTTGCAAAGTTTAACATTCTTCCATCATATTTGTTGCAGGGAAGCCAGGGTGACAGCAAGAATGCCAAGAAAAAGAACAACAAAAAAACCAACAAGAATAAGAGCAGCATCAGCAGAGCGAACAAAAAGAAACCCAGCATGCCAAATGTGTCCAATGATCTGTCTCAGAAACTGTATGCCACCATGGAGAAGCATAAAGAGGTACAATCACAAATAGTGCTGACATAGGGGATAATCTTTTGGAAAATGAGGCATGACAATAGTTAATTCAAAACAGTAAGGAACAGTGTTTGTGACTGCAAATAGACTCTTATTTTTCTTTTGCAATACATATTGAAGTAGTTTACCCTCATCTAAATGAATTCAAGCGCACTATTTCTGTGGCATGGTACAAGTTTTGTTGTTGTTTTTAAAAAATGTTTTGGAGTTGTTTTTATTACCTGTGTCATTTTTCCCATTTGCTTGCAGGTCTTTTTTGTGATTCACTTACATGCTGGACCTGTAATAAACACCCTGCCTCCCATTGTGGACCCTGATCCGTTACTTAGCTGTGATTTGATGGACGGGCGAGATGCCTTCCTTACTTTAGCAAGAGATAAGCACTGGGAGTTCTCCTCCTTACGCCGATCCAAGTGGTCCACACTGTGCATGCTCGTAGAATTACATACGCAAGGGCAGGACCGTTTTGTCTATACGTGCAATGAGTGCAAGCACCATGTGGAAACAAGGTGGCATTGTACTGTCTGTGAGGTACGTGCAAATGTCTGACTTTCTTGTTTTCCTTTCTTTCCATGCTTTTCCTTCTAAATGTCTCTTTCTCCTTAAATGTCTCCTGAGAACTGCCCATAGTCAGAAACTGATTGAGCTAGGTTTAGAGCTTGTCAACATGGGTAAACTGCAGTAGCACATCAGTCATTCTCGCCGTGTGTCAGTTGAGCTATGCCTCTTGAGTTTGGCAATGGAAAAACCCCTTCTGTCTCTGTAGTGTCTGTGCTACTGTTGTGCCTCTACATCACCTGTAGTGTACACATAGGCTAAGTTCTTTCAAGTATCTATCTTTGCTTTGGCTCAAAGATCCTCAATATGGGGTGGTTTGGAGGATGAAATTTTGTTTTAGGGGTAGTTACTGATTTCTAGCCTAACTGCTGTAGAAGGAGTTAATACACAGCAGTCAAATCTGTGAACAGTTTCTGAATCAAAGGTAGATTTAGTTTACTGTTTTACACTGATTCTGAGCTAGGTTTAACTTGATATTAAAGGATCTTAGGACCATTAGAGTCAGGCCTTTTGAGCTATATACTGTGCTAATCTCTGAAATTGGACTTCAGGAGACTGATCTAATCAGTAACTGAGCAGAGAAGAGGTGCTAGGGTCTTTGGCTTTTGTTGTGGGTAGACTTCTCAGAGTAGGCAGCAGCTCTGGGCTTGTCTACCTAGGAAAATTTAGCAGTATAATTTTACTGCTGTAATTACACAGGTATTCCTCCCCATGTGGACACTTTCATATCAGAGGTTAGCTTATGTTGACCTGAGGTTGCACAAGATCAGCGTTTCCCAACCTATGGGTCAGGACCCAAATATAGGTCACCATTACATTTCAAAAGGGTCGCCAAGTGTCTTCCCCATCTCTTTTCCCCCTTTTTTGAATTGCCTTGGGTCACCAAGTCTTCCTGAATTGTCAAAATGGGTCCCCATCTGGAAAAGGTTGGGAACCGCTGCATGAGATGGACCTTGCATCTGACCGTTCTTATGTTGCTTTGTGGGAATATTCACGAGTCCTCTGTTCCAAGTTGGAACCCTCTAGAACAGTTGTGTCTAGGGGGGGCTATGTCCAGTCCATGCCAAGATTATATAAGGTGTTACAAATTCAGTCCTCTCATCAGCTATTCAAGTCTTGGAAGTATTGACTTCACCCTTTTTTCCCCCCTACCCTGCAATGCCTTCGCTTGTTCTAGTCAGGTTGCAGTTATTTCTACTTTAGAACCAAAGTTATAGTTAGGTATATCTCCATATAGAATCTCATAGAACTGGAAGGGACCTTGAGAGGTCAAGTCCAGTCCTCTGCACTCATGGCAGGACCAAGTACCTGACAGATTTGCCCCAGATCCCTAAGCAGCTCCCTCAGGGACTGAACTCACAACCCTGGGTTTAGCAGGCCAGTGCTCAAATCACAGAGCTATCGCTCCACTGTTCAAACAGAAGCAGGCAGGGCAGTTGCTGGGGTTAATACCTGAGTAACTTCTAGAATATTTAGTTACTCTGAATTAGTGACTGAACTGGAGTATTTTCATAAAATGGAATCAGGGGGTTAGAAGGGACTGAAAGGGTCTTCTAGTCTCAGCCTCTGCCAAGATGTAGGATTTGTTGTCTAAATATTGGATGAGTGAGCCTAGCATCTCGTCTCTTGAGCTAGCCCAGTCCTTCATTCACAGCACTGGGAGTTGGGCCCTTCCAGGATGTGCCTTAGTTGGCATTGAGTGAAGCAAGATAGATCCCATCCTGCAAAAACCCACAGAAGCGGAAAGCCTTGTTTCACATCAAGAACACATTGGCATAGCCTCGTTAGCCCTTTTAGTAACATGTGCTTTATGCTTTACTAAGACACTGAACTTTGTCTTTGTTTTTAGGATTACGACCTTTGCATTAACTGCTACAACACTAAGAGCCATGACCACAAGATGGTTAAATGGGGCCTGGGCCTGGATGACGAAAGCAACAGCCAAGGAGAGCAACAGTCAAAGAGCCCCCAGGAATCGCGTCGACTCAGCATCCAACGCTGCATCCAGTCCCTGGTCCACGCCTGTCAGTGCCGCAATGCAAATTGCTCGTTACCGTCCTGCCAGAAAATGAAACGGGTTGTGCAGCACACCAAGGGCTGCAAGCGCAAAACAAATGGTGGCTGTCCTGTGTGCAAACAGCTCATTGCTCTTTGCTGCTACCATGCCAAACACTGCCAAGAAAACAAATGCCCTGTGCCATTCTGTCTCAATATTAAACACAAGCTCCGGCAGCAGCAGATTCAGCACCGCCTCCAGCAGGCTCAGTTAATGCGCCGAAGGATGGCTACCATGAACACCCGAAACGTGCCTCAGCAAAGTTTGCCTTCTCCTACCTCAGCAACGCCTGGTACTCCCACGCAGCAGCCAAGTACTCCACAAACACCGCAGCCGCCGTCTCAGCCCCAGCCCTCTCCTGTAAGTATGTCACCAGCTGGCTTCCCCAGTGCACCAAGAACTCAACCCCCTCCGACTGTTCCAACAGGCAAACCTACAACCCAGGTGTCAGCACCTCCGCCTCCTGCCCAGCCTCCCCCAGCTGCTGTGGAAGCAGCTCGGCAGATTGAGAGAGAAGCTGCCCAGCAGCAGCAGCAACTCTACAGGGTCAACACCATAAATAATGGTTTGCCTCCTGGGCGTCCAGGAATAGTAAACCCAGCAGTGGGTTCAGTGAACCAGATGCAGCAGGTTGGCATGAATGTACCCCGGCCTAACCCTGTAAGTGGTCCAGTAATGACCAACATGCAACCTGGACAGTGGCAGTCAACTCCAATGCCACCGCAGCAACCAATGCAGCCAGGAATGCCAAGACCGGTGATGCCGATGCCACCACAGCAAACTGTCGCTGGGCCAAGAATGCAAGGTGTGCAACAGCCACCGCGCAGCATTGCTCCGAATGCACTGCAGGACTTATTGCGGACCTTGAAATCCCCTAGCTCTCCACAGCAGCAACAGCAGGTTCTTAATATCCTCAAATCCAACCCACAGCTCATGGCAGCTTTTATAAAGCAAAGAACAGCCAAATACGTGGCAAACCAGCCTGGGATGCAACCACAAGCAGGCATCCAGCCTCAGCCTGGGATGCAGCAGTCTCAGCCTGGGATGCAGCAGCCAGGTATGCACACACAGCCTAGCTTGCAGACTATAAATGCAATGCAAGCGGGGGTCCAGAGACCGAGTGTTCCTCCTCAGCAGCAGGGAATAGGTGGCATGAACCCCCAGGGACAAGCGATAAACATTATGAACCCTAGTCACAATCCTGGCATGGCAAATATGAGTCCGCAATACCGAGAAATACTGAGGAGGCAGTTACTGCAGCAGCAGCAGCAGCAGCAGCAGCAGCAGCAAGGAGGTGCTGGCATGGCAACAGGGATGGCAGGGCATAATCAGTTTCAGCAGCCTCAAGGACCTGGAGGTTATCCTCAAGCCATGCAACAGCAACGAATGCAGCAGCATCTATCAATACAAGGGGGGTCCATGGGACAGATGGCTCAGATGGGACAGCTGAATCAGATGGGACAGCCTGGCCTGGGGGCAGATGGAACCTCCAACATTCAGCAAGCACTGCAGCAAAGAATTCTGCAACAGCAACAGATGAAACAGCAGATAGGGTCCCCAGGCCAGCCTAATCCCATGAGCCCACAGCAGCATATGCTCTCAGGACAACCACAGGCATCTCATCTCCCCGGCCAGCAGATTGCCACATCCCTCAGCAACCAGGTGCGTTCTCCAGCACCTGTTCAATCTCCCCGGCCCCAATCCCAGCCACCACATTCCAGCCCATCACCCAGGATACAGCCTCAACCTTCACCTCATCATGTATCGCCCCAGACTGGTTCCCCCCACCCCGGACTTGCAGTTACTATGGCTAGCTCCATGGATCAGGGACACTTGGGCAACCCAGAACAGAGTGCCATGCTTCCGCAGTTAAACCCCCCAAACAGGAGTGCATTGTCTAGCGACTTGTCTCTGGTTGGTGATACCACAGGAGACACCCTAGAAAAATTTGTGGAGGGTTTGTAGCATTATGGGAGCATCGCTTTTCCCCCCTTTCATGTTCTTGGACATTTTGTACTGAAAATTCAGACATCTAGGCTGTTTAGAACCCTGGATGGAACTGCTGCTTCCTGCACGTGGAAGAATGAATTGCTGTTTAAAAAAACAATACAAAGAATATATTTTTTGTTAAAGCCAGGCGGTTAAAATATCTGGTCTCTTTTTTTTCTTTTCTTTTTTTGGTGGGTTTTTTGTTTTGGGGTTTGTTGGGGTTTTTGTTTGGGTTTTTTTTTTTTGTTTTTGTTTTTGGTCCTGTTGACTCATACCTTTTTTTATGGGAAAACAAGTTCATTATATTCATATTTTTATTTGTATTTTCAAGACTTTAAACATTTGTGTTTAAAAGAGAAGAAAAATAATATTCAGAAACTGTTTCCTGAAAAATGCAACATTATAATGTGTCCCGATAACTTTGACATGTTGCGGGAAGATTTTTTTTTCTATAGTGAACTCTGCAGGCATTTGAAGTATTACCCCTGGAAAAAATAGGAATTGACTCTTGCACACACATACACACACACACACACACACATTGGCTAATGCCAAAAATCCTTGTCTTGCAGATGTGGAAATTGTTGCTTTGTTTCTCTGATAAAACTGGTTTTAGATGAAAAAAATAGGGATGATCACTCTTAGACCGTGCTGATTTCAGTAGAGAAGAAGCATTCTTTTCTTTCATTCTTTCTTCTATGTGAAACTTGAAATGAGGAAAGCAATTCTAGTGTAAATCATGCAAGCTCTATAATTACTATAAATAAGAAAATCCACGAAGATTCAATCACTGTATAGAATGGTAAAAAACAAAAAACAAAAAAAACCTCATTTCTTACTTATATATCATATTGTTAAATAAACTGTGTGCAACAGACAAAAAGGGTGGTCCTTCTTGAATTCATGTACATGGTATTAACACTTAGTGTTTGGGGTTTTTTGTTATGAAAATGCTGTTTTCAACATTGTATTTGGACTATGCATGTCTTTTTTCCATTGTATATAAAGTATTGCTTAAAATTGATATAAATTACTGAAGTTTTTAACATGTATTCTGTTCTTTAAAATCCATGTAAGAATGTTTAAGGTTTTTATTTATTTATATATTTTTTGGATCATGTTCTTTGTAAGACATGGCTATGAATATTCACTCATTACACAGAAGCAGCCAGTGGCATTGATAGGCGAGGCACGATACAAGGGAGTACTGTCGGTAGCATGTCTGTTTTACCACACCCTTTATCGACTGTTTCCTTTTTGAGGAAGGGGAGAGAAAGATAATCTGTTCCCCATACATTTAATACTTGCAGGCATTCATCCAGAAGGAGTAACTGGAATAAATTATTAAATGTTGCTTTTTTAAAAATGCATTGAATTTAGAGAAGGATCACCATTGCAAGAGAGAGAGAACGTACAGAGTTAATTCTAGACTAATTTATTTAGTCTACAGCAAAATATGAACATAATATGAACCTATTTGACTTTAACACTATTTTTCTGCTGTTAACTCCAAGTCTAGATTTGAGGGTTTTCTGTGGAATAAAAATAACTAATCATGTACATGTTCCCTCTAATATCCTGTTGTCATGGGCACACTGCACCGCCCATTAAATTATTTTATTTCTGAATATAAAAACTGAGGAAACGCTCCAGGTTTAGGATGTGAAAGTTAATTCCACGCTTAGCCTAGGATCACAACACCATACATTTTAGTCATGTGGCTTGTGTGAACTTCAGAGGGGATTTGCTGCAAATCCAGAAGAATAACCCCCTAGCCCATGGTCTGATGTTGCTCCGTTTAGGAGCACCTGGCTTGCTTGGCTTTTTACATGAAGTTACCACTTCCTCCAGTATTGCCTTTTTTAAAATTGGGACAGTATTTTAAGGAAAAACAGCAAACGTATTAACTCCTGGAAGTGGAAGAACTTTTTGCCCCATACTGTGAAAATGGTAGTGCGCCACAGCACTGCTTAATCTTTTTTAAAACTGTAGCAGGTCTCTGCTTAAACTTCTTCTGCAGATCTTAACTACTGTACCAACATCACCATCTTTGGACTCACCTTCCCATGCAACTGTCTTCAGCAATCAAGATGTCAAAATTTTGGGCTGGGGTGAGGTCACTGAACACTAACCCAAAGCTTGTCCAAAGGAAATTGTTGTAAAAAAGGATGGAAAGCCCTGATGCTGTGTCTCATGCTGTATACATAAAAGAAGAAAAATACTATATTTGTGATCAAAAAGAGGAAACTTGAAATGTGCTGGTGTTTCTAATAAAAGCTGGTAAAACTACTTGATTGAAGGATGGTTCCAATTGGTAGTGGCCATTAGGATGAGCTGAATTTGAACGAAGGCTTAGTTGACTATATTGAGTCCTGCCAATGTGTGTCTATATAAATAATTAGCACTATTTCTAAAGCTGTATAAACGAAACCTGAGAGAGATGGGTCTGCTTTCATGTTACAGTCCAACTAGGTTCCTGCTATGGAAAGTGGGCAAGAAAGTCTTGATAGAAAACAGAAACATAATTAAGTTCTGAAATCTGTTGAGAGAATGCTGCTACTACCATAAGTATGGAATGGGGGGAAGGTTAGAATGGATATTATCTCTATTCCTCATCCCATGCACTCTGCAGCCATGCAAATGCATTGGCGCACAATTTCTCTGTCATCTTGAACTAAATTCAGCAATTTGGCATAGTTCTTAGGGTTTCTTAGACTTTGGAATTCTTTAAGAAGGTGAATTTTACAGCTGTGGGGATAGTGCTCACCCACTTTGACAGGGGCAGAGCTAGGAACAGACCCTAGATCATAGAGTACAGCAAAGCAGTCGGTACCTTATTCACTGCAAAGAGCTTTGAATGCTCATGAATGAAACAATCAGTAGAGGCTTCCTCAAGGTTATTTTGACATGGAAGTTCAACATTGATTTAGTTCCTAAATGATTTTTGAGTTCTGCCACCTCCCTGTGTTTTGAGCTGGCAATAAACAGTTGCATCGTAGAAGCCTTGAGGAATCTAGGGCTTCTGCAACCTGAGAAGGCATGGGAAGCAAGCTTGAATTTTTTAGCATTGAGGTGGTTAGGTCTTGCATTCCATCTTTGGAATCTCCTTTCTTCCCTATCACAGCCAGGCATCACTTAATTATTTTCGAATTCTGAGTTGCCTCTTGCAACAACTTGGTCCACTTCCTTCCTAGTCCTTACTCTGTCCACCATGCTATCCATCAAGGATGGATAGTCACATGTGCTTTGTGTTGCATATAGTTAAGGTCAGAGCCATGACAGTGTTAATAGTTTAGATGGTGTTATGGGTTGTGTCAACACCCACCAAGATGAATGAGAGCATCTGATCCCTTGCAAAGATATTGTTTCAAACTGCTTATAGATTCAGGATCGCTCTGGTTCATGGTCACTTTGTTTACGGAAGGGGTTCTTGGCAAGCTGAAGGGGTAGGAATTGTTTTAATGGGAACTGCAACCAATTCTGCACTAAACTTCCAGTGTATGATCTGATGCAGCCCTGCCGCATACAATCCATGCACTGGTAGGAAGTAAGGAAGTTCTGATTTAGTCCTGAGCTTCAATTCTGCCATCCTTACCCTGAAATACATTAATAGCAACATTAGTTTGAGGGCAGTACTCAGGTGCTCAAACTGGACCTGTAATACCAAAATCAAGATAGCATAAATACACTGAGAGCTGAAAACACACTTCAGCCCTTCAGCCCAGTGGCTATCTGATGTAACTTGTCATAGTCACCATAATGCACATTAGAGATAAATAAGATGCACATAAGGGAGGGTCCTCGATGGAAAAAAATCTGTATGCAATAGAAAACTTGGACTGCAATTACACTGTTACTTTATGCTTCATCCACCACCCACCTTCCACACCCTACCAGGACTGGGCTTTTCTTAATCTTCAGTGGCGTTTATACTGTGCCCTGCATTGTTGGAGTTCAGCCCCATCCAGGCATTGAATTTTTCCTTACCATGAGCTCAGGCCTTATGTCCATTTAACAGAAATCGAGTGATTTGCCCAAGACCATGGAGGAAAGTCTGGTTTAGGTCACAGCTCTTTCAAGAAACACCAACTTCTGGAAGTCTGGGGAGGTAGTGGTGCTCTGGGCTGGCCTAGTTAATAGACACACCAAGTGATAGGCAAGGACACCTGCAGAAAAATTCTACACTAGATATGCCCTGTACTTGAGCAGGGCCAGTGTTTTGTGGGCACCATCAATATTGCGGTTTCCTAACCTTGGGTTGCTTCATTCTACAATCCTATTTGTTAAATGAGGGAGTGGAATGACATGTAGAAAGAGAGTTTCACATAAAAGTAGGGAAGTGGTGGTGCTACTCTATATCGTTCCAGTGCATGTCCACAGTGGAAGCAGCTTTTGTATCTGTAGAATAAGGCTATTTTAAAGTTCAAAAAAGGGCATTAAACTGTGAGTCTCAGGATCTGACATGGAGAGAGGGAGGGTGCTTAGTATGCAGTTGGGGAAAGGATTCATGAGAGCCTGGAATAAGGTCTCATGCTGCTGAGTTATTCGTTAGTTGCAAATGATGAAAACAAGGCATAATAAAAATTGAACAAGGACAGAATGAAGAGATGGCCACACAAGCCTTAACAGGGAGAGCAACAAACCAGCATGGAAGGAAGGTGGTGAACTTCTCATGGGTTGTTCTCACCAGTCTGGAAAGTCGCTCTGTACTCCCAAAAGGCCGTACCCACCCCGCTTGTAGAATCAACGCATTGAATGGGCTATACGTTGAATTATGTTATTTTGGCCATTGTTCTACACACACTGCTTTATTTTGCTTTATAGAAATATCACCCTGCCTAGGGGACATCAGGATCATAGGGTTTATCCAGACCTGGAGGAGATATTATCTGCCCTACTGATAGCACAGCTAGTTATTTCCTATGCTCTCTGTGCAGGGAGCCTGCCACAAGCACAAGGGGGGGAGGGATACCTGCAGTATGCAGAGTTCTTTTAATCCCAGACTCTTATAATGGAGGCCAGGCAGCAAGCTACCAACTTGCAGCTGCAGCCACCAGGGCTTCCATTTCAACTGCACCGAGTAGAGATCTAGCACAAGTGCCCAGTGGATGGAGAGGAACCTAACTCCTTAGGGGTTGCAAAGTTCCTGCTGGTTTATAAAGAGAGAAGAAATAACTAGCTATTTAAGCACAGAATCCTAGAAATATTGGCCTGGAAGGAACCTCGAGAGCATCTTGTCCAGCCCTGGTTACTGAGACAGGACTAAGAAAACCTAGGCAACCTCCCCACCACCACCAAATTCTTTGTCCAATTGTTCTTAAAACGCTAATGTTGTGATTCCGTAACCTCCCTTCCTGTTCCACTTCATTAGCCTCAGTGTTTCTTAATACCTAACCTAACCCTCCTTTACTGCAGATTACTACTTGTCTTACCTTCAGTGGACATAGAGAACAACTGATCCCCATCCTCTAAAATGGCTCTTCATATACTTGAAGATCTTAGCACAGTGGTGAGCAACCTCCGGGCTCTGGCCCACAGAAGTTCCACCTGGGCCCTGTGCCCCCTCCCACATGTGCCTTACACACTAAGGCACTGGAGCCCTGCACTTCCTACTTCCAAGCACCTGATTCACGGCGATCAAGCTCTGGGAGGGAGGGGGAGAGGAACCAGCACAGAGTGCGAATCAGCAGATTCATGGTGCTGGGAGGGAGGGGAAGAAGTAGGAAGTGCAGGGCTGCAGTGCACAAGAGGCGTGGGGGCAGGAAGCAGAAAGGGGTACATGGGCCACAGGTGAAACCCCAGTGGTCTACAGGTTGCCCACAACTGGAATCATGGCCCACTAAGACAAAAGATGGCCACTCGTGGCCCACTTGCTAGTCTTGGTTGCCCATCACTGGTTTAGCAGGTACCCTTTTCTCAAGACTTAAGGGTTGATCTACACTGAAAAATTACATATATGTAGTTTGTTTCATAGGCAGGGGAGATGACTGCCTCTGCAGGCCCCTGGGCAAGGTGGGGGAGGGCCCAGCTCCATGTTCTTGGATGGGACGGGGCCTTGGACAGAAGGGTTGGAACTGGGGACAGAGCCCTCTGCACTGCCCAGAGCATGAGACCACCCCTTCTCAGCCCTCAGAGCCTTACAGCACTCTGATGGGGATTTAAAGGGCCCAGGGCTCCTGCTGCCACAGTAGAAGCAGTTGGGAGCATTGGGCCTCTTTGAATTGTTGGGCCTTGGGGCAACTGCCTCTTTTGTCCCCCAGAGGGCCTGTTCATAGGGGTGGGAAAATTCCACATTCTCCGTGATACAGCTATCCTAGCCTAATTCTTTTGTCAACCTTCAGCCACCTCTGCTGCAGGTAAGCAACCTGTCAGTGGGAGAACCCATCTGTTGCTGTAGGGAGTTTCTACACTGAAGTGCTACAGTGGAGCAGTTGCAACACCTGCAGCTGTAGCATTTTGAGTATACATATACCCTATGCATGCCCAGTCTTTTTAACCATTCCTTATAGGTTACTTAATTCCTAACCCTTTTATCATTTTCATTGCTCAAACTCTTGCCAGTTTGTCCACATCTTTCTTAAAGTGTGGAGCCCAGAACCGCCCACTATGCCCAGTGGAGACCTCACCAGGGCCAAGTAGAGTGGGACTCCCATGTCTAACGTACAACTCTCCTCAGAGAGGTAGCCATGTTAGTCCCTTGCAAAAACTAGGAGTCCTGTGGCATTTTAAAACTCATGGATTTGTACTGTAGTGTCCAGGAAGTGGAACTCTTGTGTGGATTGTTCCAGGCTAAAGTTAGTGGTGGGTAGAAATTGCTGAAATCCCAGTGGAATTCTTCAAGGTCCTCCTTCCCATGGGTTCATATGATGAAGTCATCAATATAACATTAAGTAGAGGAAAGATACTAGGAGACAGGAGCTGAGGAAACGTTCTAGGTCAGCCATAAAAATATTCACATCTCCAGACCAAATGCTATGAATGACCCACTTCCACCCTGACTTAATTAGCTTCATTACCACAAGTAACTTCTTTCTTTACACACACACACACACACACACGCCCCCCCCCCTTCTGTAATTTCCCCTCCAATTCATCGGATGAAGTGGGTTTTATCCATGAAAGCTTATGCCCTAAGAAATGTTAGTCTCTAAGGTGCCACAGGACTGCTCATTTATACAGCTCTTCTGTTCGTGCACCCTAGAATATATGCCTTTTTTGCAACTACATCAGTGTTGACTCGTATTTAATTTGTGATCCTTTCTAACTCCGGATCGTTTTTAACAGCACTGCCACCTAGTGAATTATTCCTTTTTTTGTAGTGGTTAATTTCATTTTTCCTTCTGAGTGTAGTACTTCAGTGACTTTCCTCTTGTTGAGTTCAGACCAATGTGTCATGATCATTTTGAAGTCTAATCCTGTCTTCTAAAGTGCTTGCAACCTCACCAAGTTTGATAAGCATCCTCTCTAATCCCTTATCTGAGACATCAGTGAAAATATTTAATAGTACTAAACCCAAGCTAATTCCTGTGGGATTACTACATACGGATCCCCCTGTTGGATAGCAAACAATTGAATTTCTTCTTGTTGATTTCAGAGCAATTCTCCAATTTTGTCAAGGGCTCATTCTGAATTCTAATCTTGCCCTCCAAAGTGTTTGTCCACCCCATCTTGGGGTTGCCTGAAGATTTTATAAGAATATTAGCCACTCTGTTATCCAAGTTACTAATGAAAATATTGAATAGTATCAGAGACAGCACTGATCCCAGAGGATCTCACTAGATACAGCCTCCCAGTCTGACATCAAGTCATTGATAATGACTCTTAAGTACAGTCTTTCAACTAGTTTTGTACCCACTTAGTAGGCCAGTAATCCTGTACAACAGTGGTCTCCAACCTTTTTACATCCAAGATCACTTTTTAAATGACAGAACAAGCCAAGATCTACCGCCCCACTCCTTCCTTGAAGCCCCGCCCCTTCCTCTCTATTCTTTTCCTCTCCATCACTTGCTATCCCCAACCCTTATACTGCTGCTTTGTTTTCCCAATTCTTCTGTAGGAATAGGTTTTTCCAACATTTGGCTCATCTAGACTGGACCAAATGTCAGAAAAACCCCTTCTTTTAGAAGCCCCTTATTCC
>JANRFK010001605.1:34400256-34413629 GCA_030068395.1 Apalone spinifera | reverse complement strand
TTTCCGTTAAAAGTATTTCCGCAAAATCATGCCAGTCTAGACGTAGCCTTGTTGATTGGCATTAATTACATTACCATCCTTCAAATCTTTCTTAGTTCTGTACCAGCCACTTTATTATCTTGCCCAGGATCAGACTCATGGGCTTATAATTATCCAAGTCGCCCTGTTTACCCATTTAAAATATTGGCCCAACATTAGAGTTCCTCCAGTCCTCTGGAATGTCCCTGATGATCCAAGGTTTATTGAAGATCAGCATGGCCGGTCCAGTGAGCTCCTCAGCCAGTTCTTTTAACACTACTGGAGGTAAGCTATCTGGACCTACTGATTCAAAAGTGTTCAGCTTCAGTAGGTGCTGTAAAACGTGTTGTATATGACTACCTCTTCTGTTTTCTTCCCAAACACAGAACAAAAATATGTATTGAATGTTACAGCCTTTTCTCTATTATTAATTCTACCATTTCCATCTTACAATGAACAAATACTTTCAGGTGACTCATGGGAGGGGTAAATGCCCAACCCCAGCATCAAGTGCTTCTCCAACAGCCAGACTGGGCAGAGAGAGGAAAGGGTAGGGCTAGAGCTGGAAGGACAGAGGCAGGTCCAGAGCCTCTTCCAGGATGCTGCCCTGGCTGTTCTCTGCCCAGGCTCAGTTTTTGGGGACAGTGGCCAAGCGACCTGGAGCCCCTCCCCCTGTCCCTCCAACTAGCTCAGCTGCCGTCTCAGAAGCCAAGCCCAGGCAGTAGGCAGTTTGCTGCCACTACAGCAAAGTGCTCTCCCAAGCAGCTGCTGTGCAGCATCTGGGAGTGGCTCCAGAATCTGGCTGCTAGGGAATGCAGCCACACATGCCAAGGGAGGCTGGAGCAGCTGGAGGACAGAGGCCCTCACTGCCCCAGGCACTGTAGGGTGAAGAGAAGACAGAGAGAGTGGAGTCCCCTGGCTAGGGGCAGTGTAGGGAGGAGTTATTGGGGAGGACATGAGGTGCCCCAGGGTTTCCAACCTTCTGGTTTGTGCCAGAACCTGCTGGAATCACGCTCTATGTCATGGCAACTACTTCAGCTAAACCAGGAGCTGATGGGCACAATCAGGCTGGTACAGCAGTGAAACTAAGGTAGTCTCCCTTACCAGCCTTGGCTCTGTGCTGACCCAGCACTGTCCCTGCAGCTCCTCAGGGATACAGGGGGTCTGGTCTCCGTGCTCTACCTCCTTCCTAAGTGCCAGCTCCCCTTGGTGCCTGCAAACAGAGGGGTGTGCAGATCACTTTTGCAATCCACCCAAGGTAAACCCTACACTCCCCAATCCCTACCAGTAACCAAGCCTGGTTCCTGACCCCTCCGGCCCTCCTGCACCCTCTCCCCCAGCATGGTGAAAGTGAGGGAGAGAAATGGAGTAAACAGCAATGATCCCCCCCCTATTTTTTTCCAGGTGTGGAATTCATTTTATGTGCAGTGAGGTGTTTGGCTGTGTAGCACCAGTAGACACACAAGCTGCTGGCTGTGGGTGCTCTGCTACTCAGTGCGGTGGCATTTGACTCTCTCCACCATGGCCCCCCAAGGGACCAGCTTGCAAAGAGCAGCTGGGCAATGGTCTTCAGGTTTATGGGAGGAGCCCGTGGCAACACTAGGCCCCTGTTTAGTTAGTATCCCCCAGCAGGGGCAGGTAGCAGTCACCTCCCCTTATCTGCTTTGGACAGTTTGTAGTGTCTGGGTTTAGCTTTTGTAAAAGCCTTGCCCCAGCATGTTGCGAAGGGCAGGACTTCACCAGGGTTCAACAAAAGCAGGATACGGTCATGGAGGAGGGTCCCTCAGTGGCTGAGGGCCGGGCCGGGCCGCTGCCTCGAGCCTGTTTGACAGCAGCTGGCAAGGGGTGGGGGGCGGGAGACAGGCCCCGGGCGGCACGGAGCCTTGGCCTGAGCCCGTGTGTCCGTGGCGCTCGGCCCCTCCCGCCTCGCTTCGCTCGCTGGGACCCCGGGCGGGGGCGGGGCTTCGCCCGCCGGCCTCGTGCCCAGTCAGGCTGTTGGCTCTGAGGCGCCCCAGCGGTCCCCGGGACCCCGCCCCAGGCACCTGAGGGGCGGGGGGGCGCTCTCCCCGCCCCCTCCGGGACTCGAAGCGGGGGGCGGTGGCGAGGTATCTCGGGGGGAGGGGTGTTATAGAGGCGAACGCTGCCGTTGAGCCCCTCTCTGACACCCTCCGCCTCAGCGCTCCGGGCCGCCTCACTGCTGGGGAGGCGGTCCCAGTCCCGCGCTCGTGTGTCACCCGGGCAACGTGACTTCATCAGCGCGCGCCGCGTCAGGAGGCGAGAGGCCCCGCCCCGTACATGCCGCGTGCGGCCGGCCCAGCATGGCACGGGAGCTGCTTCTGCGCGGGAGCCGCCTGCGGGCCCTGCTGCGGGCGGGGAGTCCGGCGGGGCGGCGGGCGGTGGCAGGTGAGCGTAGGGCTGGGGGCTCGGGGCTCGGGCCCTGCACAGGCGGAACTGAGCACGGTGGCGGGGAGGCTGGAGGCGTCTCGGCTGGGACCTGCGGGAGAGCATCGGCTGCCACGCACCTGGGCCCGGGCTGCCTTCGCCCCTGTCGGCTGCGGTACCGCCCTCCACCCCCCTTTTTAGCTGCAGCCACAAAGGGCGGGGGCCAGCCCGCAGCAGAAGGACAAAGCTGAATAACCCCAGCCCGCGGGGGAGCCGCTTCGTCCTTCCTACGCATCCGGGTCCGCAGCTGGGCCTGAGCCTTGGCACTTTGTGGTGTCAGTCATTGCATCCCACTGGCCCAGAGAGTATGGCTTGTAAAGTCCCCAGGTGGGACTGCCCCCTGCATGGAAACATGGAACTGCTAAACATTTCAGCAGTTACACAAATACACGTGTTTCAACATCCCTAGATCATAGTGGGATTTCTTTATCACAACATCTAACACTAAGACAACTTGGCTTTCTAGACTCCAGTTCCTTCCCTGTTTTGACAAGAAAAAATTAAAATACTTTGGAAGGCCATGGTATTTTCCCAATAAACGCTGTTAGAATATGTTTTATCTATATAGTTTAATACCAACATGATTACACTTGTCATGTGGTGTTTGTTCTCTCACCCTCTCCTCCCAGGGAGAAGCATGTGTAGTGCAATGTCATGTTTTGGAGTTTCGGTTTTGTTACCCATATACATGTTGCTGTTGAGGATGTTAATTAGTGTTTGTTTGTGTAAACATGTAACTGCTAGAATTTCCAGTGGTTTTATGTTTGTGAGGGGCTGAGGTCGGGAGTGAGTGCTCAGGGGGAGCAGGCTTTTAAGCCTTTTTTTGTTTCTTTCAGGCTGCTGGTTGTATTTGCCTCTCTTGAGATCTAGTGACTTAAACCAACAGACTTGCTTCATTTTTCATTAAACCATAGTATACTCAGTTGTGTGGCGTTAAAAGGCTCTAGTGGTACATTCCTTCCAGGCAGAAAAACTGGACTCAAGTTGCCTAACAGTTTGTAGGTATTGCCCACTGGTCAGTTACCAGCAACTGCACAACCCTGGTTGACTTGATTACTCTTTGGGAATGAGGCTGCCTTGTGGCTTAGACAGGTTGAGCACGTTGTCAGTGATTAACAAATAGTAACACAAAGATCGGGGAAAGGAAATAGAGCAGGGAGGTCATAAGCCTTCCATATGTCCATGATACTATTGCACGTAGGCCATTCCACTTTCCTGTGGGCATTTCAGATAGATTACAGATCATGGCAAACTGAGCAGAGTATTCAGAGAAGAGCAACATACACATTAAGGGGCCGAAGGAGCAGACTGAGACTTTTAGCTCTTAGCTTGGCTAAGCAGTAAATATGTGAAGAATATGCTGGGGAGCAAGGAAGAGAATAACATAATGTGGAGGTTCACATAATTGAACAGAGACCCTCCCCGTACTCTGAACTGGGAGGAATAGGAGCTGCTGGCCATGGGGGAAGTCACCCAGCTACTGAATGCTTCCTGTGGAAGCATAGCTCGCTGCAATCCAGGCTATGATAGCAGAGCTGAAGAGGGCTCCATGTACTGCCACTGGGCTGATGGCACCTGCTCTCTGCAGGCAGTGGGTAGGGGGAAGCTGTGGTCCTGGTGAGGCCAAGCAGAGGCTGGTTGGGATGAGGAGCACCTGTCTGAGGGAGAGGCCACCTCATTGCTGAGTAGCCCCTGCCTCTTGATTATTCAAACTCCCATTACTGTACTGTAATGGGTTGAAGTGAAGGTTCCAGGACTGAAGTACTGGAAAAGCAGACAGCCCACCTGGAAATCTGTAGTAGGGAAAGGGAGTGTGGGCAGGACAGATTAATTAATATTTTTTCCCACCTATAATTCCTTTGTTTGTGGAAGAATAAACTATGCCACTGACACTGCAAGGAGACCTTGTTTAGATTAGAAAATAACTATCCCAGTTTAACATGACCAGGGATCAAAATAGAGCACTGCCAGTAGCCACAGTGCCTGTAAGCACCATGCTGTGGCCGCTGTGAGTGGCAGAATGCCAGTTTCTGAGGAACTAACTTGGGTTCTAAAAGGCCTTGGAATACTGACCATCCTTAAGAGATCTGACAAGACAACAGGCCAATGGAATCTGAAAGCTCATATCCACCCTGACACCAGTCGGGGATGTTAAAATGGGTTTTTTAGGTAAACCACTGAAATTTTCAGCAGCTACATGTTTACTAGCTGGGGGGGAAGGGGAAGGCAGCTCCCACCCTCAATCCAGATGGCTACCTCTATCAGAGGCATCAGCACGGGGGGGAGAAAGCTACACAGGTACCCATTCATGTCACTAATACTAGTTGCTACTTCCCTTGCTGTCTTACAGCTGCTTTGTCAAAGCAGCTGGCACTCAGTGGTATCAGAATTAATGAGCTGTTGAGTTTCAAGTGCAGTAAAATGAAAAGTTGTGGGTTTTGGCCATTTCCTCCCTGAATCTCCCTGTATCCTGGGCTATTAGCTGTCTTTGGTCATCATGGTTCCTTGGTGTCTGTGCAACTCCTAATCACCAAATGGCTTACTGCTGCTGCTTTGAGGGTTGTCACTATGGTCTGTGGGGTCCTTTTGGGATAGGAGGAAGAGATGTGACACAGAAAACCCTAGTATAGATAGGCAGTGATCAGACTCAAGTCATGAGATTTTTTTTTGCATTACTGTGTGGCTTCAACATTTCTGGGTAGTTGATCTCATCTGTAGGGAGAATATTTGATGGCTTTAAGACAGTGGTTTTCAGACTGTGTTATGTGTACCCCTAAGGTACATGAGCTCTTGGTGGAGGGGAGGGGGGAAGATTTGAGAAAAATCCTGTAATGGCAGACCACACAGTTTGTTTAGTAAAACTTGTCAGTCTGATCTTAGAGTCCTAATCCACATATCTCATGACGTTCAAAGATTTGAAAACCATTGCTTTAGGGCACGTCTGCACTTAAAATAATTCAGCTGCACTGCTATGGTGCTTCAGTGTAAACGCTACTTATGCCAACTGGAGGGATTCTTCTGTTATTTTCCACCCCCTTAAGAGGCCAATAGCTAGGTCTATGGAAGAATTCTTCCATGAACTTAGTGCTATGTACATGGGACTTAGGTTGGCTGAACAGCACTACTTGTGTGGATTTTTCCCCAAGAAGTTAAACCAACTTATTTTTCTAGTGTAGACCAGGAGTGAGTTAGTGTTGGCAATTAAGTAGGTGGCACTTTTCTCTGTACTGAACTATGTTCCAGCATGGCAGGAGATGCTGTACTATTGGAGACTCCTTTTCTTCAGATGAAATGCTAACTGACTTCTTGGGCACTCATCTGGAAAAATCCCATGGAACTTTAATTGACGTCTTAGGGTGGTAGCCTGGCCATGGTGCAGCAGGGTCTTTGTAGCAAATTCTCTCTTTGTTTTCAGTTGTATACGGTCTCACTCTTTATTTCCTATCCTGATTTTCTGGGTCACTTTGCTGTGCACTACTAAGAAACTGCTGGGTTTTACTCCCACTTCAGAAGTGGGGGAAGTGGTCATTTCGAGTTTGAAAGTGGTGTGGGATCCTGCACTATATGCTGTGTGAGCCTGAGAGATTGTGTTTTATCTTCTTGTTTCTCTGAAAACTGGCCATTGGGAGCTGAGAGATTTTTGCTGGGGGCAGGGGCAGTGCAGCACAATTTCTCAGCTCCCATTGGCTGGCTGGGCTTGCACCACGGGGCTAAAAATAACAATGTGACCTTTAGACTCCGCTTTGAGACCCTCCCCCCTTGCTGGGATTGAAAATTCGACCGGACAATGCATGGGACAGTGTACCTAGGGAGCATTCTTGCATTAGCCTTCGGGAAGAGGACCTGTGACCTAGCTAAAGCTTCCCTACCTCTAATATGTGTGATTTAGACTAAAACCTCTTGAATCACATCTTCTAGAAAGAGGAACCACATGTCTTCAGAGAGCAGCCCTCCATTTCCCCATCCCCCGGCACAACGTGGCCACCTTCAGCGTTCTCGCTGGGCAGAAGTACAGTACCCAGGCAACTGAGACCAAAGAAGAGGAACCCCTGCACACTATCATCAGCAATACAGAGAACGTGAAAGGTGAGCAGAAGCCAGGGCTGTGGTTGGCAGCAAGTCTCCTGGAGTGTGTGAAAACCCAGTGAAATGGCACTGACCTGGCAAAACAGTGCCTAACTGGGAGGGTAGGAGCATGGGGCTATCTTCCAGGATATGTGTCCAAGGAAGGAAAAGGTGAAACTCATCCCATCATTGCTTGTGGGATGGACTTTCGAGACTTGTGGAAGGAAGTGATCACTGATGCTTCAATAACAATGGATTATTGGAGTCTCATGGTCAAGGACCTCCAGGTATCTTAGCAAATATAAAATCACCAGAACGAACACCACAAGGCAAACATCCCTCTAGCAGAGTAGTAACTACAATGAAGAATGAAACAGGAGGAACATGTTCGCTCTGTATCCTCTCAATGTCTCCCAGGTAGTATGGACCTGATGGGAAGTAAAACTGCTTAAGAGTGAGAGAGACACTCTTCTCTAGTTACAGCTGGGCAGAAGCCTGCAGTGTGCTCTGATAGATGTAACTTTTGTGTGTGTGGAAGGGGGTTCCCAAGGAGCTGCCTCTTACTACATCCCATTTGTTACAGAAGTGAACTGTGCCTGCCTAGTTCATTGCTTTTGATGATAGGGGTCTCTGATTAAAATCATGCTGTTGGCCTTTCGGTTAGAACAAATCGCTTTGTCTGCTCCAATCAGAACTGCTTTAAAATCACAGGAGTGATCTGAACACAGAAATAGCATCTTAAAGGTGCTAGGACCAAAACCACGAAGCCCTTAAATGAATGTGGGTCTACTGCCCCCTGAACCCATCATCTAGCCCTCTGGGGTCAGAGAATCTGGGGTTTTGTCGACACACAGCTGCAGACATGTGACAGGTCATGGACTGTACTCCTTAGGATCTCAAGTGAGAGTCTAGCATAGCAAATGCCAAAGATTGGACTTTTTAAAAAGAGCCTCTTGAGGGAAGCATTTTGTATAGTGGTGTTCTCTTTGTGATGCTTTGTCTCTCTCTAAGCATATTAATCACTGGGGTATGAGCAGTCTTGAAGCTGCTCGAGCAGAGGTCCTGGATTAACACAGTGGCTCCTACTGTTCTACTCAGCACATGCTTTTTATGTTGAGAGCTTGGAGTGCTTGTTGAAGCTCCTTGGCATGTTTCTCCCCACCACCCTCTTTTTGGTACAACAGTGAGTGCTCACGTCTTAGAGCACCACACACTACCAGAGTTAGATGTGAGAGGATTAGCTGGAAAGCAGGGGAGGGCATTTTTAGAGATGAAGATTTGAGGAGTGGATGGCTCCGTGGTTTGGGAATGGAGTGTAGTTTTTCATCTCTTGGTCACTGGTTCTGCTTCAGCCCACACATGTAGTGACCTAAGCTCACATAATACGCTGTTTAATGGTGGTTCTGTGATGTGTGTTGTCTCAGCTGACAGGGTGCCCACATGGCAAAAAACATTCTGGCATTTGGAAATAGCGCCTTTGTTGGCAGTCTCTATAGTGGCCCTGGATGCCTGTATCTCCTGCCAGTCCTAGATAGAGCCCTGAGAGGCTGAGGCACATCAGTGAAGCTGTGTGCGCCTTTCCCCTCTGAAAACTATGAAATGCCTTTGGCTGTGTGTGATTATAGGAGAAGCCTCTAAACATGAGTTCCAGGCAGAGACGAAGAAGCTGTTGGACATTGTTGCACGTTCCTTGTACTCTGAGAAGGAGGTAGGTCACCCGCTAATCGCTCCAATGCTGGTAAAGTTTCTGTTGGCAAAGCCACATTTCTGTAGGTCTGTGGCAGTGCCAGACACTGTTCTCGAGGTGGAATGCCTGCTCGACTTCCCAACAGACCCCAGGCTGGTTGCGCTCCAAGCTTCAGTGAAATCTTTAGAGTGTGTTTTTAATTTCATGTATAAATACATCCAGATGACTCAGTGGGCCTGTTCTGGCTCTGGCAGTTGGCTGTGTTTTAGTACCAAGTTTAAACAAATGAGCCCCCACACTACTAAGTGGAGAAATACAGTTGGCTCTGTGCTGCACTGCATGTGGAACTTCAGCCCAAACGAGCTAATGGAGTCAAGATAATGCTGGGCTAGCATGCTGCCTTGCAGGCACTATCCCCTTCCTTTTACTGGCCATTTTTTTTCCTTAGCTTTTTTGTGCAGCATTTTAAAGGCAGGTGTTGATGGAAGACTGCTGGGACCCTGCCGACAGAGGTAAATCTTTGTGCCTTGGCGAGAATGGCATGTGCTCCTGATCTTTAACTAAGGCCTTGCCTAAGCACGCCATCCAGCCATGTTTGGGAAAGGACGCTTCACTATGGGCTTCTGGCTCCATTAGAAAGAATGTGCCCTGGGTTTTCTGGCATCAGTATCGCTCAGAAGACTGAAGTGCCAAAACCCCACACGTCCTTTCCATAGGAATCAACAGTGTCACCTCATTTAAGGGCTGTGACATGGTCACATCAAGAGTGTTGGCGTTCGTGAGTCTGTCTCTTCTGACAAGCCCCTAGGCTGGAACAGGAACCTCCATGTGAGCCAGCAGTGCACTCTGACTGTTATGGGTGCAGTGCAGCTGGCTAAGTACAGTGCTAGCTAGACCAAGACTGCAGTACATACCACTGTTCCTTCCCCAGGTGTTTATCCGGGAGCTGATCTCCAATGGCAGCGATGCACTGGAAAAGCTGCGTCATAAGCTGATGTCTGAAGGGAAAGTCTTACCAGAGATGGAGATTCACCTGCAGACAGACAGCGAGAAGGGAACTGTCACCATCCAGGTATCTCCCTTAGCTGGCACGTGGAACAGGAAGTCACCTTTCTTCCTTCCACTTGTTCCACAGCTTGTCCTAGCTGAAGCCCAATAGAAGCTGAGCTGGAGTGCAGCCCCCATTAGTCTCCACAACCTCCTTGTGCCCTTGGCCCTTCACAGCCTTGTGTATACAAGGCTGATCAGTGCTCGTCAATGATACTAGATTGAGTCTATAACCCCAAGTTTGTGTCCCCGCACCATCCCCTGCCCCTGTGAGGAATTTCCTGCTCCAGCTCTTTCCTGGAAACAACCTATGGCTTCTCTCATGATGTTTGTTGGAACCAAAGCACTTTCCATATTCTGCATGTATATCCCCACTAAAAGGCAGCTGGGCTCTTCCTTATTTAAAAAAAAAAATCTTGCAATGAGTTTAGGTGCCTACAGTGGGGACTCTGCTATATAAGAGGAGGCAAAGAGGAACCAGGATCATTCGGGGGTCTAGACACAGCTGTAAACCCAGCACTGTAATCTTTCTGTCCCATATCTATTCTTGCAGGGCATGACTGGGTTCTAGACATAGCATGGGGTTGCCTCCCCGGACATTTTGGCTATTAGCCAATGGTGGATTTATCATCCATGAAATTATCTCCTCCTTTTTGAACCCAGTTATGCTTTCACAAAATCCCCTTGTAATGATTTCCCTAGGTTGACTCTGTGAAGAAGTACTTCCTTATATTTGTTTTAACCTGCCACCTGTTAATTTCATTGGGTGACCACCGGTTCTTGTGTTATATAATAGGGTAATTAACACTTCCTTTTTCGCTTTCTCCCTACTAGGGAGAAAGACCTGTATCATACCTCCACTAGTTGTCTATTTCATTTCGTCTTTTTCATCTCTCTTCATATGGCAACTGTTCCATACCTCTAATCGTTTTGTTTGCCATTAGGGATGTGAATATGTAGCTGTACACACAGTTAACCAATGAGTCTAGGCTCACTGGTAATCCTCACAGCTACATGCAGCCAGCCCTCCCCTCCCCCCGGCATGCTGCTGCCTCTGTATCAGAGATAGCAGCTCGGTGGGGTGGGGGCAGGCGGAAGCTGATGCTCATAGGGAGCCAGCTTAAAAGCCAACTCTCCTCCCCCCACTTATGCTGCTGCCTCCCTCAGAGGCAGCAGCGTGGGAGGAGGAAGGGTGGGGTAGGCAGGCGGGAGCCAGTGTTTGTGGAGAGCTGGCTTAAAAGAAGACTCCCTGTGAGCACCAGCAGAAAATTTCAGCAGTTACACATTTACAAAAGCCCCCCCACACATACCCATTTTAACATCCCAAGTTGCCATTCTCTCTACTTTTTCCAAGTCTAATCATAGAACACTAGAACTAGAAGGAACCTTGGAGACCATCAAGTCCAGTCCCCAGCCTTCACAGCAGGACCAAGCACTGTCTAGATCAGGGCTACTCAACGTGGGGCCTGCGGCCCATTTGTTTGCGGCCCACAGTGCTGTTTGGGTTTATGCGGGGCTCAACATGCAGCTGAGAGCCAAAACAAAAAAGTAGTCAATATAATGGTCTTCTGTTGATATGCATTTTAGTAGTTAAATTCCTGGACTGTCATTGCTCATTAAAAGTGCTGTCATATGGCTGGAAATTAGGTAAATGGGGCCTGCATGTTGTGTAGTCTTGCCTTAATTTTTGTATTCATGCCTGTCACTGTAAGAAGCTATTTGCATGTATATGCAACCACACTTAAGTTGCAGCCCTCAGCATGTGCTGTGAGTATCATTGTGGCCCCTAGAGCTTCCAAAGTTGAGTAGCCCTGGTCTAGATTGTCCCTGATATATGTCTATCCAACCTGCTCTTAAATATCTTCACAACCTCCCTAGGCAATTTATTCCAGTGTTTAATTACCCTTACAGTTAGGAAGTTTTTCCTAATGTCCAATGTCCATTGGTTTTTGTCCTGTCATCAGAGGTTGAGAACAATTTTTCTCCCTCCTCCTTGTAACATCCTTTTAGATACCTGAAAACTGCCATCATGTCCCTTCTCAGTCCTCTCTTTTCTAAACTAAACAAGCCCAATTCCTTCAGTCTTCCCTTATAGGTCATGTTTTTTAGACCTTTAGTAATTTTTATTGCTCTTCTGTGTTCCTTCTTCAATTTCTCCATGTCTTTCTTGAAATGTGGCACCCAGAACTAGACACAGTACTCCAACTGAGGCCTAATCAGTGTAGAGTAGAGTGGAAAAATAACTTCTTGTGTCTTGCTTACAACACTCCTGTTAATGCATCCCAGAATCTTGTTTGACTTTTTTGCAACAATGTCACACTGTTGACTTATATTTAGCTTGTGGTCCACTATGACCCCTAGATCCTTT
This sequence comes from Apalone spinifera, assembly GCA_030068395.1. NCBI lineage: Eukaryota > Metazoa > Chordata > Testudines > Trionychidae > Apalone > Apalone spinifera. The sequence continues at coordinate 34,402,002 of JANRFK010001605.1, read as the reverse complement.
GCTGCAGTGCTCCTTCCTAGACAGTTGCTTCCCATTCTATAAGTGTGAAACTGATTGTTCTTTCCTAAGTGGAGTACTTTGCATTTGTCCTTATTGAACTTATCTTGTTTAAGTTCAGCCCATTTTTCTAGTTTGTCCAGTTTTGAATTCTGACCCTATCTTCCAAAGCAGTTGCAACCCCTCCCAGGTTGGTATCATCTGCAAACTTTATAAGTATACTCTCTATGCCATTATCTAAATCATTGACGATATTGAACAGAACTGGTCCCAAAACATACCCCTGTGGAACCCACTTGTTATGCCCTTTCAGCATGACTGTGAACCATTAATAACTACTCTGAGAACAGTTATCCAGCCAGTTATGCACCCACCTTATAGTAGCCCCGTCTAGGTTGTATTTTTCCAGTTAATTGATAAGGTCATGCAAGACTGTATGAAATGCTTTACTAAAGTCTAGGTATACCACGTACACTGCTTCTCCCTTATACACAAGACTTGTTATCCCATCAAAGAGAGATGTCAGATTGGTTTGACGTGATTTGTTCTTTACAAATCCATGCTGGCTGTTACCTGTCAACCTTATTATCTTCCAGATGTTTGCAGATGAATTCCTTAATTACTTGCACTATTATCTTCCCTGGCAGAGGGGCTAGACTGGTCTGTAGTTTCCTGGGTTGGTTTGTTTTTTTCCTTTTTATCGATGGGCACTATATTTGCCCTTTTCCAGTCTTCTGGAATCTCTCCTGAATTCCATGTTTTTTCAAAGATGATAGCTAAAGGCTCAGATGCATACTCAATCAGCTGATTGAGGCGCTTAGGATGCATATTTTTATTTTATTTTATTTTATTTATTTAAAACATTTTTATCTTGCCTCTCTATTTAAAATATTCAAGGCAGCTTACAACTTTTTTTAAAAACACAATATAAATATATATAAGAATTAAAATAAATATGAGACCGCAGAGGGACATAAAACCTGCTAAGACATCTCGAGAGGAGGGATACACACCTACAAACTCAAACACTCATAAAAGCATGAGTAAAAAGGATGGCTTTGGCCTGATGCCAAAACAATGCTAACATTGGTTCCATGCGAATATCCTAGGGGAGAGAATTCCCAGCCTGGGAGCAAAAGCTGAGATGGCCCTGTTCCGCGTACAAGTTAATCTTAACTCCATAAGTGAAGGAACACTGAGCAGATCCTCCCCAGCTGACCTGAATCCCTGGGCAAGTTCATATGGGAGAAGATGGTCCTTCATATATGCCGGACACAACCCGTTTAGGGCTTTATAGGTCATAACCAAAACTGTAAATTGTGCTCAGAAACATAGTGGAAGCCAGTGCAGCTGCCGGAGCACTGGTATAATGTGCTCCGTATAATAAATATTAGTTAAAACTCGAGCAGCCCCATTCTGGACCAGCTGAAGTGTTCAAAGGCTCTTTAGAGGCAGCTCCACATAAAGCACATTACATCCTGATTGGATTATTGCAACAGGAGCATGGATCACTGTGGCCAAGTCATGCTTATTCAGGAAGGGTCGCAGCTGGCAGGTCAGCCAAAGCTGTCCAAAAGCACTCCTGGCCACCGAAGAAATCTGGTTCTCAAATGTTAAAAAAGGGTCTAGGAGGACTCCCAAGCTGCGTACCTTTGTTTAAGGGGGAGTGTAATCCCATCTAGAATAGGTACCACACCACATTCCTGAACAGATGGCCTCCTGATCCACAGGACCTCAGTCTTATTTGGA
>JANRFK010001605.1:34369224-34397540 GCA_030068395.1 Apalone spinifera | reverse complement strand
GCTAGATTGAGCTCATTTTGTGCCTTTGCCTTTCTAATCTTGCCCCTGCATACTGGCATTGTTTGCTTAGATTCATCCTTTGGAATTTGACCAAGTTTCCACTTTTTATATGACTCCTTTTTGATCATGGTAAGATCTCCTGGTTAATGTATTTTTTTGAGAATGGGTGACCAGAACTGCCTGAAGTATTCAAGGGTGTGGGTGTGCCATGGATTTCCATAGTGATGTTATGGTATTTTCTGTTTTATCTAGACCTTTCCTAATGCTTCCTAACATTAACTTTTTTGACTGCTGCTACACTTTGAACAGGTGTTTTCAGAGAACTGTCCACCATGACTCCAAGATGTCTGTGTTGACTGATAACAGCTAATTTAGACCCCATCATTTTCTGTACATAGTTGGGATCTAAATTCCTGGTAAGCTGCATGGCTGTGCAGTAGCCTATCAAGGGCTGTGGAGGTGCTTAGGGCTGTGTGTGTAGGGGAAATATGCCTCTCCCATAGCCCCAGACCTGTCGCTGGGAGAGAGGACTTGGGGAAGTCCTCTCTTCCTGCCACAGTCCCAGGGAAAATTGCACTCCAAACCTCTCAACCCTGAACCCACCCTACAGCCTTCACTCTCAGTGAGAGCCCTCACCCCTGCCCCTTCTGCCTCAACTCGGAGCCTCAGCCCCATTCCCACGACACATCACCACCACATTGGTGCACATAACAAAATTCATTCTGCACATGCATATGAAAAATTAGAGGGAAGATTGGTTGGGATTGTTCTCCAATGTACATTACTTTGCCCTTATCAATATTGAATTTTATCTGCCATTTTGTTCTTTGTGACTCTTCACAGTCTGCTTTGTACTTAATTATCTTGATTAGTTTTGTGTTGTCTGAAAATTTTTCCACCTCACTGTTTACCTCTTTCCAGCTCATTTTTGAATATGTTGAACAGCACTGGCCCCAGAACAGATCCCTCGGGGAAAGGGGCAGATGAAGATTTTGCGGGGCCCAGGGCAGCACAATTTCGCGGGGCTCCCTGTTTGACACGGCGCATGCGCGGGGCTTCTTGAAGCGCGGGGCCCGGGGTGGCCACCCCGCTCACCCTGCCCTATATCCGCCCCTGCTCGGGGACACTGCGGTTTACCCTTCTTCACTGTGAAAACTTCATTTGTTCCACCCCTCTTTTTCTTATATTTTAAGCAGTTACTGATCCATGAAAGGACCTTCCCTCTTACCTTCTGACTGCCTACTCTGCTTAAGAGTCTTTGGTGTGAGGGGCCTTGTCAAAGACTTCCTGAAATCCAAGTACCCTATATCCACTGGATCGTGCTTATCCAAGTAGTTGTTGATCCCTCTCAAAGAATTCTAATCAGATGGTGAGGCATGATTTCCCTTTACCAAATCCATGTTGATTGTTCCCCAACAAATCATGTGCATCTATGAGTCTGATGTTTCTGTTCTTTATTATAGCCTTAACCAATTTGTCTGGTAGTGAAGTTATTGGCTTGTAATTGCCAAGATGGCCTCTGGAGCCTTTTTTAAAAGATCAGCATTTCATTTGCTGTCAGTCCGTCCTCAGGGACAGAGGCTAATGTTACATATCACCGTTAGTAGTTCTCATAGACTTTAAGATCAGTCTGACCACCTGCACAGTTCAGGCCACAGAATCTCACACACCCACACCTGAAATAGACTGGAGGCTAAATTACTGAAGTCCTCAAATAATAGTTAAAAGACTTCAAGTTACAGAGAATTTACCATTTACATTAGTTTAAACCTGCAAGTGACCTATTCTCTAGAGGAGGATGAATTTCCCCCTCCCCCTTCTCACCCACCACTAGTTTCTTCATAACCCCAAATATGGTGATCAGTTAGACACTAAGCATGTGGGAAAGACCCACCAGGCAGACACTACAGAAAATTCTTTCCCAGGTAACTCAGAACCCTTCCCATCTAGTATCCTGTCTTTGCAGTTTCATATTTGAATTCCTTAAGAACTTTTGCATGCATGCTGTCTGGTCCCAATGGCTTATTACTGTTTTATTTATCAATTTGTTCCAAAACCTTCTCTGACACCTCAGTCTGGGACAGTTCCTCAGATTTATCACCTGGGAAGAATGACTTAGTTATGGGAATTTCCTCACATCCTCTGCAGTGAAGACCAATGCAGAGAATTCTTCTAGCTTCTCTAAAACAGCCTTTTCTTCCTGGAGTGCTCCTTTAGTACCTTGCCTGTCCAGTGGCTGCACTGATTGTTTAGCAGGCTTTCTGCTTCTGATATACTTTTTTTAAAATTGCTGTTTTTGTGTTTTCTGCTAGATGCTCTTCAGATTCTTTTTTGGCCTGTCTGATCATGCTTTTATTCGTGCTAGAGTTTATGCTCCTTTCTCTTTTCCTCAGTAGAATTTGACCTCCGCTTTTTAGAAAATGTCTCTCTTTCTCTAATTGCCTCTTTTACTATATTGATTATCCGTGAGACATTTTTGTGGTCCTCTTGCTACTTTTGTTTGAGAGGTATTCATATAATTTGGACATCTATCATGATTTTTTTTTTTAAGTTTCCATGGAGCTTACAGGCATTTCACTCTTCTGACTGTTCCTTTTGATTTCCGTTTAACTAGCCTCATTTTTGTTTAGTTCCCCTTTTGAAGCTAAATGCTACCATGGCGGGTTTCTTTGGTATTTTCCCTCCTGTAAAGATGTTACATTTAATTACATTACTGTTGCAGTTACTAAGCAGTTCAGATATATTTATCTCTTACACCAGATCCTGTGCTTCACTTAGGACTACATTCAGAATGCCTCCTACAAGCAGTCGTTAAAGTTCTAAAACTTTATCTTTGTATTACACCATGAGTTAACATGTTCCCAGTCAATATTGGGTTTTTGATTTTATGGCCTCTCTAATCAACCCCAACTCACCCTGGACTGGCTATTCCTTGGGATTCCCTTTCCTGCTCACCCCTCTTCTTCTCCTTGGAGTTTTGTTTTACCTTCCAAACCTGGAGTGTTCTTTGCTGAGGGACATCATTGCCAAGAGTGTTGCTTGTTGATTAGAGAGCTTGCTGGCTGGCTGGGAGCAGTGCTGTCGGTCACAAAAGGGGAGAGGTAAAGAGAGAGCTGCAGCTGTCAGAGAACCTGTGCACTGAAAGAGAAGTTTTTAAGTTGATCGTGTTTTATTTCTGTCAGTCCAGGTATTTTGCTGCAATATGGAATATCGTTTTGCTGGAAGCTTTAGCCAGCCACATACAAATACCTTTCCCATTTCCCTATGCAGCTTGGTTCAGAGCAGTTTGGGGAGCAGTTAGTTTGAACTGAAAGATGTCTTCACTGCAGTTGTTTCATTCCATTCAAACCCGTCTCCAGAAATTTTCCTTAAGCATTTTGCAGTGAGTTTGGCGGAGGTTCAATAATGTCCAATTACATTCAGCGAGCAGGGATTTTTTTTTTTTAGGTATAGGAATTTGGGAATGACGTGCTATGCTATAAATAGAAGTGGAGCAGAGGAGCTCAGAGCTCTGTTCAGGGGTCTGGAATGAACAAAGCCTGAACCAGATGCTGAAAACTTTTCTTTCTGGCTTGGGGGCAGGGATGTTTTTGTCAGATTCCTGAGGTTTTGCCATTTGCTGTTTGTTTTTTCTGGCTGTACAAACCCTGCTATTGAGACCCTACCTAGTGTCTAATTCACTTCACATTCTTAAGGTGACTGATTGGGCTGCCATCTTTAATCAGATGAAAGGTGTCCCAAAGGGGAAGCTGTGTGGACGCAGAGGAAGCACCTCACCAGTAACCAAGATGTATATTATTAGCCAGTATCTCGTGCACACTTGAATATATTTTGATCATACATTGGAAATAAACACTGATCTAAAAATAATTGTGTGTTGTCAGCATTAATTATGACATTTTGTCTTGCTAGTTAATAAGATACCTACATGGTGAGGAAATAGCTAGCTGGGGTAGAAAGTAGCAGACGTCAGTGGGGCTGGATTTCAGGGAGACCGCTGCTCATGCTGTTCATTTTGCTGGCATTTGGGTGCCTGTATCCTGACTCTTGACAAGAGCATGTGAAATCAGATCCTGTTTTGCTTCTGGTTTTGCCATGTAGTGATTTGTGCTTGGTGAGGTAGGTGACTCAAAACCCTCCTTTGGACAAAAACCTTAGTTTACTTTGGCACTAAAACAGCTCATGTGCCATTGCGCTTAACCCAGAAGGACTGAGAGAGTGTAGGAGTGAGTCCACTTGGCCCTTTGCAATGCAGCTGGTGATGCTGCACTGTGGGAAACTCAGGTTTGACACCAAGCCCGTTTTCTCACCACTCTGATGGCATTAGCTTGCTCTTTGTTTCTGTGGAAGGTCTGAAGGGAAGTGAGTTCCAAAGCAGCATCTTAAAAGGAAACCCAACATGGAAGGGTTCTGGGGGACTCTTGCAGAGCAGGTGGTGTATTCACAGTGGATTGGACCCCTGTGTTACGGGTTAGCCATTTCTGAGTTGGGATTTTTGCTATGTTGCCTCAATTATCCTAAGAAGCCACAGGGATAACTAAAGCTCAGTCAAAGCAAACAAGCCCATTCTTACTGCTACCGGCTAAGGATCTCCTGACTGAGAGATGGCCATGCAAGGATGCCAAGGAGTGAGTTGTTTGTTGCAATAAATGGGAGTGTAAATGCAAAAGACTAAAGTGGATGAAAATATCTAACAATGGGCCAACACATCTCATGCTGCCATACGCCAGCGTTCAAAGCCTGGCCTACATAGCAAGTAATAGTCCATGTAGTAGCCAACTCCTGGCCTGCTCGACAGTCTCTGTTGGAGGAGCCAGGACGTGAGTGCTCACACACACCTATGCCCAGCTCTCCAGCCTGGATGCCGGCATGCTACTAGCATACTTGGCAGAGGAGTTTTGCAGAAGGTAGCTTTGAGTTAGCGAAGGTGGCAAAGAGAATAAAAAAGAGCTGGTTCATGGTAGCACCCACCGTGAGGATGGATGGTCTCATAGACAAGCTACTAAACTGGCTGAGGCTTGCAAGATCTGGGTTCAAATGCTTGCTCTGACCCAGACACCCTTGGGACCTTGGTCTGGTCTTCAGTTTTTTCCCTGCCTGTACAATGGGAATTAGCCTTCCTTTGTCCCACACTTGGTCTATCTTCTCTCCTTAGGAACAGGGACTGTTCTTCATTAATCATCTGTACAAGCCTTTAGCTCCATGGGGCCCCCTTCATCAGGGCCAGTAGGCACTGCTGTGATAACAGAGTATTCAGTTACTGAGGACAGAGTTTGTCTCTTAGGGTATGTCTAGACTACATGCCTCTGCAGACCAAGGCATGTAAATTAGACATACCGACATAGTCAATGAAGTGGGGATTTAAATATCCCCGCTTCATTAGAATAAAAATGGCCGCTGCGTTGTGCTGGCACGAGGCGGCAATCAAGACTGGGACCGGCCGGCAAGGAAAACCTTTGCCAACCGATCCTGTAAACCTCGTTGCACGAGGCATAATGGATCGGTCAGCAAAGGCTTTCCTTGCCGACCGATCCCCATCTTGACTGCCGCTTCATACCAACAAACAGCTGAGCCGGTACAAAGCGGCGGCCGTTTTTATTCTAATGAAGCGGGGGATATTTAAATCCCTGCTTCATTGACTATGTTGGTATGTCTAATTTACATGCCTGTCGGCAGAGGTATGTAGTCTAGACATACCCTCAGTTCAGTTGTGTGTCTACTCTGTGCATTCTGCTAACATGTGGTTTGTAACTACTGGACAGTTGTTTCTGCACCTTAGAACCCTGCATTCCCTGAGTCCCTTGGCCTGGGGAAGGGGAACCATCCATTGTGGGGGAAACTCCTCTTTCGTTTTATTAACCGACAGCCCCTGATGATAGTGGTACCTGAGTCTGTTCTGTGTCCTGTCTGCTGTGGAAATGCACTGCCCTGGTTCCTCTGCTTCTCTCATGTTCCCTGCAGGATACTGGCATTGGAATGACCCAGGAGGAGCTTGCATCTAATCTCGGCACTATTGCTCGATCTGGCTCAAAGGTAAGAGCGTTGTTTTGTCCTCGTGGCCATTTTCATTTTCCTGAGGGTCCCCCATCCTGCATCTCCTGAGGTTCTGTTGTGAAGGGGACCCGTTAGGAGGTGAAACCATCCAACCAGCCTCATTGTTCTGGTGTATGGTGTATATCGTCACTGGTACCAGGATAACCCCTAAAGAACCGTTTTCCTCTCACTGAGGGATCAAGGCCGCATTTGCCAGGGGCCCCTTATGTATAGAGCCTATTTTGTATCCGCATCAGTAAACATGAGCTGCCGATATTCATGGATATAAAGTGGATATCCATGGACTTGCAAGCCTCTACTTGTGTCATGTATTCTGTATAGCCAGGTTCTTTATATAGTCAAGGTGCATCTGGCTGTGCCACTTTGTTAAAGCAGACTTTTCCCCCCCCAAGGCATCCTGATGCAGATCCACAAGCTCTCTGCCATCATGATCTCAGTGCTGCCTGGGCCACATGTGGCAGCACAGTTATTGGCAGGATGGGATGGACACAGCTGTTTGCTGGTGCATGTATTTGCCAGGTTTTTTCATTTCCTGCAGCTGAGCAATCACACCCCATTCTCTTTCCTCTCTTGCACCTGTCACAGCCAGCACTGCCCTCAGCAGCACTTTCCTGGTCCAAAGCTGCAATCACTGCCCCTCCCTTATGACGTTTCTGTGTAGGAGCAAGTCACTGGCCCCCTTACCACTTGTGCTGCCCCTGCGAGGGTGAGCTCAGCCCCCAGAGCGCTGACCACTCCAAAGTAGCGGAAGCAGAGGGGACTCCTTGGAGAGGAATGTACGAGGGTGCTAGGCTCACACACAGCAAACGTAGCACCAGCTTGAGTCGGGGCATGTGGGAAGAGCAGCAGTGGGGGTCTGGGAGAAGGCTGCAGCCTTTCAGCAGTAGTTGAGGTTCTGTGGACTTGCAGTCCAATATACCTGGTACTCATTGTCCTTACAGGCATTTTTAGATGCCCTGCAAAGCCAGGCAGAGGCCAGTAGTAAGATCATTGGCCAGTTTGGAGTGGGCTTCTACTCTGCCTTCATGGTGGCTGAGAAAGTGGAGGTGTATTCGCAATCTGCGGAGTCCGGGAGCCCTGGCTACCACTGGTCTTCAGACGGGTAAGAGCTGCAGAACAGGAAATGGAGGCCAATCTATTTACAAGAGTGAATGAGTTTTGTGATGTCTGTATCTTCACCTGGGTGTGGCCTGGAAGGCAGTGGGGAGGGGAAGGTGAGGCGAGGCAGGGCACTGATCTTTGCATCTAGACAGCAGCTAAAATTCTGCTTAGGTTACAAGCATGCCCACTGATTGGGGGGAGGGGATAAAGGGGACAATTGCCCAGTGGTCCAGAGATTCAAAGGAGGCAGTTGCCCCGGGTCCCTTTGAACTGCTGCTGGAGGTAGGGAGGTCCTACAATCTGGGCAGCACTAAGGACTGACTGCCCTTAATCCTGCCCCTTCCACCCTCAGCCCCCACCCCTTCTGAAGGCGCAGAGTCATCCCCCACCCTTCCTGCTGGCCCACAGTGGCTGTTGTCAGCCCCGCTGGTTACAGGTGAAAGTCTCCGTTACAAACTCACCCCCCATGTAATGCAGCTGCCTGGCTGTGCTGGGACAGAGCTGCAAGGGCTGCTCCAAGACAAGAGAATGGTGGGTTGGGAGAGCTGGGTGATGCCCCTCCCTGCAGACTGTCAGCTCCACACTGCTACAGGTTGGTTCAGCAAGACAGCTCCATGTGAAGTCAGTCCTGCTAAGTGTGCCAGAGTGACAGCCCTCAAGGCTGGCTGTACTCTGCCCCCAAAGCCTCAGCCCTGCCTTGGAGCGATGCTGCGGGGAGGGGGCAGAGGCAATCCAGTCTCCAAGAGCTGGTCGTTTTGCTGAGAGTGCCAACAAGGAGGCTGCCGTGGTGTGCTATAACAAGGGCACACACCTGCTGGGAGCTGGGCTTCCCTTTAGGTCGCCCACTCGTTTCCCACGAGCCACCGAATGTCCATCGCATGGCAGAAGCTTTGAGTTACTGCAGGCTTGCGCCAGATTTGGACCAGAGCCCTAGATGTGAAAAGCTCCACATCCTATTAAAAGCCTGTGGGAAGAAAGAATTTGCTGAGTTACAAATCCCTGAAAACTCTTCTTACAAATGAATCTTTGGCTTCTGTTGTGTTCCAGATGATGATCCGCTTTGCAGTGCCAAATGTAATCGTCCTGTCAGGGTCGCTGCCTTTCACAGTGTGTTTCCCGCCCTTGTATTGGTGCTGCTCCTTGAAGCATTTGACCCTGAGGCAGATGGAGCTAGGGATGTAAGTGACTAGTCAACTAGTTGCTTCCTCTCCTCCCCTCCTGCCCCCAAGGCAGCAAGGATAGGGAGCAGGAACCGATGCTGGGGGGAGCCAGCTTAAAAGCCGGTTCCCCCTAGCACCATCTCCGCAGGGGGCTGAAGTGCAGCAGGAGACCAGGTGCAAGCTGGGAATCAGATGATTCCTGGCTTGCGTCCGGTCCCAGAAGCCACACCTCTGCTTTTTAAATGTATTAAGAACTGCTAGACTCTTAATACATTTAAAAGGCTGAAGTGCAGCGGGGGGAACTGGGTGCGAGCCGGGAATCGGCTGTCCTTTCTTGCGCCCAGTCCCTCTCGCTGCGCTTCAGCCTTTTAAATGTATGAAGAGCCTGATGGCTTTTCATACATTTAAATGGCAGAGCCACAGCGAGGTTAGCTCCTATGGGGAGCTAACCCCGCTGCGGCTCAGCAGTCTCCCCCCCCCCCTTATTGACTAATCAACTCGTTGATGGAAATTCAATCGACTAATTGATTAGTTAATTAAACGCAACTTATCCCAAGATGGAGCAGTCTCTTTGAACTAGAAAGCGAGGAGATGACCATTGGTAGCAAAGGAGGCCCTGTCACTGAGCGCAGCAGCCTTTTGTCATAGCGCACCACTGCAGTCTAGTGGAAATAATCATAGATGGGGCACACGTGCATGGGCCAACAGAGATCCATGCAGTCTGCCTGTTAGGAGCCTGTAGGGCTGCAAGTATCTATATTAAATGTAGATGGTTTCAGTTGCTGTCATGGCGGTTTAGCCCAGACAGATAACATCGCCCAGCATGCAAAGCTGCTGTCAGTATCTGCTGGGAACTATGGTCTCTGCTGGCTGTACCAGCTATGGATCTGGGTGACAGCTTATAAATGCCCAACGTCCATTGACATCAATGGGAGCTGGGTGCTGAGGAGTTGTTCCTGCTTTGAAAAGCTCCTCCTTGGTTAATGAAATGATCCCTTTTCACTCTTGCTTGTTAATGAAAAAAAGGGAGAGTTTTCTATGCAATGCTGTGTTTCTAATCCTAGCTCAGGAATGTTTGAGATTGCGGAAGCCTCTGGTGTCAGAACTGGGACCAAAATTATTATCCATCTCAAAGAGGAGTGTAAAGAGTTTGCGAACGAGGACAGAGTCAAAGGTGAGCAGGGTGGGGAAACGGTGCCCTCAGCACACCGGTATTGTCCGCGGGAGGAAATGTAATTGTGTCCCTCGGACTCTGGTAGCCCCTCTCACCTAAGGATTGCTATCCCCATCTCAGGGAGGGCTGGAGAGCTGGTGATGTGGTGACATTTCTTAGATTAGACCCCAGTGTGTCCTGACTCCTAGTCTCCTGCACTGGCTAGGCACCCAGCCTTTGATGCCTATACATTTGTAAGTTGCCTGTTGGGTGACGCTGTTTTTCCCCCCAAAAAAGTTGACATTTCATCGCCAGAGCCCCGGGGGTCTCCCCACTTTACAATCCCACCCTGGTGAAGCTCCACACCAGTGTTGCAGCTCTTGCGAAGATCAGCAGAGCTTCTGGAGCCCTGTGGATGGGTGTTAGGGTTGCAGTGAGGGGGTGAAGCACTGTGGGCATATCTTCTCTATAGCCTTCCTGCTGCAGTGCTTTCTCTTCCTGTGAGCAGTCCCAAGCGAGCCCTAATTCTCTCAGGCTACCTGGAGCTGTGGAAAGCTCCGTGCACAATATTATAAAGCTGGGAGGAGTTTGCTCCTCAGAAGTTCTCTCTTACTTGAGAGCTATTACAGTGAAGCAGCTGATATTTATAAAGTGCTCTAGGATCCTCTGCTTAAAGGGCCTGGGAAGGGTAGAGGGTGATGAGATTTTAAGGGTGAGCTTGGGCAGATGGGATTGTGCAGAGATGATCTGTCCTTTGCTCACCACAGGTGCTGCTCACAAAAGTAGGATGTGACTCCTATTGGTATAATCCAGGAGCCGCTTGCCTCCCCCCACCCCCCAAAGATCATAACTACACCCTGTTCTGCCTCTGTTCTAATCTAGAATTATACAGGGTGCTGCCAACTTAACCCCCATCAGATTTTCCCATTTCCTTAGGAAAAGTCAATTTGAATTAGGTTGCTAGAAAAAGCCTGCTTGCTATCTGGGAGCTTAAATTCCTAGTTTTCTAACATTGGCCTACTTCCGTATATTTCACAAGATAGGAGAAAAACTATTAAAAGAACCATAAAGATTGCAAGGTGTGGTTAGAAAATGGGAAGGTTCCACAGCCTGCTAACCCTAACTTTGCCAATCTCTTCATAGGCATTTCAGTGTGGTGTGTAATGATGTGATCTCTTGCTGTTATTTTCATTGATCCCTGTCTTGTTTCATTGTGCACATTGGATTATGTATTTAAAATATTTTACTAAACATGCACGTGTGAATTGCATTTTAAAATGGTTCTGACATGGCCAAATTTAAACCAGTTTTTCTTGGGACCTTGAAATATACTTCTCCCTAAGAATCCTATTTCTACCAGTTTTCCACCTCTACTTCACACTGTTTAGGTGCGAAAGCTGGGGGGTTTTTAAATGAAGAATTCCTTGTCTAATGGGAAAGTGTCCCCTTCCATCTCTCACTTTCAAATAGCTGAATAGTTTTTGCTAAAGAAACTCATTTTCCCTGGGCAGAAACCAATCTTCTTAAATTCTATCCTGACAAGTGAAAGGTTCAGGGAGTTGTGAGCCACAGAAAAAGCTGGGTGACATGGAAACACCTGAGCCCCACCCTTTAACTGTAGGTGTCCCTATGTTATTCTCAACCCATGTTTTGAGATTAGTGTGGCACATTAGCACTTCTTACTGCTACAGTTACAAATTTGAATTAAGGGTATGTCTAGACTACATGCCTCTGCCAACCGAGGCATGTAAATTAGACATGCCGACATAGTCAGTGAAGCGGGGATTTAAATATCCCCCACTTCATTAGAATAAAAATGGCTGTTACGTTGTGCCAGCTCAGCTGTTTGTCGGCACAAACCGGCAGTCAAGACGGGAATCAGTCGACAGGGAAAACCTTTGCTGACCGATCCTGTAAACCTCATTTCACGAGGCATAAGGGATTGGTCGACAAAGGCTTTCCTTGTCACCAATCCCCGTCTTGACTGCCACTTCGTGCCGACAAACAGCTGAGCCGGCCATTTTTATTTTAATGAAGCGGGGGATATTTAAATCCCCACTTCACTGACTCTGCCTGTATGTCTAATTTACATGCATCTGTTGACAGAGGCATGGAGTCTAGACATACCCTAAGAGAGAGAAAAGTCCTTTTACATTGTCCTCTCCATTCCCTGGGCCAGTGCAGGATTATTTGCCGGAGGTTTTTTGGTGTTTTGCTGAGTCCAGTTTTATATGCCCTAACCAATCCATCCCTTCTCTCAGGAGAGGGTTCTACAACTTAGTGGATCTCACTAATGTTCAGCCAAGACTTATAAAATCATAGAATACTAGAACTGGAAGGGATCTCAAGAGGTTATCAAGTCGAGTCCCCTGCCTTCATGGTAGGGCAAAGCACAATCTGTCTAGATCATCCCTGATAGATATCTAGCCAACCTGCTCTTAAATATATCCAGTGATGGAGATTCCACAACTTCCATAGGCAATTTATTCCAGTGTTTCACCACCTTGACAGTTAGGAAGTTTTTCCAACCTTAACCTTCCTTGCTGCATTTTACTCCCTTCCTGATAGTAAGCTAACATGTTCCCTTTTGTCTGTCCCATTACTCCTACTTGTACGTCGGAGTGCTACATTAAATACTCCTTTCCCACTTAGATCTTCAGCTATTTCATGTTTATAGACCAGTCTCACTGCCTCTACTTCCAGTTGCCATCCCTTTGCTAAGCTAAATATTCAGTCACTCCAGACTGCTAACGTTTGATGTTGCTCTTTTCTGAGCTCCTCCAGTCCATGTATTTTTTTTCTGATTACCAAATGGGCTGTAGTTCAATGCTATGGGGAGTAGGAGCAGGCTGCAGTGGGGAGCAGGAACAAAGGGGCTAATCTGTGCTGACACAACAGTTTCCCTTGGCCCATCCCGGTGTCAACAATGTGGAAGTTGAAATTTGATTAAAACCTGTGTTCTGGGTTTTTTTTAATTGAAAATGCTTCTCTCTGTTCCAGAGGTGGTGACAAAATACAGCAACTTCATCAGCTTTCCCCTCTACCTCAATGGGCGACGCATCAACACTTTACAGGTGAGATTGAGAGTCGTGGGTTGGGCAGTGATTGGAAGGGAAACTTGTAGCCCTGCAGTGGGATCAGGAGATCAGTGAATAGGTCCAGAAATGACCAGGGACTGCCAATGGGTGAAGCAGTGGTGATTTCCTAGGGCAGCAGTGGGCAACCTAGGCTAGTAAATGAGCCACATGAGTGGGTCGTCTTCGTCTCAATGGACTACAAGACTGTCATAATCAAGATGATCTTCTGGGATAGGGTAGTTTTGCTAACTGCGCTGTGTACCTAGAATTTGTGGGGTGTGCAGTTTGACCTGTGCTTTATGGCTTGAGTGCATGAAGTCTGTGTGGCCTCTCCTGTCTCTATCATTGTCGTCATGTAGAGTTCAGTGATTGCAAGTTGCTGACTATCTTCAGTCTCCAAAGTGGTGGCATTTAATTCATACCCACACACACCTAAGGTGCACATACAGTGTACTTAACAGGGAGAACGACATGAATGTTCCCCATCGCACCTTGTGAGCCTCTCAGAAGTCAGGTTAGCAAAAAGTAGAAATTGCACGCTGGCCTCCCGGAGTGATCAGTACTAGCTCCGTTCCTTTTTAACTTGTACGTAAGTGACATAGCCCAAATGACATGCTGCAGGTTCATTTAAGCTGACAACCTGGCACTAGCAACACAGGCTGTAACACTCAAGCCTGTTCTCTTCAAGGGAATGGCAGCAATAGTCGTCTTAATCAGGTGTCCTATTCCTGTCCAAAGTCCCTATCCTGGTTCTCATTCTTCCATTTCTCCACACAGCAAGACTGGTTCCCTGCAAACTTAAATTTGGAGATGGGACCCATGTTACACAAACTGATTCCCCCCTAGGAATTACTGAATACTTGTCATTTAGCCAACGCTATATTGGAGCCTCTTCCCACTGAAGTGTGATACGTTGTTTGGCCACAGGAATAAAATCAGCCCAACATCCATTGTCAAGGCACTTCCTGGATACAGGCCTCCCTAGGGAATCCTTGAGAAGAGAGGGATATGGCTGCAGGGAGAGAGCCAGTCTTTGTAAGGCGGGAATCCCTAGGTGCCCCATGGCTGTGCAGGGTACAATGTTGTCAGCTTTGAAAGGCCAGACTATAATTAGTAATAGTGAGGCCCAGCTCAGGACCCTGTCCAGAATGATGGAAGCTGTTGCCAATGGAATGTGCTAGGAGAGGGGCAGAATAAAAAGCAAACGAGTGTCAGCGTGTGGCTGTGGGTGTGTGTGGGTGTGTGTCAGTTACTAGACTGGTGGGAATTTAAGTATCTTCCTCCCCCACAGGCACTCTGGATGCTGGACTCCAAGGAGATTGGTGAATGGCAGCATGAGGAGTTCTACCGTTTCATAGCCCAGGCTTACGACAAGCCCCGCTACACCCTGCACTACAAGACGGATGCCCCCCTCAACATCCGCAGCATCTTTTACGTACCCGAGATGGTGAGACTCTGGGGGGGGAGGGAGGAATCCTCAGTGTAGGGTGAGATCATCGCAGAATAGAGCTCTTGGAGGTGCTTTCCAATTTGCATAGCTGAGTCTTACATGCCCAGCAAGGCAGAATTGCTTGTGAGTGAGCCTGAGGGGAGTGACCAGTGTCCGAAAGAGATGGCAGCATCTCTCCAATGGGGGTAGCATGCCACAGGACAATTGGGGTACATCAAACTGCATCTATTTGTCAGGAGCAGAATTTGGCTCAGGTGGGAGAAATCCTTCCAGAGTACCCTCCTATAATTCCATTCTGGTGGGGAGGATAAAAATGTGACCTGCTCTGATCACCTCAGATCTCTGAAACCCATAGTACCAGCAGAGCATGATGCTTTCATATGAACCCTGCTCAGGGCCCCGAGCAATGCCCTCTGGGATTTGATGGTGTGTCTTCTTTCCTTCTTGCTTCCACAGAAGCCATCCATGTTTGATGTCAGCAGGGAGCTGGGCTCTAGTGTGGCCCTCTACAGCCGCAAAATCCTCATCCAGACCAAAGCCGCTGACATCCTGCCAAAATGGCTGCGTTTCCTCAGAGGTAGGCTGGCTGGGAAGTGAGCTGGAGTGCATGAAGGGCTGCAACAGCATCTTCCTTTAGTGTCACTTAAGGCAGTGGCAGCAGATTTGTTTCTAAAGGCTGCCAGGATGATGACGTGAGACATCTGGTAGATATTTGTGGGGAGGGAGGAATTAGCAAGGGGTTGAGTACTCTAGGTCCAGTTGTACCCTACTCATGTCACTGCTTGTTCTAGGAGTTGTCGACAGTGAGGACATTCCCCTGAACCTTAGCAGGGAGCTGTTGCAGGAGAGCACCCTCATCAGGTGAGCAAACAGCAGGACTGGTTCCCCAGGGGGTCATGGTGAGTGTGAGTGCTACTCCATCTCTGGGTAGGTGGTGATAAGCTATGGGATGCCATTTCAGATCAAGACCTGGCAGGTGAGCTGGGCAGTTCAGCTCACTTCATGCCCCGGACTGAGAAGCTAAAAAACAGTGCAGACTGTGACCACCTCTTCAGTTCCTTCTCACCGCCTCATTGTCTGTCAGAACCACCATTGTCCAAAGCGTTGGCTTTTTCCTTTATCTGTGAAGACATTTAACTATCTGTAATTAGTTTTTATCGTTCTAGTGTTTCAGGTTTGTAGCTGATGAATCTTTTGTAGTTAGGTTTTCTACTGTAGTGTTTTGTAGTTAGGCTTTAACCTAAAACCTTGGAACATCTTGGTCCATCGACTGCTTTTGAAAATACTTGTTTTTACTGCAGAAAACTCCGGGACGTTTTGCAGAAAAGGCTGATCAAGTTTTTCATTGACCAAAGCAAGAAGGACCCTGAGAAATATGCCAAGTTCTTTGAGGACTATGGGCTGTTCATGAGAGAGGGGATTGTGACCATAGCAGAGCAGGATGTCAAGGTACATACCTTACTAAGTATCTGGCTGGTGTGAAAAAGCACAGACCGCTGCCCAGACTTGGGATAAGGCAGGGAGGTGCAGGAAAGTGATTCTCTTCACTGGATCCTACCATTTGTTCATGTGACCATGTTACAAATGTTCCAAAGCATTCTGATCTCCAGTGTCCTACAAGGTTTTAGAAAGGAGTGTGTGGGCAGGTGTCATTCCCCATCTCTTCTCAGACGCAGCCCACACACTATACAGAGTAAATATGCCCTCTCCCTGGGACTAGCCGTTATTAATCCAAAAATTAACACCCCCACCTCCCTAATTATAGACCTGTCAGTCTAACATCTATCCTGGGCAAGATACGGGCAGCTGATACAGTACTTGATTAATCAAAAATTAAAGCAGGGTGATATAATCAATATTGATCAACATGGGTTTATGGTGCATAGATCCTGTCAAACTAACTTGATATCTCTTTTTGGTAAGATTACAGGTTTTGTTGATAATAGTGATGATGTAATAGATTCCTGTAAGTCACTTGACTAACTATCGAAAGACATTTTGCTTAAAAAACTGGTAAATAATGGAGAACAGGTCACTGATGCAGATGGATGGGTTGGTAAGCTGGGCTCAAGCACACACTATATGTAGAGCCCTGGATGGATACAAAATGCGTATCCACATCCAATTTGCAAACATGGTACACAGATGCAGATATCTCCAACTATGAAATGGACATCTACACATTTGTACATGGTTACATGTAAATGCATACATCTAGGAACAAAGGACGTAGACCACACCTACAGGATGGGGGAATATATCCTGGGAAGCAGTGACTCTAAAAAGATTTGGGGTGGATAGGCAGTGGATAGTCAGTTGTAGGGGATGCCATCCTTGGATTTAAGCCATGAAAACACATTGTAAAGCAGTGGTCACCAACCAGTCGATCGGGATCGACTGGTAGATCTCGGAGCCTTTGACGGGTAATCCTGACCAGTTTGGCCGGGAGGCTATTAAGTGCTGGCACTTCATCTGCCCCTCTAAGCTCTGCCATGCTGCTCCTGCCCTCTGCCTTGGAGCTGCCCTCCACCCTTTGGGAGCCTCCTGCTTGCTGTGCAAGGCAAGGGAAGAAGAGGAGGGGGTGCTGATATCTGAGTGTCCTTCTTCCCCTTCCCCTTTCCCATCTCCACAGAGCAGAGACGGGTTGGGGGTGAAGAGAGTTTGCTGGCTGCTTTTGGGAGTGATGCAGGGCCAGGGTAGGGGTGAGCCTGCCTTAGCCCCACTGTACCACCATCCAGAAGCCACCTGTGGTAAGCGGTGCCCAACTGGAGCCTGCATTCTGGGCCCCAATGCTGAACCCCTCCTGCATCCCAAACTCCTGTCCTAGCCCGGAGTCCCCCCTGCACCAATATTCCCTCCCAGACCCTGCACCTTGAACCCCGTCCTGCACCTCAACTCCCTGCCCCAGGCTCAGCTCAGAGTCCCTCCCACATTTCAAATCCTGTAACCCAAGATCAGAGCCTGCATCCCCCACACTGCTGCCTGATTAAAGTGAATGAGGGGGGAAGAAGGGACGATGGAGTGAGCAGGGGCAGGGAAAGGGTGGGGAGGAGGAGGGACCAGGGTGTTTGGGTTTGAGGTAGATCCTGGATTGCACTTAAATTCCAAAAGTGATCTTGTGCTTAAAAAGGTTGGAAACCCCTGCTGCAAAGAAACCACATTTCCTTCTGTCTCTGCTGTGGAGGAGAAGCTCATCCAGTTTTTCCAATGACCTGTTGCCCCCAGTTAGCTGCTGTATACTGTCTGTGGCACTGCAAAGACCCAGGCAGAAACCCGAGCAGGTGTCAGACCCCTCGCAGTCCCTTGCATGGGAGACCACACCTCTGACTACGGAAATCTCCTCACCTAGGAGGACATAGCGAAGCTGCTGCGTTATGAGTCCTCAGCGCTGCCTGCAGGCCAGTTGACCAGCCTGACTGAATACGCCAGCCGCATGAAGGCAGGGAGCCGGAATATCTACTACCTGTGTGCGCCCAATCGGCACCTGGCTGAGCACTCGCCATATTTCGAAGCCATGAAGAAAAAGGATATGGAGGTGGGTGAGCAATGTACCGTGTCACAGCAGGATGCTAGTTGGTATCAGCCTCCCAGAGTGCTGCCTCTGCTGCCAGGCCCAGGTTCCTCTCTGTAGGGTTCCCTGGGTCTGGTGTATTTTACAGGCTTGCAGGATACAGCAGAGCTGCTGCAGAGGAGAGGCAACCAGGAATATGTTGCATCCTGTCCTCTCCATGTGTTGCTTCATCTTCAGTCATTCTGCAGTGCTGCTGGAGCCTATCAGTCCTCTGCCTCCCCTTGGGCATGGATATTCACTCTGCAGTGGGGAAGGGTTTATTGAAGGGTACTGGGAGCCTCACAAATGCTGAGTTGGTATTGGTCTGTACTGGGGAACATTTGTGGGCTCTTGCATGTCTTTGGGCTTAACACCACGGCAGTACCACTGTCATACCTCAGAGCCAGTTATTAGTGGGCAGTGCCCATACCAGGGTGGTGAGTGAGGAGCGGGTCAGTGGCTGGGCCTTTGGCCTATTCCAGGTGTCCCTGGATGGTTCTCCTCACCTTTCATAGTTCCCTCCCAGGGCAGCAAGAATTCTCTGTCTCCATCCCCCTCCTCCCCAGCTAATCTCCCCTTGTGAGTTTTAGCAGAGCCCTCTGGGGAGGGGTGTTCGCTTCCTCTTGGGCACTGAGCAGGGATGTGATAGGATCAGGTGGGCGTATTCCACACTGTCCGTTTCCTAGACCTTCCACGGATCTGTGGCAGAGGGTAGGGATGAAATCTGGAGGATAAAATACTTGATCTGGAAGGGACCTTGAGAGATCAAGTCCAGTCCCCTCCCTCACAGCAGGACCAAGCATTATATCTAGATCATCCCTGATAGATATCTGTCCAACCTGCTCTGAAATATCTCCACTGATGGAGATTCCACAACCTCCCTACACAATTTATTCCAGTGTTTAACCACCCTGAGAGTGAGTTTTTTTCCTAATGTCCAACCTAAACCTCCCTTGCTGCAATTAAACCCATTGCTTCTTGTCCTATCATCAGAGGCCAAGGAAAACAATTTCCCCCCCCCTCTTCCCTTTGACGCCCTTTTAGATACTTGAAAACCGCTATCATGTCCCCTGTCTTCTCTTTTGCGAACTAAAAAAGCCCAACTCCTTCAATCTTGCCTCATAGCTCATGTTTTCTACATGTTTAATCATGTTTGTTGCTCTTCTCTGGACCTTCGTCACATCTTTCTTGAAATGTGGTGCCCAGAACTGGACACAATACTCCTACTGAGGCCTAATCAGTGCAGAGTAGAGTGGAAGAATGAAGAAAGACAACAGGAGTGTTGCCTTTCTCACAACAGTCCTGTTAATGCATCCCAGAATCATGTTTGTTCTTTTTGCAACAGTGTCACGCTGTTGACTCATATTTAGCTTATGGTCCACTATGACCCCTACATCCTTTTCTGCAGTACTCCTTCCTAAACAGTCACTTCCCATTCTTTGTGTGAAACTGATTGTTCCTTCTTAAGTGGAGTACTTTGCATTTATCCTTATTAAACTTCATCCCATTTACCTCAGACCATTTCTCCAGTTTGTCCAGAAAACTCAAGGATGAGCAGTTGTATCTATAACTGGCAGTTTCTTGACTCAGCACTGCATCTGCAAAGAGGAGACCTCTTCAAGAGAAGGCTGTTCTGGGTGCACTGAGATTTTGTATGTCATGGCAAGGCAGATATTCCCACACTTTTCCCCGGTGTGACCCCCCATTATAATGAACCATTTCCTTCCGGGACCCCAGACCGCACACAGGGTGCTAAGCAACATGGCATCCTCCATCCGCATGACTGCACACGCACCATACGTGAGGCCCCACCATTTTGCTCCACAAAGTGGCATCCTCTGCACAGCGTGCCCTCATACATATGGTGCATGCAAGATCATGCAGTGCAGAGGATGCCACTTTGTAGAGCAAAATGGTGTCCTCCATGCACTAGCACCATACGTGTGAGGTCATGCATTGTGTAGCAGAATGGCATCCTCCATGCCCTAGGGACAGCCCTAACCCCAGCTGCTGATGGTACGGTCTGCAAGGGGAGGGGTTTGCACAGAGCTCAGCAGTGTCAGGCAGCAGACCACCATGGGTCCTTGAGGCCTGTTGCTGTGTGTGTCTGGGGAGCAGGGAGTTGGGGGAGCAACTTGAAGCTCACTAGGCCACTGAGGAGTCAGGAGGCCAGTGGCTGTAAAGGGAGGGGCAGTGCAGATCTGCAAGCATTTGTTCATGATGCTCTTGGGAAAGGGACGAGGTGACTGTCCATGTGGCTGTGAGCTGACGGCAGTCCTGTTCATCCCTGGACTCCGCATTGCTCACTGTCCTTTCCCACAGGTGCTGTTCTGCTATGAGCAGTTTGATGAGCTGACACTCCTGCACCTCCGGGAGTTTGATAAGAAGAAGCTGATCTCAGTAGAGACTGACATCGTTGTTGACCACTATAAGGAAGAGAAGTTTGAGGAGAGCCGCCCAGGTAGGGCATCTCTTCCCCCATCACAGTTGGTGCATGGTCCTGGGCTCAGCATGTACATTCTCCAGCTCTGCAGTCAGATGGGGCCAAGTCTCCCACAGGTTAGCCAAGGTGGTAGCTAGTGAGAATACCCTAATTTCATGCCCTCCCTCAAGAAAGCATTGAGACACATGAGCAAAATGCTCTCTAGTTAGTATCCTGCCTCTGCAGTGCCAGCCTGGCCCCAACCTGGGCAGCTGTCTCCTTGAATAGTGGCTAAACTGCTGGTGGCCAATTCTTGCAAGTTCCTTTCCTGTCACTTCTCAACCTTCCCTGAAGAAAGCGGGGAGGGATGCAGCTGAACCTCCTAAATCAGTGCTGCATGCCCACTCTGGGAGACTTTTAGCCAGCCTGCCCTGTCCTGTGATGCTAACTAGGTGGCTGAGGATTCATGAGGCCAGTGGCTGTAAAGGGTTACAAAGGACTAAATGTAGTCTCAATAATGACACTGAGACCCCTGAAGCAGGAGCGCTGTAAATTCTTCTCTCTAAAACAAAAGAAATCTAACATTGCCCTGACTAGTAGGAGAGCAGGGCTTGTCTGCTGTGGACAGGAGCCAAGCAGTTTTCTTGTTTAAAACAATTAAGTTCACAGGCTTCTCTGGTCTAACCTAGTTTTAAAGCCCACTTTATTGTAATAGCAAACACTGCTGATGCCAGAGGATAGGGGGTTGTGATGGTATAAGCTTGCCCTCTTTCTGCACGGGGTGGTCTCTGGAATGATGCGTGTGTATCGGCCTAGTGCAATCTCTCTGTCTGTGGGAGAGCAGATGGGTATGTGACATGGACAAAGTTGCTTTTCAGGAACAAAGCACACAATCCCTAGTGCTGCCCCATGGCAGTACTGTGATATAACCCATCCTATCCCCACAGCTGCAGAACGCCTGACGGAGAAAGAGGCTGAGGAGCTGATGGCCTGGATGAGAAATGCTTTGGGTTCTCGCATCACCAATGTTAAGGTACGTGTGCTGTAGTGTTCCAGGAGCTAAAGGTGGAAAAGACCTATATAGATCATAACCTCAGAAAAGAGGAAGTCTGGTAGGTGGTCAAGGCTCTGAACTAGGGCCCAGAAGATGTGGGTTCAGCCAAATTTATCTTGGGCAAATCACTTGATCTCTCTGTGCTTCAATTTCCCCACCAGTTAAATGGATGTAATTGTTCTTCCTTTGTCTTGTCTAGTCAGACTGTAGGTGCCTCAGGGCATGGATGGTCTTTAACTGTTATGTGCAGCACCTGCCACAATGCAGCCTTCTCTTCAGCTGGGCCTCTGGATCCCATAGTGGGATAAATAATAAGTCTACCCCCATTTCCCTTCTGTCAGGGCAAGTTGTTAGGAGTGTATCTGATGGTCTCACGCTTCTCAAGGGATAAGGCTGGAGCTACATGGCCCTTTCAGTAATATTCCTACATAGACCCAGCTCTTGTCTTTCCTCTGGTGTGTCAGTTTCAGCCTTGCTCCTTTGGACATTGTCCTGAGGTCTGTACACCCCAGGCTGGTTTGGCAACTGCAGGGCTAATGCAGACTGGCTGCCTGCTCAGCCTGAGCTGATTGGCAGCCCCATGGCAGCTGGGGTATTAAAGGGCTGTGTGGCAGGAGGGCTGCTAGCAAGGCAGAGGGACTGTGGAGAGAAGCTGGTGCTAACAAACTGGTAAGCTGTCAGAGAAGCTGAACAGGAGGCTGGAAAACCCACGGATAAGGAGCAGCAGCTCAGGGAACAATTAGGTTCTTGATACAGTTTAATTATGGCTACTCTGAACAAGGGCCCTGAGCTGGAGTCCAGTGGATTGAGTGGGCCTGGGTTCTTATGCCTCATACCCAGATAAGGAGGGAGAGGGAAAATGGTCATGGCATGTTAGAGGCCAGAGGAGTGAGTCCAAGACTGCTGGACTTCAAGTTCTTTGTTTGGCCCTTTCCGCTAGCTATGAAAGGAGATCAACTGAGCAGGGACTTCGCTAGAGAGCTAGGTTGTATATAAGATGACAGGCTCTGTTGACACTCCAAGAACTGGAGGGGTTGTTAAACTGACAGGACCCTGGCAACACTGCTCCTGGACACAGAAAGGCGCTCAAGTGGCAAGGGTATGCTCCTCCAGACACCAGTTCTTTGGCTCGGCTCAGAAGTGTGATTGTGGTTGAATTGTTCAGGTACACTAGGGCTACCAGGGAGCAGTTAGGGTGGTAGTGAGCACTTGGAACGATCAGTAACGTTTGGTGGGAGAATAATTCCTTGAGTTCTCCCTCTGTAAGCATTAGAGTGAACTGAGACAGAGCTTCATCTTCATCCTACACAGCCCTCTGGGTGGACGATCTGAATTGTTCTGCCTCTGTACAGTGAGGGATGGGACTAGCTTGAGGGCAGAGAAAGGATTCAGTGCAGCACTTTCCTGCTGTGGGGATGGATGCTACAGAAAACCCTCAGGTAGGCAGATAATGGACAGAGGCAGAACCTTCGGGTAGGTAGATAGTGGCAGAGGCAGAAATAGAGCCACATCATCCAAGCTCCCCACCCTGTGCTCAGTGTGTCTCTCATGTACCATTCAAGCCATGGGCTTTCACCCTCTTGTAGGCAGTTTCTTGGGTGTGGCTGTGAGTTCTCTATGAGCTTTGTGTAGATTCTGCAACAAGGGGACATTCTCCTCCCTGGCTGAAATCCAGCCTTTGAGCCCTTCACTTTCCCCTTCCTCTGAGCCATGTGCATTTCCCATCTTGTCCCTGTTTGCTGTTCCTCTGACAGGTGACTCCACGTCTGGACACCCATCCGGCCATGATTACTGTGCTTGAGATGGGGGCTGCCCGCCACTTTCTGCGCATGCAGCAGCTGGCCAAGACCAATGAGGAGCGTGCCCAGATCCTGCAGCCCACACTGGAGATAAACACTGGGTAAGATGGGGCAGAGCCAGAGCACTGCAGCTTGCGGGAGGTGCAGAGGCAGACGTTGGCTGGCACAGCAAACTTGAACCAGCTGGGATCCTCCATTCTCTTCGCATGTGTGCTGGTGTGTCTTGGCCTGTGGAGCTGTGCCTAGTAATAGATACATGCCCCTGCCAGCCCACATGATGTCCAGCCTCATGGGGGAGTTCCCTGGCAGCAGCCATCTGTGTTATCCACGCAGTAAGGGGAAGAAGCTCAACAGATAAAGTAATATACGTGTGGAAAACATAATCCCAACTGTACATGTCAAATGATGGGGTGTAAAGTAGCTATTACCACTCGAGAGGGATCTTGGAGTCACTGTGGATAGTTCTCTGCAAACATCCACTCAATGTGCAGCAGCAGTCAAAAAAGCAAACAATGCTGAGAATCATTAAGAAAGAGATAGAGAATATCTCATTGCCTCTAAATAAATTCATGATACATCCACATTTTAAATACCATGTGCAGATGTGATTGCCCCATCTCAAAAAAGGTATTTTGGAATTAGAAAAGGTTCAGAAATGGGCAATAAAAAAGACTAGAAGTATGAAACATCTTCCATATGGAGAGATTGGGACTTTTAATCTTGGAAAAGAGACTAAGGAAAGATTTGATAGAGGTCTATAAAATCATGACTGCTGTGGAGAAAGTAAATTAGGAAGTTTTGTTTACTTCTCAACATAAGAACTGGGGGACAACAAATGAAATTAAAAGGCAGCTTGTTTAAAACAAAAGAGAGAATGAATTTCTTCAGACAACTCAGAGTCAACTTGTGGAACTCCTTGCCAGAGGATATTGTGAAAGGCAAGACTTAGACCAGGGTTCAAGAAAGAACTAAATCAAGTCATGGAGGGTAGGTCAATCAATGGCTGTTCATAGAATCATAGAATACTAGGACTGGAAGGGACCTCGAGAGGTCATCGAGTCCAGACCCCTGCCCTCATGGCAGGACCAACATGGCAGGACCTCATGTTGACGGGGAAGGTGTGCCCAGCCTCTGTCAGAAAGTGGGAATAGGTGATGGGATGGATCACTTGATGATTACTTGTTGTTTGTTCCCTCTGGGGCTCCTGATATTGGCCACTATTGGAAGAGAGGATACTGAGCTACATGGATCTTTGATCTGACCCAGTATGGCCGTTCTTATCGGGCATTTTCACACAACCCTGTGCTGATTTCTCATTCCATTGCAGGCATGCACTGATCAAAAAACTCGATCAACTGAGGGTCAGCCAGCCTGACTTGGCCCAGCTGCTGCTTGATCAGGTGAGGGCCATGTCTGCACCATGCTCTCTGGGCAGGCTGCCAAATCTGTGGGCAGTAAGGGAGTAGACCAAGGCTGTCTCATGGCCAACTGGAATCATGTACCCAGTGATCCCCACTCTCGGTATTTTTAGTACTACGTGACCCAGTGACCATTTCCCTAGAATGTTTTGGTGTCATCCAGGGATGGGTCTCAGTGTTGCTCATTCTGGCCTACTGCAATTCGTGTCTGGTGCAGAGCTGGGAACGATACTGTTTACACCAGGGTGGGCAGCACTTGAGGGGGAAAAGGGAAGGGAAGGAACCAAGCAGAGAGAATTCATAGGCAGCACCTGACATTTAAGATGGCTCTTTTGAAGTGTGGAGGGATGGTAATTGTGTCTGAAACTGAACA
The DNA here is from genome assembly GCA_030068395.1 of Apalone spinifera. Lineage (NCBI taxonomy): Eukaryota > Metazoa > Chordata > Testudines > Trionychidae > Apalone > Apalone spinifera. The sequence continues at coordinate 34,372,929 of JANRFK010001605.1, read as the reverse complement.
GGGCTCCAAATGGCACCTCACATTCATATACTCAGGGGCATGAAGTGCTGGAGAGAATCCACGAAATCATATATCCCCCCTCCCCCCCAAATGTGCCTTGGTGTAGCTTTTGATCTTTTACAGAGTGGCGGCACTTTGTCACTTCATACCAAGGTGGCTCCTGTTGCTAACAACATCTCTTCTCTGTGCCTTTGTCTCGCTCAGATTTATGAGAATGCCATGATAGCAGCAGGACTGAATGATGACCCCAGACCTATGGTGAGCCGTCTGAATGAGCTCCTTACCAAAGCCCTGGAAAAACACTGATCCCCAAACTGATCAAAGGGGCAAGCTCTGTGCCAGGTGTCAGTCGCAGTTCCCTCAAGCACAACTTCCGCTGTCGGCTGTTGGAACATCTGTCTGCTCCCAGACTCCGTGCTGTGAGACTAGAATCTCTGCAGGTCTGCATGGCACCTGAATGTGGTCCCAAGTTTAACTTTAGAGAGAGGTTCCAGTTGTAAGTACTGGGCTGTGTATTACCCTTCCAGAATGGCATCGTCCAGCTGAAATCAAAACTGGGAGATTACCACTAAAATGATTTGCCAGGATTTCTGAACTTGGCTCCAAAGTTCTAATTTCATATTGATTCCAGAAACAGTCTTTCCCAATAGCAAAATTGACATCAGGAGTCCACACTAGCTCCATGAAACAGAGCCCCAGATACCCATCTAGGAATTTGCTCTTGTACGCTGTGGGCTCAGAACACCAGCTTCAGCTGAGCAAAATGAGTTTGTCACAAAACTTCCACCCAGTGGTTAGCAGGCACTGGGATAGATGGTTGCCATTAACAAACACAGGCCAGAGTAGTGTGGCAGATAAGGTAGCTGAGCCACTGGATAACTGAACTCATCTCTGTATCTGGGGATATATTTGACAAGCTCACTTGGCATTTTGAACAGTTTTTCCAAGGTTTCTGCCTCCCTTGTGGTATAATTGGCATGCCCCAGGTAATCGCTGTTCTGCTTATTTATGTTAAATAAATTCTTCATTTAATGATACCTTCACCAGGGGAATTTGCCTTATTTTTCTCTATTGTGCCCCAGCTCCGATAGCATGACAGTCCATAACCTTTCACACACTCCCCAATACTGAGAGGCAGCAGTGTCCTAGAATAGTTAGTGGGAGAGGGCTTTCTCTGCCAGTGGGACGTGGGGTAGGGGATGGGGAAGGCCATATAGAAGGAATTGGAAGGGAAGTAGGAGGCGAGTCCCTCAGCTATGAACCCTAATTCTTGTCCTTAAGGTACTATGAGCTGAACTCCAGGTTTTTAACATGTGCTGGTTACCCAGCAGAAAGGGCCTGAGAGAGACAAGCTGCCATGGTCCTCTGTTTTTCTGTTTCACCCGGGCAGTTGTGCTCAGTGTACAAGATTTTTTTTTTTAATAACCAGTAGCATTGCAAACTCAGTGTGGGCTCTGAGAGTCAGGCTGGGCTCTTACTGGAGAGTTCAGGATGAATCAGAAATAAGATTCTATAAGTAGAACTTGGTTAATGATTCTGGTGCCATGTGAGCCAGTATAGAATCAGCTCTCTCCCAGAGATACTTGAGCTCAGCAGGTGAACACAAATAAGCAGTAAAAACTTATCACTAAACCAGCATTTGTGACGCTGACCAGACAAAACTGAAGAGTAATGTTGTCATTTTTAAATACCATAAACTTACCTCAGCCTTTGGGAAGAGCAGAAAGTAGAGCCTTTCACCTTTCCATCTCTAGGATTAACTCAGACCAGTATCATCAATGTGTGAAGTCTGTTCAGTGTCTATATGGTGGATCATGAGCCAGCTCTGCTTAAGGTATATGTAGCATCTTGTTGCTGTTTAGTCATTTAAATAAGTACCACCCAGTAAACTGGACTGACTTATGATCTGCATTATAGTGTATTTAACACTAAGGCCATGTCTACAGTACATGGAAGATTGATACTGCTGTGGTTGATCTTCTGGGGTTCAATTTAGCTGGTGTAGTGAAGATGCACTAAATTGAACTCAGAGGGTGTTTCCCTCAGCACCGATAAGGCGGCATGGTGGGTATCCCCCAATCCTGCACCTCTGTCTGCAGCAAGATGAGACTCCACCAGCCAGTAGAATAGAGAGGGTTTATTGCTTCTCCAGGATACAGTACAGCATAGATGTGATGTGGTTACAGGAGTCAGGGCCAGGCTGCCTTAAACCCCCTGGGATAGGGGTCCACTAGCCCCTCAACCCCCAGTATTCAGCTTAGTCTCTTCTCTTCATGTTTTTCCAGCAAAGACTGCCCTTCTCCAAGCCACACCCTTCCTCATCAGGTGAGAACGGGTTGGGCCATGAACTACAAGACATGAGAGCCTCAAGGCGACCCCCCGCTGGGCAATGCTTACAGATGCAGGCCAGTAGGAGTCACCCGCAGCCCACACAGCAACCAGTGAATGCCCAACCAGAGTGGGCCTAGGGCCACTAGAGTAAACAGCCCCCCAACTACATCACAACTGCTCCTCATGAGTGTAAGGGAAGCAGCGGGGAGCGTTTGCTCCCATCAACCTCCCGCTGTGTGGACGGCAATTTAAGATGCATCGACTCCAGCTATGTAATTAACATAGCTAGAGTTGTGTATCTTAGGTCATCCTTCTGCTCTAGTGTTGAGCAGGCCCAAGAGTGTATGAGGCAGTTCAAATTCTGTGGACAGGCAAAATCTAAGGCTACGTCTACACTGGTGGCTTCTTGCACAAGAACTCTTGCGGAAGAGTTCTTGTGCAAAAAATCTTCCAAAAGAGCATGTCCACACTTCCATGTGCTTTTGCACAAGAGCATCCATGGCAGTGTGGATGCTCTCTTGTGCAAGAAAGCTCTGATGATCATTTTAACCATAGGGGCTTCTTGCGCAAGAAATTCATGTTGCCTGTCTACATTGCCCTCTTGTGGAAGAGCTTTTGCGCAAGAGGGCTTATTCCTTGTGGGGAGAGGAATAACTCTTTAGGAAGAAGCCCTGTTTTACAACATTATACTGTAAATTTACTTGTGCAAGAATGCTCCTGCAGTGTAGACAGCAGGCAAGTTTTTGCGCAAGATCAGCTGTTCTTGGGCAAGAAGCTGCCAGTGTAGACATAGCCTAAGTGTTCATGTAATTAACAGGGGTAATCAATTGGGCTCTTAACCATTCTTTTTTTCTGAGGCTGGTCAGCTGACCCACAGGTAGCACTAAGGAGTCAAATACATCCTCAACACAGACAATGCCAAATAGTTATAGATGGTGAAATCCAGTTTGGAAGACAAACTGGATGTGTCTGAGACTCTGTGCTTTGGGACTTGGACAGAAACCCTTGGAGGTCTGGCTGGGACTTTGAGACTGGACCAGCTCAAAGTACTTCCCTGGGCTACATAACTGAGAACAGAGCTTTGTTCATCCAGACTTCCTGCTGAAACATTCAAAAGAGTGTCTTGGGTAGAGTCCAGCGTTGTGATTTACAGACAAACCACAGGCCAGGAATCTGCAGTCTAAGCTCCTTCACCAGCAACTGTTTAAAACATTAAGGGAGGCTATTGTTTCTAAAAGCAGAGAACTCAGAATAATACTTAGTACTTCTGTTATGCTTTGCAAACACTAATTCTCCCATCCCCTTTGTGAAGTAAGTTGGTACTGTCTGGCTGCGTCTAGACTGGCCAGTTTTTGCGGAAAATCATCTGCTTTT
>JANRFK010001605.1:34327055-34357505 GCA_030068395.1 Apalone spinifera | reverse complement strand
AGCTGGCAAAATCTACTCGCCATGGGTGAGCAGGCGAGTGCGTTTGTTGAGCCCTGCTTATTGGTTAACCATTTAAGCGGTTACACTGTTACATCCCTACTATAAAGTGTGCAGAAGGAGCCACGAAAACCTCTTCAGATGACTTAAAATATTCTTACCTACCTAGAAAAGATGACGGTTTTTAAGTTCATCTCGGATCCCTGAGCTCTCCTTTCCAGTGGTTAAAAAAGCTCCTGTTTCTAGCCCAGTGAGATAATGAACTTTTCTAGTCAGGGCTAGAAAAGCTGTTACTGAGAAAAGGCATAATCTTGTCTTGAAATGGGGAATTTGAGGACAGAGGGAGGATTTCTCTGGTAGCTTGATTTTTTTTTTAAAATAGTTGCCCTAGAAGCTGCTTCAAGGGTTTGATGTGTTAAAATAAATCCCAGGGAGGACTAGTGGGCAGATGACAGACCCATAGGTATGTGATGAACTGCACAGGCATGTGATAAATATATTTATAACATGGCTCTACTGATTATAACCTCCACAGATTCTATACATCACATTTAGCACCTGGTCTCAGGACTGTGTGTATAATATGTAATACACACTTCTTTAGGGAATGTTTCTTTGGTTATTTCAGGCGTGAGAGCTGATCACTCTGGTTCTTCGTTAATGTGGTTCAGACGTATTAGTGTGAGCAAAGTTTAAAATGCTTTTAAGAGCGAATCCTGCTGTTTTCCCGCAGATGTCTGGATGAGATGGAGAAGTCACAGGTGCCCTGTTCCAGCAACCCCCTGATTCCTGAGTGCCCCATCTGTGGGAAGCAGTTCCACACGCCCAAAAGCCGAGCCAGTCACTTGAAACGCTGCGCTGTCAAGATGGAGGTCCCTCCACAGTTGCTTCTCCAGGCAGTGCAGTCTCAGGCACTGGCTGTGAGTGAGGGCCCCCCTGTAGCACCCAGGTGAGCTGGAGCAAATAAGCAATGTTAGTAGCAGCCTTTTCATTGAGAGAAGTCCATTAGAACTCCATGTCCATGCAACCCTTTCAAACAAGACTGTCTCCAGATTGCTCTCAGCATCCATAGATGATGATAAACATGTCCCCCTGTTTGGGAGTAGTTGGCTGTGAATGGCCCCTTCTCCTGGAAATGAGGATCTACCTAAGTGGCTAAAACAGCTGATGTGAAGGGTGTAGTGGTCCTTGTCTCTGATCAGTTGCAGGTATCTTGTGTGTCATGCTGCCTTCTTACATTTCAGCAACCAACTCAGCAGGTCAAAGCGAAAAGGCTCCTCCAAAGAAAAGGAGTCAAAGAAAAAGCGGAAGACCTCCAAGGTGGAGACCACCGATGAGGATCTTCTGGTTGCCATGGCAATGTCACGATCTCTGCTGGAACAAACAAGGCAGGAGCAAGCCAAGTCGGTAACAAGCATTAAACTGGAGAGTCCATTGCCAATTAAGTGGAAGCCTGGAGCAGGTACATATTGAAGTGTCTTAGAGTCAGTAGCTGATGGTTTCGAAGCAATGCAATTCAGTATTTCCTGAATTAAAACCTAACAGGGGCGGGAGGATGGTGTATGACAGCCCTGCCTGTATTTCATGTCAGGTCTAAGGCAATCTGTAATTCCTACACAAAACTTAGTTGGTTTTCAGTGGAGTCACCTCGTAGTCTTACACTTCCTTTCTGTGGTTGGGAGTTTTGAAATTGTCAGGTTGAATAAGGAAAAGTTATTTAATTATTCCCACAATATAAGAAGTAGGGGTCACCAAATGAAATTAATAGGCAGCAGGTTTAAAACAAACAAAAGGAAGTTTTTCTTCACTCAGTGCACAGTCAACCTGTGGAACTTCTTGCCAGAGGATGCGGTGAAGGCTAGAACTTTAATAGGGTTCAAAAAAGACCTAGATAGAGTCATGGAGGTTAGGACCCTAGCCTCTGTTTCTCTGGAAGTGGGAGATGGGAGGGATCACGTGAAGATTACCTGTTGTGATCCCTCCCTCTGGGGCATCTGGCATTGGCCACTGTCGGCAGACAGGATCCTGAGCTAGATAGATCTTTGGTCTGACCCAGTATGGCCATTCTTATGTATGTTCAGGTTCTGGGGTTTTTGGTACAGTGTAGAAATGAACAGCTAAAGGGAAGCTCCATTTTTCCACTGCCATGTACCCTGCATTACTCGCTTTCATCCAACCTGAATCATACCCTCTCCCAACCCTACCTGTGCTCCCTGCTGCAGCTGTGATGGACATGTGCTGGAGAGTGGTTACTGGTGGTTGCATGCCTTGCTTAATGAAGCGTGCAATAAAGATTTTGAAAGAAAGCTTGCCTGGGAAATGGTAAAGAAGGGTGCACATACTCGTCAGGAGCGTGCTGGAATTCTCCTTAGCATCTTCCTGCCACCACTCCCGTTACTGAGTTCACTGCTGGGCTGGGGAATGCTGAAGAGCCTTGCAGGGGCAAAAGTGAGCTAGAAGTCATGGGGATTGCTGATCAGCAGTCGTGTGGAGTTGGGGACCTGCTCTTGGGTATCAGAAGTCACAAAGAGACAAACGGTGACAGTTATTGCAGGTGCTCTGCTGTTTTCTTCAAGCAGGGCCCGGCAAGCAAAAGCTGCACTGGCAACTTACCCTGAACTTGGGAGACACCCATGACTTCCGTAGAATGGAGAGATTGCATTTGGTGATGCTGCAACTCAAAGTTTATAGCTCCCGTTGTGTGACAGAGCAGTGCATGGTGGGAGCTGTAGTCTCAGTGGGTTTTCTCTCTGTTGAAAATGATGGTGGCTGCAGGTGGTGGTGTGGGGCTCTGTGAGCCTATTTGGCCTGTGAGCTGTGCTTCAGGTACCCAGTCCTGCTCTCATTGCGTGCTGTGTTCCTGCGCCCTGTATGTTCTATTATGTACTTTTCTTTGTAGAGAAAAAAAGGCGTAAAAACGCCCTCCTCCCTCCTCCTCCGTTGTTACTTCAGGATCCAGAGACAGCCCAGAAACAGATCCAAAACCGGATGGCCATGCTACTAACAGAGGAGGTGGCGTTCCCTAGCACCCCTCCACTCCCTGCCAGCAGGATATTGGAGGATAACCCTGGGAAGACCGCCTGGCTTTTATCTTTGCCTAAAGACCAGCGTTCCACTTTATGGGAGTGCAGTACTTTGACAGGACCCTGTGTCCCAGAGTCCTTCTATGCAGTGGGACTAACCCCTCTTATTTTACCTTGGAAACCTGTGCAGGTGAGGAATCCTTCTGTTCTTTCTTCTATAGGTGTTCTCACCAGCGGCCTGTGCCTGTTACCTTCTTGCTTTCACTTAGCAGTTGTGTTCTTGGGCCCAACTGCCCTCCTAAGTCTGCATGCCCACTCTCACTGTGTTTACCCACTCGTTTCCACCACTGCTGTCATGTGGCCCAACTGTGTAAATCTGCTTTTGGAACTTACGGCAAAGGTACCTGCCGGTCTGTTTAGAGTCTTTTACTTTTACATTGCCGAAAAAGAGAGAGAAATCCTACTCAGTCATTTTGATCCCAGTGTAGGTATATTGCAGATGCTTGCTTCATGCGTTACTGAGACCCAGATTGTTTCTAGTTCATTTGACTGGCTCTCACATGGTCCCCACCTTCTATATTCTTTTTATATCTGCTTCCTAGTCCACATGCAGTACTTGACTAGCTAGGAAGTTGCACCTGTGCTTTGAGGACATTTGTTAGTATTCCATACAAAGAATGTGGTCCAAGTAAATTGACGTTGCAAAATGAAGTATACAAACATCAGGCGTTGCCAAATCTGAGGTTTTGTCCAACCTTAACTCTGCCCCCTTGCGCGTATGCTTGATGGATGCTGTTTAATTGCAGTCACAAACTGGAGGTTTTTTTCACAGGCCCCCTATCTGTTTCATCACACTTCATGCAGTTTAAACCTTGACAGGACTCCTACAGAGTTCTCTCTTTTTTTCTCTCTTAACCTGAAGAGGAAACATTTTACTTTGTTCCCTTATGCATGGACTCCAGAAGAATAGTTAGACATTCTTTTTTAAAACAAGAAATGTGCTGTCCATATGCAAGTACCTTGTTTAAAGTCTTGTAACTTGGTTAAATCCTAGCAGATTTTCAGTTGTTGACTCAAAGGCACACATCTGACCTAAGAGCTACTTCTGCACCAGATTTCAAGTTTCTAACCCAAACAATGAGGTCCTAGAGCTATTCAAAAACAACTTGCAAAACATTTTAAATGGCGTCAGGAGTGTTTTTCCCTCTTTTCATTACTTTTCATTTTCAGAAATGGCTGAGCCATTTTCATTGAGATGGGGGGGGGCCAACCCACAGCGTTTTCAGGGAGAGACCAAACCTGGAAAATTTCAGCCCTTAAGGTGAAACTTCCAAGTTATAAATAACTGCAAAAAGAGCTATTTGAATGGAACTGTTGACTATCGGAGCCATAGCTGTCACCATAAGCTCCAGCCATAATTAAATGTTCTGCAGTAAGGGTGTAAACACTTCCAACGTCCATCCTCTCTGCTTGGCAGCTGCTCTCATACGGATATGCTGTCCGGAAAACCCCTCTTCTCACATTCTCTGTTGCAGCCAGCTTGCTTCTGATAATGGTTTGAGCTCTCTTAGTTCTGCAGACCTCTCCATATGCAAAGGAGATTTGCCTTGTTAGCAAGGGCATCTGGTGAGTGTTCTGGAGGCCATGTAACCTTTACACTAGGGCTTGAGAACTGTGAACTAAAGTTTAGTCCCACCACTGAGTGATTCCCAGGCTGGGTGAACGTACGAGACAGGAACCATTTTGTTGTTTCTTTCTTGCTTCAGAGTCATACGTCAGGGACTCTTTTGCCATCCGTGGGATCTGACCAATCACAATTATCTCAAGAGCGACAGACCAGCAGCGACCATCCTGATCCTCCTTCCATAGGGCTTGGAAACAGAACTTCTGATGATCCTCAGGCAGGTCCTGATGGAGAGCAGCAGCTTCTTTCTGGCAGCCAGAAGGATGTTCAGACTCTGCGGGACCTGGTGGAGCTGGCCGGGGAAGGACTTACTCTCACGCAGTGGAACCAGGACATGGACCACACCAGGGGAGTGACGCAATGGAGTAAGTTCTGGCAGCCCTAGGAATTAATCCCGTCAGATCACAGCAGCTAAGCAGCACCAGGCCTAGTGAATACTTGGACAGGAGAGGCTTGGCCAGAAGTGGCAGGAAATAGTGAAGGCAATTCAGTAGGTCGCACTCTTCCCACAGCATCATGAATGCACTAAGCATGGCGTATGAGGCACCCTTCTGCAGCAGGGGCCAGCTTGACACTTTCAAAACTGACTCATTTTCCATACATCCCTTTTAAACAGCATGTCCTGAATTTATTTTTAACATTTCTTTTAAAAAAAATCTGCATTTTTTCTGCTCTTTAGCTGATGTCCCAGCGGGCCTTTTGGACACGTCCAAGAGCAATGCTGAAAACACCTGGCCAAGCCCCCCTCCTTCTTTTCTTTCCATGCCCGCTCCGTCCTGCTCCCTTTCCATGTCTGCTAGCAGTCACTCATCACACACCCTTTGAGTCTGGGGAAGGTGTGTCAGTTTCTCCCAAAAGAGAGCACAGTGGTGATGTCAGAAATCACAGCTGTCCAACCGCAAAACAGTGAAATTGACCCTACACAGTAGTTGCCAAATACACAAAGGCTACGTCTAGACTGGCGCGCTTTTGCGCCAGAGCTATGCAAATGAGGCTTAGCGTTAGAATATCGCCAAGCCTCATTTGCATAGCTAATGATCTGCCATTTTCGCGGGAGAGGCTCTTGCGCAAGACGGGGCTGTCTACACTGCCCCTTCTTGCGCAAGAAAAACCCTTTTGCACAAAGCTGTTATGCCGATTATTTTCAGGCTCGATATTCTAACGCTAAGCCTCATTTGCATAGCTCTGGTGCAAAAGCATGCCAGTCTAGATGTAGCCAAAATAAAAACGCTGTAAACAGAAAGCTACATATTTCTCTCTAATCTCACCATTCTAGTCCCCTAAGGCTTTCTTTAGAAAGCAGCAGGTGCCAAATTTTCAGAGGGCAAAGCAATTTTGAGTTGACAGTATCCCTTTAAAACAGGATCTGTCCCTTTGTCAAGAGGAGGTATATTATGTATTTCCCGTGCCCTTGTACAGGAGAACTTGGTTAATAAGTTGTGCCATCTCTCTGCATTTTCAGTTGGGTCTGGTGTTCTTCTCTTTCCATTATGTAGCACTGCTGGGAATGTTAAACTGTAGCCAGGGTCCACTTTGGAGGAAACTTGCCTGTGATTTGAAGTAATTCTCATGCGTAGATGTATCTTGGTTTGAGCCCTCTAAGATGAAGGACACTAAATAGATCAAATGCATTTGTACCAGTTTCTTCAGACTAAGGTTTCTTTTGCCACTTGCCACTGAGCTCTGCATACCATGCTGTGAGAGCCCAGTCTCGGCTTCACTCCAGATTCATGGTAGGTGGGTGCTGCCCACAGCTGAATGGGATTCAGACAGCAGCAGCCCAGCCAGCGGCTCGCGGGGAAAGAGGGGGAGGCTGATAAGTTAGGACTGGTACATGTGGCGGGACGGGCAGGCGGAAATTAAGGTTGGGGTATCTGTCAGAGCAGAGTGCCATTAGGAATGTTTACTTAGCTGTCTTTGAGTTTTGATTTGTATTTTCTTCCTTGAGGGGGAGAATCCGTTTCCAGCGACATTCCACTGAGTGGCTTCGTCCCTCCAGCCAAGGAGAAGAGGTGCCAGGGTGGCAGCCTTGACACAGTAAGGACAGAGCCTGATTTAGTTCTCCTTATTTCTTTGTGCTTTTATTGTTGTGTATTTCAGGGGTTGAAGGGGGCTTGTTGATTCAGGTAAGGGCAGAAGTACGTGGAGGGTGACACAAAATACCTTCCATCTGCCCTGGGGTCCCGTGCTTCTGGGGAAGGGATAATTGGAAAAGGCAGCTGATGTCAGCACACCCAGTGTGTCCACACAGACACCTGTGCATGTGGCCAAGCCCTTGTCCAACAGGAAAGATCTAAAATAGGATAATGTTAGGCAAATATCCAGGTGATTTGTGTAAGAAGTGGCTTCAGTACTGGAGGTAATGCATGTAGTCTGCAAGCATTTCAGAGGCAAGAGTCATGTCGTCTTACCTGTCCAGCATCTAGCTATATAAAAAATAATAGAGACAGGTTCCTACAGAGTCAGGCTGGTTTACACTAAACCCATCTGGCAGAAGTAGCTTGCCAGTGCGATGGAATGCTGGGAGATCTATGGATGAGAAGCGCTCCGTAAGAGCACTAGTATTACTTGCCAAGAAAATCTTTCCATGGTTTCCTCAGTCCATAGGTGAACACGTTTCAAAGAAGATAGCTGGGTGTTGGGAGCTGCAGCCTGCCAGATTCGGGACTCCCACATGGTGAGCAGTGCAAAGCCATGTGGAGTGCAATCTCTAAAGGGTAGCCTATCAAACATGGGATACTTCATTGATCACATTTAACCCCAGATGCAGGGACCTTGTCCCGTAGAATCATAATCAAGTCCCCACACTTGCAGTACACATATGATTTTGCAGCGATGTCTAGTTCTTACCAAGATCATCCATTTTATGTGGTGGAAATTTATTCTCTTCTGGTGCGCATGTCATGACACCTTGTAGATTTCAGACCAGATGTATTTTGAATCCTTGGGCTTTTGTTTTTGTCTGAAAGGAATCCAGTCTCTTAGGGGTCAATACTCATCTCTGGCTTGCAGTCTGCTGGGGATATGAGAACCCAGGATCTCAGCCTGAGGTTTGCTGTAGAAATTCCAGTCTGATATTGTGATTCTTCAGAGCTACCAGAACGTATGTGAAGATTCATTTCTCTGTGTGACCGGAGATAGAGTGAAGACACCATTCAGGCCCTGCGCCTCACGCCAGAGCCCTTTCTGGTTTGTGGGGAAGTTCAGTTCTGTGGCACGTGTAGCACACGGCCTCACTGCTGAGGCTGCCAGGAGCAGGGCGTGCATTCTGTGATACGAGCAACCGTCCACTGAGAACAGGATTGAGACCCAGCTGCGCACTTTCCCCAGGCTGCTGGTCAGCCAGGAGAAGATTCCTAGTTTGAATTCATTTCCCTTCTCCTTCATGATTTTAGCCACAGCAGAAAAGTCAATCTTGGCTCCCTGCCCGGAATGAGGCATGCATATATTTGGTTCAGTAGCATCGTAAGGGAACATCGTGCCCATTTTACTGGCCAAGAATAAAACAGCATGCTAGAGCTGATTGGTTTCCAGCCCCTGCTTCCTGTCTTCCCCTTGGAGTATAACTCTGTGTTGCTGCCCAGACACATGAAGCCTTCTCCAGGCCTTCTACCAAGCCCTGGAACACATGTTCAGATGTTCACTGATCAGTATTAATTAATATTGGCTGCCCATGAGCACGTACTGTGTTGAATCTAATGGTAGTTTCCACAGATGGCTGCACTAATACAGAAATCTTCTAAAATGAAGTAAAGAGTCGTGTGGTTCCAGATGGAGCTGCATCTCGTGCAGGTGTCTATAGGAATAACATTGGCAGTTCTCAAGCTCCTGTAGCTTAAAAATGTACCAGGTCTGTGATTAGTGCTTCAAGCTGATTCCCAGCTGGTTTGGGGATACCCCTCCAGTGTACAATTTGCAAGATAAGGATGTTCACTTCCCAGGACAGGCTGTGGCCAGATAGCCAACTAGAATGGACCTGGTTTTCTTAACGATCTAACTACCTGGGGCAGCTCCAAAGCTCCTAATTAATGGATTGTACACTGTTTTCTTTTCTTTTGAATTCCATGGTCATCTAAACGCTTTTGAAAATCCCACCCTGTGTACCTGTCACTGGGGAAACTGAGGGAGAACATACTCCACAGAACAGCCAATTAGATGGTGATATCTCTGAGCTGTTGTCAGTGTGAGCCGGGCTACAGTGAACTACAAAAGAAACGGTTCTACATCCCATGACGCAGTCCCTGAGTCTTCCACTTTCCCTTGTGCATTTCTTTAAAATCGTTCTAGGTAGACGTGGCAACCAGAGAGATGCTTTAGGTTCGTATACTGATATCGCTTGGGAAGGCCCCATGTTGATAGGCTTGTTGCATTGGGTGGCATGACTTCGCTCCCATTCTTGCAGTGTGTTCTTACTGGTACTGCAGGTGGCAAATCTCAAGAGTCAGCTCCAGCTTCACCTCACAAGTTTGGCTTAGATGCTGAGAACTTCCCAGTGAAGATTGCTATTAAGTTTACCCATGTTGCAGACAGCCTGTGGGTCAAATTCTCTGCTGGAGTGCATGGAGCTGTGTTACAGCTGCGCCTGCAGAGAATTTGGCCCAGCATGTTTAAGGCCAGTGAAACTGAAGTTTCACTGAAACAGTCCTGATCTGTTTGCCCTTTCTGCCTTCACTGACAGCCTACTGCTGGGACAGGCAAGAGACACATGACTCCAGCTACAGGGTAGTATCTGAAGGGGAATCTTGATACTAGTTGCATTCTCATTGGCTTAGAAATGAAATTTAATCAAGGACGAGAATCATCACACGGGGGGAAGCTTGGGCCCATGCGAACCTGGGCGCAGAGCACAGCGGCGCTGACCAATCGGCTTATCCCCTCTGCCGTTGTCAGAGGAATGAGTGACAGCTTCACCAGCATTTCTCACTCTCTCTCCTTTCCTCCTTTGTTCCAGTCCTCACTCAGGTCACTGGCTGTGGATTTCAGCGGAATGGTCAACAACCCCCACCTAAGTGACGTGCAGTTCCAGGTGGACAGCGGGGAAGTCCTGTATGCCCATATGTTTGTGCTTTATGCACGGTGCCCACGGCTGACTGAAGTTGTAAGTATGGCTGGGGGTGTCAGCTTTTGTACTGGTTTGCTGTGTTGCCTTCTCTTCCTTAGAGTTGTAGGATCCCCGGGCTGGCAGAGACCTCAGGAAGTCATCAAGTCCAGCCCCCTGCCCAAAGCATGGCCAACCCAATTGGCAGTGCTGCCATCTCTGGGCTCAGCTGCCAGACGGTGCTCTGCTCCCCACTATTGTGAGATTGGCGCCTGTCTCTCTCCTACCACACTGCTCCAGAGTCAGCAGCAGAGACTCCCACGTGGCACAGAGGGCACCTCTGACTCAGCTGTGATTTACAGCCCCCTGCCCCTCCCCGCAGCCAGGGCACAAGAGTCCTGCAGTGTTGTCATAGAGAGGGAGTGGCGGTTCGTTTGAAGGAGTAAGGGAGATGGTAGGCCCAGGGTCTGCCAGCAGTTTATATGGGAGAGTATCTAGCTCACTAGATATTTGCCTTCTGGATTTCCATAGCCATCCACCCATATAGGCCTAGGCTAGTGTGTGCTGTCTGGTACATCTGTCTTGCCCTTCTCCTAAAGCTGAGCTTGAGAGATGCATGAAATCCAGGGACTAGGCTGTGGAGAGTTTGGCTATGCCGGTACATGACCTTTTAAATGTCCTTTGTCCACACCCACCCCCTAAAGTAGAAACCATTTCCCTGTACAAAGCCTCTCCTCCCACAGTAGCTATGGGGCTAGCAGTGCTGAGCAGAGCTTCTCACAAGTGCAGTGAAAGGCCCCCCAGCCCCACCCCAAGCAGCCCACAGTCCACCCTCGGTAGGACTCCTGCCAATGCAGTGGGCACCGAGTCTAGGATCTGAACCCTGGTCATAGACAAAGCACTGCCACCAGCATCCCAACACATATTGAGTTGCCTTAAATGCTGTTAACTCAGAGGCACCTGTCTGCCCTGCTATCCCTTTGTAAAGGGAATTGGGAGTGCTGAGCTCTGGATCCCCACATTACTGACCCAGAGCTCAACCCCGCCACCCTTTCTTACCTGATTAACTACTTGCCTGTGTAGGAACTACTTGTGTGCATAAAGGTTGTAGGATCTGACCCCCCGGGATATGTTTAAGCCCTTCTGTTTGGATCTTTTCCCTTTTCTGCAGGGTGGTGTGTTCCATTTAGTTTCTCTGTTGGCCAGGGGACTCCCCATTTTCAGAGACTTAAAGACACCAGGGGTCAGAAGAGGGATCAGAAGCAATGGGGGGCCTATGTGTTCTGTTTGGCTACCGCTGCACTTGGAATTGCAGAATTGACTCCCTGCTTGTGTAGGCAAACTCAGGCCAGCTATTGTGGTGCTAGCACGCTAAGAATGGTCGTGTAGCCAGTGCAGCACAGGCAGTGGTGAGCGGCAGCACGGCTAGCCTCCAAGCAAACATCCCCGTGAGTTTGTACCTGAGCAGCTAGCCTATGCTGCCTCTCTCTACTACATTACTATATTTCTACATTTCAGCACAAGTGAGGAGTCACAGCCCTCGCGCTGAGTTTTGGATGTAGCCTTTGGGTGACATTCAGGACCCTCAAAGAGAACCCCAGAGGCTGCAGTAGATGCTCTGGGTGCACGGCGGTTGAAGCATCCCAGCAAGAAAAGGGCGCAAGGTGGATTCACCTGGGTCTGATTCTGGTTGCGAAAGAGATGGGAAGAGCCGATCAGTCCCTGCTTTCTGTGTTGTCCCATAACAGGAGAGCAAGAGGCCGCTCAGGGCAATCCATGCCTGGTAAATTTAGAACCAAGCCAAGTGCATAGGGTCAGCCAGTGCAGCTCACTGCTGTAGAAGGGTGTACAGCTATTGAGTTTAGACAGGGGCTGGATAAAGTTACACAAGGGGATCGGACATTGTACTTCAGGTGAAGGCTGCTGGGGTCAGGAAGTACCCTCTCGCCCATAAAAACATCGTGTATTTGACCTTTGTAGCTTTACGCCGAAGCCTCGGGCTGGCTACAGAGGGTTTGGCAGATGAACGGTCTGTTCTGGTGTGGGCATCCTGCTGCTGATCCCCCTGCACGCCTCTCTTGCTGACATGACATGGCTTTGCCTCTTTCGTTTCCCTCTCAGGTTCACAATGAAGGTTTCTTAGTGGAAGAGGATGGGGATAGGCAGACCCGTCGAGTGCTGCTGAGTGAAGTGACGGTCGAGGCAGCCCAGGCGTTTCTGCAGTACCTCTATGCAGCTGAGACCACTGTCCCATCCCAGGCGCTCTCTGATGTGAGAGCTCTCGCCATCAGGTGTGTACACTGCGGTCTAGTCACTTATGTGATGGGATTTATTTGAGGTCCTAGCCCGGGAATTTACAGCCAGGTTTCTGCAGTGGTGACTACTCCAGGCTGCACTGGTTTAGGTAAAGTCTTTTCAGCTCATGTATTTGGTGGGGCTCAGTGTTTTGCAGTTTGCCTGCCCCCATCTAGCCTGCCGTTTTCATTCCTTGCCTGACACGCTACAACAAACTTCTGAGTTCTTGGTGTATTTTTCCAGTATGATGCAGGTCACAAAAGTGTCACTCCCCTCATCTTCTCACTGCGTGTTTCTGCCAACTTACACCTGTCAGCACAGGCCCATTATAGCCAGTGGGTGGGGAATGGGGGGTGAACAAGCCAGTCCATTCTGCCTCTAGCCTCCTCACCAGCATTTGATTCCATGGTCTCTGTTGTAGCTGCTGCCTGCTGGCGGTGATATAATAATAATTAGCATGCCTTTCATCAGACATTCTCTAACTATAGTCAGTTAATCCCCAGAGAACCTGCTGCGAGATCATTACTGTGTGTAAGACAGTGTTAGCCTTACTCTCATTTCATGACACTTAAGTGCAATTCAGGTATAAACCTTAAAAAACATGGACAGGTTTAAGGGATTCCGTCAACTTAAAAATCTCTCTCTGAAAATGTGGACCTGCTAGTTTTACAAGCAACAGTTAATGATTTAGACTGAAGGAGGTGAAAGAAAAACATATTCAATATCTTCTGTGCTTTCTCTGTAGTAACAACCAGTCATTTTCCCATGACATTTGTCATCACAGTAGTGGGACAGAAACATATTTTTTAAAACAAGAAAAAAATATAATTGTAAAGTCACAAAAATGGACACAAGGGCTCGGGGAAAGTGTAAAACTTGAGCTTTCAGCTGAATAGATTTCAAATTGATGGTGTTGCTTTAAGGAAACTGCATCTAATTAGAGAGGACACATTCACCAACCGGGTTGTAGTTCTTATGCCTAATGAGTGTCAGGATAGTTAGGTGTAAAGAGAATAGACTATGGGTTGAAGTCGCAGTGTAGCAAGAGCCAGGCTGATGAGTGTGTGTGGATGTTGTGGGTCCGATCGATGGTACATGTCAACCCTATTTTCTAAGCCTTTTGGTTTGACTGAAGTTCTGTGCTTTGCACCTAACCTTCTGCCCCTTTTTGCAATGTGGGAAATTTAGATCATTGAGGGTATTAAATGTTCTCTGCTCTGGGAGGATCTGTACTGAGTCTACTAGCTTCTGTTTCAAGGAAAAGCTACTTCGACACCAGAGCTTTCTTAGCAAAAGAGTCCATGATGGAGGCAGAAAAATTGTAAACACGATCATCCTGCTCCTTTCGAGAGCTGTGATTTCCCTCCTGGTTTTGTCGATGGTGCTAGGAATTTTAGTCTTTTACTTTTAAATAAGTGGGACTAGTGCTTTCAGGTATCAGCTGGGAAAAGGGATTCTGAATGATAGGCTTAGATTTGAGCTGACGTACCCAATGGAAATGAGGCACGTGATTCATGAAAGGAAATCTGTGTGAGGGTGCTGGTGGGCCAGCCAACTGGTGGAGAGAAACCATAACCTTCCATTGTATCATTTCAGGTTTGGGGTGAGTGAACTGATCACTGTTTGTAGGAACAGCCCTGGGGAGAAGCAAGAGCAAGCTGGGGTGGACTCAGAAGATGATCTTTTCTCGGTGGAGGAAGAAGAGAATTGTGAGAACAGAGCTGAGAACTTCCAGGAGCTCTTGAGGTCAATGTGGGTAGATGAAGATGAGGAAGATGTAGCTTTGCTAAAACCTGAAGACCAGGAAGAAGACGACAATGAGAAAGTGGCTGAGCAGGAACTGGATGAAATTTATGAGTTTGTTGCCACTCAGCGAAAGATTGTTCAAGGTGAATCAGAGATGGAAAAAGGCACAGGCAGCAGCACTGACAGTGAAACAGAGGAGGCCCAAAATCTGAACCAACAGACTGAGAATGAAGAGGCAAAGGTGTCTGAATCTCCATCAATGAGGAGCAAAGTTAAAGAATGGAAGGAGAATTTTGACTTGGGAAGGTCCAGCTGTGAATCACCTGGGCAGAAAAAGAAAATCCCAGGTGTGAATAGGAGTGGGACTATGAGTGTAACACAAATCACTTCTGTGCATTTGCTGGATAAGCCTGGTGAATCTAGGGATGATGTGACTTCCTCTGGTGCAGCCTCTGATGAAAGAGAGGCCTCTAAGAGAATGTCCAAAGTTGTGACGTTTTCTAGATCATCTCAAGTTTCACAAGGTAAAGAAAAGGATGGTGTCTGGGAAAAACTATTCCTTAGCTGTCGACAAAATGGTGCTGACCTCAATAAAAATTGTGGCCACGTGGTTTCCACAATCCAACAGGAACATAATGAGCCTGCGCCACTAAATAAAGACCACAGAGAGTCAGGAGAGATTACGATTGAAACACATATTGAGGTAAATAATTCACCTGTTCGCCATCAGTCACAGAAAGATATCCTATCAGTTAGGAGTGAGTTGTGTAGCAGTTCTCTTATGAATCCTTGCTCACTGGTTCTGCCAGCTGTTGGTTCATCACCTGTGTCTCCAGAATCAAATAGGACATTTTCCAGAGCATCCACAGAAATTTCTCCTGTAGCTGCATCAAAGCGAAATAAAAATAAAAGACTCTTTCAGTCTGATCGTGAATCCTGCCAAAAAGCCAACGAACAGGCTGATGCTTCAGGACTGGAGAAGATCAGGAACGTGCTTTCTCCAACAAAGTCTCCCCACGTTGATTTTAAGAAGCAAAAACATGTCCCAACATGCTCATCATTGGGCCTGACAGCTCAAAATGCTGCTTCTCATGTGAATCAAGAGGCTGATGTTATTCTGTTGCTGGATTCCGATGAAGAAATGGAGTTAGAACAAATGCAGGAGAAAGCAGGTTCTGACTTTTCCCAGAGGGAAATGGAAATCTCCAGGCAATTAGATGTTAATTGTAAGAATGTGGAGCACGAGCATGAGGTACCAAAATCAGGACTTGTCTCGGTTGCGGACATTGAAATATGCCAGAGCCCGTTTCAGATGTCACTTGGAAGTCAAGATGAGGTGCCCATGGAGAATGCTGCAAAGCTTTCAGGAGAGGGGCCTCTTAATAACCAGGGAAGGACCTGTATTGATAGCAAACTGAATCTGAGCCATGAAGAGAGTTCTAGTGTGGACACCTCGTGGTTGGTGCCAGACACACCTCTTCTTACCAGAAGCAGGAACTGCTCAACACAGACCCAGACAACAAGTATTTGTTGTTTGAGAAGTCAAGGGTCTCAGCACAGGACTAAAGCTTTTTTGGTAAATAATAGTGACAATAAAGGAGCTGGGGAAACTGTGAAGATTCCAGAGATCACTTCAGATCTGTTATTGGTGACATCATCACAAAAACCTTTGCATCCAGGGAACTCTTCAGGCAGCAAAAAATCCTCTCCTGACAGCCCGTTAGGTTGTTCTTGGAAGGCTTCTGTGCAAGTTTCTCCTGTGTCTCCAGCTCCACTCTCACCTGCCTGTGTCCGTGTGAAAGAGAAGTCTTCAGAAAGCCTGTCTTCACCCAAGCGAGGTCTTCCATTCCGCGAGCTGCCACTGGAGAATAAAACCGAAGTCAGTGTGGTTGAGGTAGAGGACAGTGAGGAAGAGAAGGAGGTGGTTCCATTTCATTCGAGTGGCAGCTTCCTGCTGGGTGATGGGCCCCCACTCCCAGTTGATGATGAATGCTGGAGTGTCAAGCGTCTGTCGCCACTCAGAGATAACAGTGAGGTGTTTGAGAGACTGGACTATGCAAATACCAGCAGTCCCATCCGTGGAAAACGTGACTCTCTGCAGCTCCAGTGGAAGAGCCCCGCCAGAGCCCTGGAAATGACAGGTAGCACGCCTCTTCGAGGAAATGCTGTTGACCGTAGAAAGCCCTTGTTCGGTCATGAAGAGACTCCGGTTGAGGCACATCCTTCAGTGGTCAGTAGGCCAAGTTTTCTAAACTCAAAAGTCTGGGAGGAGTGGGACGAAGATGAACTCCCAGAGGTTCTTCCTCTCACGCAGAGAGTGTCTGTTGCAGCAGCTGCCCAGAGTATCCAGCCCCTAAAGACTCCCGGTAAGTCTGAAGACCAGAATCGTTGCCGTGGAGTGGGCTGTTTTCATTTGAACTGCTCACTCTGTCTGCAGGTCACCTTATTGTGTTTAGGTGGTTCACCAGCTGGTGTCACATAATTTTCAAAGCCGGGGCCAGTTTCACAGTGTTGCTAGGTTGAGGATTCTGCTTGACAGTCAGCGTAGTTGGAACACAGTGGTTTTGTGTTTCATTCGCATTGTTTCATCAGTCCCATTTCCCAGGGAAGTTTCTACGGTGACCAATATCAAGATCAAAACACAGGTGTGCTTTTTATCTGAATCCTACTGGATACTTGGCTATTGTGGGTAAGGTTTGATATCAATGTGATCTTTACAATTTAAACATTTGTGTGGGAGACCCCAGAACTGTTAATATCATGTGAGGCCTTCAGATCAGCTACTTCCTCAGTAGAACAATTGCATTTGTCCTTGTTTAGTTATGTGAACGTGGCATCCAAGAAATGGGGAGACTTACAGCACTGGCAAGCGCTAGGCAGACTGTAGATTGGCCTCACGCAAGCTTTCCTTTAAAGCTCAGACAGTGCCCCACAATCCTGACCTGCCATCCAGTTCTGGGCCCCTCCCCAAAAGCCCTTGTAATACACCCAGATCTTGACCTACAAATAGGGAAATATGTGGTCTAGGTTGAGAACCGCGTCTTTTCCCATCTCAGATACCAATTCCCTGTGTGACTTTGGGCAGTAATTGAACATCTCTGTGCTTCAGCTTAAACATCAATAAAATTGACCTAACACTTGCCTCTCTGCAGTGCTCGAGAGCTTATCTGATTACAATTTTCACATCTCTGTAGACTGAGGTATCTCCTCCTATCCAGGATCTCAGTGTGTTGGGTGATTGTTTCACAGTAAGTGATTAGGAAGTGGCCATCAAACTCATTTTGCTTTAGCTCCCAGCTGAGTGTTCTAACTTGACTCTCCCAAGACTTAAAACCTGTTCATTTGCTTCTGCAACAGCAGACCCACTCCTCCGAATTTCTCCCGTCCCTCCCCTATGCTACAGACATGGTTTATGCCAACTTTACAAAGTTCAGTAACGCAGCCTTGCAAAAGCTGCCTCTCCTCACAACATGGATCCACCCAAACACCCCAAAGTTTTCACAGCTCTGTCTAAAATGAAGAAGAGGTAGTTGGTAAAAAGCTGTTGGGATCCTTTGGAGAAAAATGGATATTATTATGATTTGTCTTTGCAATATCTCTCACAAAGACTAGAACTCATCAGCCAATCCCAGGACCCTCCATGTCAATATGTTTGTTCTCATTGTAATAATTTCATTTCCCTACAGAGCCTCCTTATCACAAGAGAAACCACCCCCCTAAAGTTCCCATAACACCCATCCCAGCTTATTCCATCATGGAGACCCCAGAGTTGAAGAAGCAACTGAACAGGTTAGTGATGACTCCGTGAGCACCTTGAAGAAAGAGGCCAGTTTCTTAATGTGCAGAAACCTGCAGGGAAGTAGCTTGAGAGAGAGAAACATCTCGTGGCGCTCCAGTAAACGTTGCTTGAGACCCGCTTAGTAGTGATGGCTGAACTGCAGACTTGATGTGGGACTGGACCCTTCAGTTCCTCCACTCTTGCTGCAGCGCCACTAAGATGGGTCGTCAGCCTAAACTTACCAGCTTGCTTAACTAATGCTTCACCTCTGTATTGTAGATTTGGAGTCCGTCCTCTCCCAAAACGACAGATGGTG
This sequence comes from Apalone spinifera, assembly GCA_030068395.1. Taxonomy (NCBI): domain Eukaryota; kingdom Metazoa; phylum Chordata; order Testudines; family Trionychidae; genus Apalone; species Apalone spinifera. The sequence continues at coordinate 34,339,628 of JANRFK010001605.1, read as the reverse complement.
TTAAAGCTGAAGGAGATATTCCAGTACACTCATCAGATCGTGTCCTCTGACTCAGAGGATGAGATCCCATCCTCCCAGCCACCCCAACGGAAAGCCTCTGCCAAGCTCCCCAGCCAGCCCCAGGCAGACTTGATTGAACGGAGTGAAGAGAGTGCCAAAGCCCCCCGTGTAGGGTGCAAGCAGAAGCAGGGGGGTTCGGTCCCTTCCTTGCTAGTTCTGGGCAGTGGTGATGCTGACAGCTCAGAGGGCTCCACTACAGCAGGTTACCTGAGGACTAAGACAAGAGCTGAAACTAAAGGCCACCCAGGAGGAGCCAGAGGGCTAAAGGGAGCTACTTTGTCTCCAGCTACATCTCCAGTGAAAGAGTCTCTGGTGGGAGGTGCTGATGGGCAGATGCTCTCAGCATCTCAGGAGTCTGCAGCTTCTTCTGTGCCTGGAAGTGACAACTCCTTTGGATCACAGAGGTCAGGGACTGAAACGTCAGGGAAAATCTCATTACTGGTGTGGGTCTCTCAAAGGGGGGACACCTCAGCTCCTGTTCGAAGTAGAGAAGGGCCTGCCTTTTGTCCTGGGCTGTTTCACCCACATATCCTTTTCCAGGGGGGTTAGGCTGAAATCCTAGTGACCTCTTGTCAGATCACAAAACTGTAGTTTGCCGGGTCTGATACTCTGTGGCTGGTAAAGGTCCAGGCCTGGGATGGCTGGGGCTCTGGATGTCAAAATGAGAAGCACTGGCAGAGCTGAGTGGAATAGCAGGGACCGTGGCTGGTCCCTGTGGAGGTGCAACAACCCAGCTGTGCATATGGAGTCCCATAGGACAGAAGCAGGTACTGGACCGCCAGCACAGCCATCCGCTAGGGGGCCAAGAGTGGAAGAGCAGGAGATGCTACCAGTACAGTGGGAGGGTCATTGGCGGAACTGAGAAGGGAAGTTGGCTGCACACTTGCCGACACTAAGTCTGCCCTGTCAGACTTATTTCCATGTGACCTAAAAAGTCAGAGAATTCATAGCACTAGAGAAAGTCATGCAAGGGTGTTAAGCCGGTAACTCCACCACGTGCATTTCATAAATCTCTTCTCCCTTTCACTTCCAGCTCTTCTTCCAATGAGTTTGAGACCAATGCCCTTACATCTGAAGAGGACGAGGGGATCCCAGCCTCTCAGGCTGCAGCCCGAGAGGCAGATACGCTGGAGGCAGTGAGACGTTACATCCATTCCAACCCAGCCCTGTACCGGAAGATCCTTTTTTACCAGCCCTTTGAACTGACAGGGCTGCAGGCAGAGCTGAAGCAGAATGGCATAAAGATTTCCCTGGGAAAACTACTGGACTTCTTGGACGCTCACTGCATCACCTTTACCACGGCCGGGGCACGGAAAGAGAAGCAGCAGCAACAAGGGAACAAGAAAAAGAGATGCAAACGATTCTGATTGGAGCCTCCTCTCTTTCACCTGCCACCTTGGTGCATTCGCACATCCCAACTTCTGACTTGGAAACTCTTCCCATTATTCCCAATGTTAGAGCTTCTTCACCTTTTCTGTTTTGCTACCAACCATTCTTCCTGCCGTGATAGAATTCGCACACTCATGCTTATGCTGCTGGCAATTCAGTAACTTAGGACATTGCTGCCCCTTGTGGTCAGTGGCTCAGATGGCTTGGAACATCTGTTCCCCGTTGCTCTGCTTTAAAGGAGTAGAGACCCTGCATGTTTTCAGCACCATCCCCCCACTCCCTGCCGAAAGAGCGTCTGCAGGATCTCTGGAACACCAAGGCCGCTGCTAGCACTACCAGAGCATCAGCATGCAGTTAATGTGCTCCCTCTGCCTGTTTTCCTACTTCTTCTCTGTACTTGGCCTGTAAAGGAGGGGAATAAAAGCTGCCCACCTGTTGAAAGGGCTTTGAGCGGCTCCACTGGAAGAAGGCGCTATAGAAGTGTGGAATGTCACTGAATCGGGCAGGTAACGTATTGGTAACAGCTGTGATGCGGAGAATGCAAAGAGATACTGTTTGCGTACAGTCCACAAGCCCTCTTAACTCTATAGATGTGTGATGTGTCGCAGGAGTCCTTATAGTTAATACCGTGGTAAGGACCTTGGAGGCTACAGGTCCTGAGATGCAAATGATGTGTTTGGCTGAGATAGAGCACTGCATGCTGGAATCTGTAGTCTCTTCCGCACAGACCTCTTTGTTAGAGGTACTGTCTGCTGCTCCATTTTCTGAGAATACAAGTGGTACTAGAACTCCTGTCACGTCACCAGGTAGCCTGGGCAACGGGTGTCTCCCCGCCTCCTTTTTTAAGTAGACACCATATTATATAGCAGTGACCACTGGACACTTTCAGGGCCTCCTACTCATTCCTCACCACGCCTTGTGACTTACTCTAGTTTCCGCACTGGACTGCCGCCAAGCCCTTTGCAAAGCCTGCACCTGGGAAGACTTGGATCCTAACTAAACGACTTCTATTTATTTAATCTTCAGAGATGTGCTGTGTCTTTCCAGCGTCTGTGAAGGCCTCACTTTGTAATATGGGCACAATGTAAAAAAAAGAAGCCAGCCTCTTCAACACCAGTGTTTGTATTTCTGTAGCATTTGGAATGTCTGTGTTTTATTTTTGATACACTGTAGTCGGGGTTTTATTGGATGTACATTATGTGCAATAAAAAAAATTGTAAGACTCCTCAGCTGTGAACTTGGTTAACAGGTAGCACCAAGAAAAAGGCTGGTAGGCGATGTAGTGTTTAAAAGGTTGGGCCCATCCTTGAAGCTGCAGGGGCATCCTAGAAAGCCAGTGTGCCTCTCATGCTGGCTGAAGACCCAGGCAAGGAGCTGGAGGAAGAGGAGGCAGGTCATTGTGGGGAGCAGGAGGCTGGAGAATCTCAAAGAGGAATCTTGCAATGGTGAATTAGACCACTGATGAATGCTCTGTTCTATGGACAGGACTGAGGAAGGCAAGCAAATCCATCTGATCCCTGGAACCCAGGGCAGGACTGGGGGAAAGAATTCTCATCTACCAGGATCAGGGGCACAGCTAGGAAGAACTGTGGGAGGAATCCAATCTGCGAGGCTCTGGAGTGGGCTGGTGGGAGGTGGAGAGCCCAGCTATTGCATGCTTATGAACCTCATGCATTCGTGTGAGTCACGGCAACTATGTAGCAAGTTGGCTGCTACAGCCGGTTTGGCGCTCAGGAGCTGCGACTACACCTCATGTCTCTTGCCCTTCTTTCTCCTCAGTCAGCCTCCCTCCTCCTTCCCCACTTTCCTGTCATTTCTCTCCTCCTTCACCCTGTCAAAGCCCTGCACCAGATGAGCTGAGACGGGAGGTGAGGAGGACACATCCAGCTGCAATGTGACTTAGAAATTACCATTCCATACGTACACATCATTAACCTAGTCCCTGCATCAGCTGGTGTATTACCCTTGTCCCCCCCTCCCTTTGGTTTGGCCAGCTCCTGGGACAGGGTTTGAGACTCTTGATGTAACACTCCTCACCTACTTCTCTGCTAACTGCACAGCTCTGCTGACAGGAAGGGAAAGGCGGCTTCACCTGCCTGATGCCTGTTTGTCTCTCCCTATAGGGTTTGTGAGGATGGGTGGATGGATGGGAGACCTGTCTATCCCTCCCTATAGGGTTTGTGGGGGCCTCCATCCATGATGACAGGGTATCAGACTAGTGTATCATCTCTGGAAAGCGTAACAGTCTCTTTAAATGTTCCAGGAATAAACAACAACAAGAATTGTCCTTCCAGCTGTCACATAAGTACCGCAACTTTGAAGGCTGCTCTAGTGACCTCCCCGTGTAAACCATCTCTGTGAACAGGGACTGGCTTACACAGAAACGTTCACCTGCACACTATACTGTGAACGCGAAGTGCTTGCCGTCTTCCCACAATGCTCAGCACTAACTAATCGCTTGGAAGTGAGGTCTGAAAATTGCTCTGAAGATTTTTTTTAAAGAAAATGTGTCTGTAAATTACACCATTTTTTATTATGCTGCTTCACAAGCTGCGAACTGATCTACAATGAGCCCTCTAGTTCTGTGTGTGGATTAGTGAGGTTCTGCTGCAATAAAACTCCAGATGAAGCTAGCAATTTATTGACAGCTTTCAGTCATATGGACAGGTGAGAATTAACCCCAATACCTACTTGTAACATTAAATCATTATGCCGCCATCGCCGTTTGAAAAGCAGACCATCTACAGCTATAGTCATGTCACATAAAAACCCTCAGTCCTTTCCAGGGGGCCTCTTGTTCAAATGCTGTGGAAGCCTGGCCCAACTTTATTTCACTAGAGAACTAAAGTGTGGATCAAATACCATTATCTATCCAAGTGACTCAGCACTGTGGGCCTTCTGTTTCTGCTGTGCAGATACAGGTGTGTAGCCATCTGAATTTCCCCATCTGATAGGCAAGCTTGGCAGAACTCAACTTTTTAAAATACATTTTTGCTGAACTTGTTTATTTTTAAGCCATTTTCTATTTTTATCCATTTACAATTTCACAGTTGTGCAAAATTATGTTAAGCATTTTTAAAATTCTCTATTTCTATATGAATTCAAATGAATGGCTGGCTTGAGCATCGGCGCCTTAATTTCTCTGTGCTTCGCCTGTGAAAGTGCAGAAGGAGAGCTACCCTCTTTCTGAAAAGGCTTTGAGTGACTCACCTGGAAGAAGGCACTATAGAAATGTGGAATGTTACTGAATTGGAATGGTAACATATTGGTAACAGCTGTGTTGTGTGGAATGCAAAGGAATGCATACTGTTTGCATACAGCCTACAAGCTGTCTTTTATTCTAGAGCTCTGGGATGGGTCCTGCAAGTATCCTGCATCCCTCATGTAAGGACCTCAGAGTCTACAGGTCCCAAGATGCAGTGGTGTGTTTGGACTGCTTGCACTGGGGTAGGACATTGTGTGCTGGGATCTGTGCACTTCTACTCTTTGAACTTCTATCAAGTTGCCAAGCTGGGCGCAACTGCCAGGTCTTTGCTAAGTCTACAACAGGGAAGACTGGGATTCTAGAGAAATGTCTATTTAATCTTCAGAGAGGTGTTAACTGTTTCGAGCCTTGGGATTTGTGAATATCATAAGAACAGCTATACTGGGTCAGACCATAGGTCCATCCAGCCCAGTACCCTGTCTGCCAACAGTGGCCAATGCCAGGTGCCCCAGAGGGAGTGAACCAAACAGATAATGATCAAGCGATCTCTCTGCCATCCATCTCCACCCTCTGACAAACAGAGGCTAGGGACACCATTCCTTACCCATACTGGCTAATCACCAGTAGTGGACTTAACCTCCATGAATGTATCTAGTTCTTTTTTAAACCCTGTTATAGTCCTAGCCTTCACAACTTCCTCACGCAAGGAATTCGAGAGGTTGACTGCACTGTGTGAAGGACTTCCTTTTATTTGTGACAAAGGCCTCACTTTGTCACATGGGCACAATGGTTAAAAAAAGAAGCCAACCTCCAGGGCCGTCCTTACCCATATGCAAAATACGCAGCTGCGTAAGGCACCTGAAAATTTGGGGCACCGCTGGGTCTTAATGTCCACCCATCCACCTCTTCCTATCCCTGTTATTTGGCTCTGCTTCCTGTGGAGAGGATTAACATAAAAGGGAAAAAGCCTCTCAGAGCTATCAGCAAACTTTGAACCTGTGAAAGAGCCATTCACGTGCTAAGGAAGCCATTGAATGCATTTGGAACCCCCAGGAATGTACTGCCCGTCTCTGAATTTACTGTGTTAGTCAACAGGACCTTCGTTTGAAAATTGTCTTAAAATGTGTCATTTGTATGTTGCTGAAGATTATAAAATCACATCTCTAAAAAATTAACATCCCCCCCGCCCCCCAGGCTGCCATAGGACATAGGGACACCAATTTAATAGCACTGTGGGGTTCCATAAACCCTAAGGATGCCCTACCAACTTCCTCAAAAGCAATATTTGTATTCTGTAGCCTTGGAATGTCTGGGGTTTTTTTTAATTTTTGATACATGTTTGTCTGGGCATTATTGGATGTATCTCGTGCAATAAAAAAAATAAGAACCTTCAGCCAGGCTGGGCCAAAGAGTTCACGAGACCCAAGGCAGCACGCTGTGTTTGGCTGAGCCGCGCAGCTCCCAGTCAGGGCAGCGAGTGAGTGGCCTGGAGCAGGGCAGCACGGGGCCCTGAATGCATGGGGCCCAAGGCAACCGCCTCGCTCACCTTGCCCAAAGGCCGGGCCTGCCTTCAGCTACAGAAGCCTGGCACAACTTTATTTCACTAGAGAACAGCTTTCAGTGGGGACCAAATACAATAATCGACCGAAGAGACTCAGCAATGCGGACATTCTGACCCTGGTGTACAGGTGTGTATGAGTCTGAATTTCCCCCTCTGATAGGCAGGCTTGGCAGAATTCAATTTTAATCTAATTTTTTACTGAAGTTGTTTATTTTTAAGCATTTTTCTATTTTTATCCATTTAAATGTTCACAGTTGTGCAAAATTATGTTAAGCCTTTTTAAAATTACCTATTTAAATAGTCCTGGTTGTGGGAAATTATGGGGGAGACTCAGAAAACAGTAGAGATCAGAATATTTAATGACAACAGATGTTGAGAGTCAATGCGTCATAGCTTTATAGCCTTTAAAACACAAATGGTCCACATCATATGCAAAATATCGAAAGTAACTTTCCTTCACTCAAACCCTTAATAAGGTCTGAAGCAGCCTGTTTCCTATTTTGCTTAGCAGTAAAGCTACATCTCCACTTGAACGCTATTTCGAGATACTGGAGTATCCTGAAATAGCTATCCCACATCTTAACAGCAAGCCTGTTATTTTGGGCTTGCTATTCTGACATCCCTGTAAACCTCATTCCATGAGGAATAAGGGACGTTTTGGAATAGTTGGTTATTTCGAAATTTGGTGCTGTGTAGATAGCCCAAATTACAAAACAAGCTATTTTTAAATAAGATCGAAATAAGATACACAATTTGCATAGTTCAAATTGCGTATCTTATTTCGAACTACAGTGCAGTGTAGATATAGCCTAAATGTTGTATATCAGTGGAGATTTTTGGCGGGTTTGTGTGTTTATGGTGAAATTGACATTTGCCAACAAAAGTCTAATCCATCTGAACTTGCTCATAGGTTCTGTATGGAAGAGCTTTTCTGTTGCATGATTTTGAGTGTATCTCTAAGCTGATGGTTCTTGTTAGACTAATCAGGGCTTGAGAAGGCTGAAGAGCCACGCTAGAGGTCTAATTGCTTAGCATCTGTATCCTGTTTCCTTTCATCTCCTTTTGCACTGGCTGTGTCTTGCACATTGCATTATGCTGTGACTTTGCTGCCATCCTCCAAACGTCATCAGCAAACTACTTTCTGTTGCTTGGGCATCTCTTCTGGTTTTTCCTTTCTGAGCAAATACAAGCGTGTGGCCGATGTATTGGTTCCACTGCAGACATAACAGTAGAGACTAGGGTTAAATAGTTAAGCAGCTGTGAGGATCTGTAGTCTGTGGCTTTAAATCTCTAACAGGAAGCGAGGCAAGGGAGGGATTGGGTAAGATTCTAGGTTGAAGTTCAGCAGGAGCAGAGCAGGAGAATGGCTTTAGGGATAATGCTGTTTTCCTCTGTCTAGTAAAGTTCCTTGTTCAGCATTGGGAGAAAGCCACTCTCTCTGATTTGGTTACCACTGTCACGTGCCAGTTCCTTGTCCAGTGTTAGAGGAAAAGATTCTGATGCTTTACCACTGTCACATGATGAGGGCTGGTGTTGCTCCCAGGAACCCAGACTGAGCAGCTGCTGTATCTCCCTTATTTAAAGCCCCTTCTGCTACTACCCATGCTGGGGACTGTCTACAATTGAACTAGCCTCCTACAGGAAGCCTCCGACGCCACAGACAGTAATTCCTGAGCTGGAGACTCCAGGTAATTGAGAACTCGGGGAAAGTGATTCTGTAAAAATGCTGCCTCCTCCACTCCAATGTGGGCCTGTGAGTCCCAGATCTGCTGGCTTTTCTGATACACACAGACCCTTAACTGATCCAACTACCAAAGCGTGCACACACAAAGGAATGCAACAATAACCAGCCCTCCCAGCTGGGGGAGGGGGAGGGGCGAAAGAGAAAGGCAAAGAGACTGAAGGGGACACACAAAATAAAAGTGATGAATTCCAAGACCACAGCATCGCTGGGTAGGGTTAGTCGAAGAAGCACAAGACTAAAAGGCATTCCCGATCTCTGCCTAGGAATGGTGCTGCTCTCAGAGATACTCTCCAAACTGGGGCTGTTTTTAGTGTTTTGTTCAGGGTCTGTTAAAGGAACAACACAAATGTGTCTGGACATTTAGTGCTGGTGGAAGGTGGTGGGTCTGCACTGTGGGAAAAGCACCAAGCGATTCCCAGTGGCAGAGTGTAGATTTCTGTAACCAAGCGGGTAGAACAGAGCTCAGAACTTTGAGTCTGTCATTGCCTTAAAGCTAACAGACTGTTCCGAGCCTTTAGCATGGGAGGCCCTGGATTTGATCTCCCAATTGCAATGTTATTCTAAGGGGTACCCTTGAGACATATCTACTCTGCTGTGGATGCAGCAGTTTGGACTGTGTCTCCCCAGCCAAAAACTGCCAGCACCATTCTCCTGAAGACAGCAGCAGAATGAGCAATCTTTTTATGTGATTAAAACCTGTGGAGGGGGATGAAGATCCACATGGGATTACCATGGCCATGCAGAGTAAAAGCCTGTTTACCCCACCCCTGCACTGCTGCTTCTATCAGAGGTAACAGTGGGGGAGGTAGGGAAGGCTGCTCTGACAGCAGCCCCGGCCAGTGGGGTGGAGGGGGGTCCCAGTGGGGAGCCAAGACTGAGCAAGCCCGGGCAGCTCTTACTACATTTAAAATGCAGAGCCACAATGGTCTTGGCTCTGTCCTGGCTTGCACTGGTCTGGGACCTACCCCTCCTGTGGCTCTTCATTTTAAATGTAGTAGAAGTCAGGCTGCCTGTGCACTCGGCTCCTATTACATTGATACTGCAGAGCCATAGCCAGGGTAGCTCCCTGACCAGCTCAAGCCGGAATAGAGCACCTTCCCTTATCGACTAATCATATAGTCGATACAAATTGTATCAACTACACAATTAGTCAGTTACGTGCCTCTTAACATCCTTACCCGGAACTTCATATCTTCATAAAGGTATCTCCTTTCTGGGGAAGTAAAATGTCCCCTCAGCAAAGAGGGGGCTGGGATCTGCGTAGCAAGTATTCAGAGAAGACATGACAAGCCCTGGTCTTACCCATTTCTCCTCCCCTGAGCAGGATTTTCCATTCCCAAACAAGACAGGATCTCCAGCAGGGAGGAGCTGTGGGTCTGATCTCCAGCACTACGACGGAAAGGAGATGCCGAGTGGCACCTGCGCAGGTGAGGAATAAGCTTAATCCTCTGGGAACGGCTAGTGAATAAGGTGGATTTGCCAAAGCGCTGCCATGAGCTTACAGCAAACAGGCGTTCCAGGGGCTGTAACTGTGGACTCTGTGCAGGTCTGTTGAGGGGATAAATGGATGGTGCATTGAGTCTGTTTTTGTTCTCTGCCAGGGTGCTGTGGCTGGGCCCTGGGGCCAGAATAGGCCAGATGAGCTGGGACCTTAGGGTCTGTGATCAGTCTCAGTTGTTGAAATCTCTGTGAAGTAAATCTCTCACTGGTCCTGAGAGCTGGGCAGCGGGGCTTAGGCAATAAGTCAGATGCTGCAGGGGGATTCCTGAATGGATGAACTGGAGCAGCAAATGCGGGCGGGAGGGGTATCAGAGGCACAGAAATTAAAACAGGCCTCCTCCAGCCTTCAGTCTGTTGTGGTCCCTTCTCCCCAGGGCTGCCTTATAAAAATGTAACGTCCAGACGTAGCAAACCAAAGCCAAACTCCTACTCAGCTGTTCCACCCTCTCCCAGGCAGCCCTTTCTGTTTCCCTTGGCCCCTGCACTCAGTTGGAATTAATTGGCTGCTGCATGAACTCATGTGGATCTGGGCCTTTGTACCCTGTCACGCACCCTGAGAGTCCGGCGAAGGTGGAGTCAATACTGCCCCTTCTGAGGAAAAATGTCAGTGCTTCCATGTGCTGTGGCCAGCATGAAAGGACATGGTGGCAGGGCGTGAGCCTGGGGTGGGGTGGTTATGCTTCATAGCCTGTGGCCAGGAGGTGGCATCCACAGCTCGCTTCATGGCCAGACCTTCCTTTCCCATCACAGGATAGTTCTAGTCCTGTGGGAGAAGTTTCCTACAGACGCAGGACGGGGTGTTCTCCGTCCTGCGCCACCTGCAATACAACCATCCCAAGTCCCATTTGAAGGCATCACTCTGTAGTAAGAATTCATTTGTGAAATCTGGGCTCAGCAGCACCAGTTTACTGCATAAGATGCACGTGACTGTGCCAATCACTTGCACAAGTCAGGGCCCATTGGACAGTTTGAGAGGTTCGTTCTTTAGGGTATCTAGTAGAAGTGATATTACCCTGGCAAACCTGGAAACAAAGAACCTATGATACCCTGATAACCCCAGGAATGTCTTCACCTGCCTTTTGGGGGGTACTCTAGCAGGACTTTCACTTTGCTGGCCAAGAGTCAGATTCACCCATTGTCCAGGGCCTGTCCTAAGTGTTTTATTTTGGTGCTAATCTTGCACTTTGAGGTTACAAGTCTCAGAGGGGTTGCTGTGTTAGGCTGTAGCTGCAAAAACAATGAGGAGTCTTGTGGCACCTTAAAGATTAACAGATTTTTTTTAGCATAAACTTTTGTGGGTAAAGTCCACTTCATCAGATGCATTGGAGTGGAAATCACAAAAGAGAGAGAGAGAGAGAGAGAGAGAGAGTACACACAAGTATATCAGAAGAAGGGAGTTACTTATCAAGTGTGGAATCCATTTTAACAAGGCCAGTTCAGGATGGATGTGGCTTACTCTCAGCAGCTCTTATTGGGGTCCGGGAGATGTGTATACCAAGAGAGGGAAAGTTGCCTTTGTAGTGAGATAACTCTAAATCCTTATTTAGTCTTCATTTGATCATGTTAAATTTGCAAACAAATTGCAGCTTTGTTGTTCCTCTTTGGAGTCTGTAGGCAATAAGTCAGATGCCAGGCTGGAGGGCAGGAAGTCTGCGACTATTACATTTCATTTACTGACCGTAGGTTTTGTGTTATGAGAAGGAGTAAATAACATTTCCTTATTTACTTTCTCCAATCCAGTCATGATTTTATAGATCTCTGTCTATCCCTTCTTAATCATTTCATTTCCATGCTGAAAAGTCCCAGTCTTCTCACTTTCTCCTCAGATGGAAGCTATTCCAAACCCCTTATCATTTTGGTGGTCCTTTGCTGAATCTTTTCCAATTCCAATACAACTTTGTTGAGATGGGGCAACCACATCTGCACCCTGCATTCAAGATGTGGGTGTACTATGGATTCATATAGAAGCAGTATGATGGCCTCTGTCTAATTATCTATCCCTTTCTTAATGATTCCCAACACCGCTAGTTTTTTTTGACTGCCGCTGCACTTTGAATGTTTGCAGAAAACTATCCAGAATGACTCCCAAGATCTCTCTCTCGCGTGGCAACAGCTGTTTTAGACCCCATCATTTTATATGAACTGTTCTAACATCAACCTAGACACAGCTGTCTGATGTGGGTGCTAGAAGTAGTGGGCTGCACCATTCACTGGGCAACTCCTCCCTTGCCCCTCATTCTAACCTCCTTCCTAGCTCGCTCTTGAAAATCTCCCACATTCGTTCAGGGATTTGGACATTTCCCTTCTGTGCACTGATTCCTGGGATAATTTGTACATGAGGTGAGTCTTCAGCATGGCGGGGCCAGCACTGGTTCTCAGACCTGCAGATGCTCCCCATACAACCTCCAATGGCACTGCCCTTGCGCAGGCCCGTCTGTCACTGAATCCTGACCGCCTCATTCCATCCCCTCCGAACATTTGTCACGCTCAGTCTTGAAACAAATGAGGGGTTTTTTGGTTCCCACTACTTCCCCTTGGAAGGCTGTACCCGAACTTCATTCCTCTGAGGTAGTGTCCTGCATGGGTACAAATTCCTATCCACAGATAGAAATCAGTATCTGCTCAACCATAGGGCTCTATTCCCAGGAACCACAGCCGACAAGGAGCCAGAGCCCTGCACCAGCAGCTTCTCCTGTACTGCCTCCAGCCCTACCCCCAGCGGCTGTACAACCTCAGACAGGGAGGACACGTGTGTGGAAGGGCTGGTGATGGTACCTCCGCACAGCCAGGAGGAGCTGCTACTGCAGGGCACTGGCTCCTGGGAGCAGCAGTACCATGTTCTTCCCCTTTAGCCACTACAGTTCCGTGGATACTGATTTCTATCTGCGGATAGAAATGCATAATCCATGCAGGGCTGTACTCTGAGGGTTAGATACATTTGCCTAATACCAAGCCTAAACTTGTTGATAGCCAAAAACATCCTCTTAGTGCATAGCAGAGGTAAAAAAAAAAAAGCTAACAGGCTGTGAGGAACTATTAGAAAGACAAGGGGGGGCAAGGTGATATCTTTCATAGAATCATAGAATACTAGGACTGGAAGGGACCTCGAGAGGT
>JANRFK010001605.1:34313585-34324086 GCA_030068395.1 Apalone spinifera | reverse complement strand
GAGGTTAGGTCCATCAATGGCTATTAGCCAGGATGGGTAGGAATGGTGTCTCTATCCTCTGTTTGGAAATGGATGACAAGAGAGGGATCATGTGAGGATTACCTGTTGTGTTCCCTTCCTTTGGGACATCTGGCATTGGCCACTGTTGGCAGACAGGATACTGGGCTAGATGGACCTTTAGTCTGACCCAGCATGGCCATTCTTATGTTCTTAGTTTGTGTTTTGAGTTTGTCTTGCCTTTGGAGTTCTTTCTTTCTTTTGTCTCTTTTTCTTCCTTCCTTCCTCCACTCCCTGTTTATTTTCTTCTCTCTCAATCCCCCTTGCTTTCCTTGATTAATGCTTTCTCCTCCCTCTTCCCCCTTTTCTCTCTTAAATTTTACCTCTATTCTTCATTTTTTAATACTCTCTTCGCTTCCCTGCCAACAGTTTCTTTGTCTTTCTCACATCAGCCCTGGTCTGTTATGCACGGATCTGGCCACTTACACACCAGTCATCCAGCCCCTCCAGCCCACATCTCTCACACATCAGTCACCTTTATATACAGAGCCCAGTCTCACGCCACCTTATTTCCCTCTTTGGCTAGCGGAATCTCTCCCAGAGGGGTCCTGAGAGCATTCTCAACTGGCCCATCTATGTGGGAGTGGCAGAGAGAGTCTTCCCTAAGTTCCATGGACCAGAAGGGTAAGAATGGGGAGACCGGAAGTAGCCTCTCTCCTTCGCCAGGTTGAAGGGAAGGCATCTCTGAGTCCTTGTTCATTGTCCTTTCCCCAGGGTGAGGTACGGGCGGAGGCAGCCCTGCTGGACAAGTGAGTAGGAGCAGGCAGTGCTCGTGCAGCCTCATTGGCCTAGGTAAGGGGGCACCCCCCTCAGCAAATGACTGGCGACGTGCTCCCAGTTATATATTCACATGGGCTTGTGCGCAGTAGATCTGGAGACACCACATTGTTGCCAATCTTCCTCTGCCCAGGGCTTCCAAGCGGGAAAGATCTGTGACATTGACCTATAGCTGGTCAGTCACGCTCAGAGAATGGCTGTCCCTCGATTCTTAGGGCTGGTCCTGTTCTCAAGCAAGTGCAAATGGTGTACTGACACTCTCTCATAGTCCGGCCATGTGTGGAGAGCTCTAAATCTCCTATGGTGGGCACAACACATTTCACAGTACACCTGACTTTCACGGGAGCTATTTCCTTTCCCTGCGGATGAAATGTCCCCCGCCGCAAAGAGAGGGGCAAGATTTTTTGTAGCAAAATGTGACAAATCCTGATCTTGTTAGGCTTTCCTACCCTGGGCAGCATTTCCAAGGACAAAACCCAACATCATCTCCCTGCTAGAACGCGAGGAAGAGCCATGGGTTCCCGATCTCCAGCGCTATGAGGAAAAGGGGATGCTGAGTGGCACCTGTGCAGGTGAGGCATAAGCTAAACTGGAGAACTGTCAGAGAATAGAATGAAACTCTGGAATTCCTCCAGACATGCTGCGAGCTCACGCCACTTTGTCCCATTATCATAACCAATACTCAGCATGTTCTTAAGGCAGATATCTCTGAGGTCTTCCCAGCCATCTTCATTGACTTCAGGTGGGGGTCTGTGACCTCATTTGGTTTTTATCTGAGAATTCAGATTAGAGATGTAAGCGAGTAGTCGAGTCAACCATTTACTTCCCCCCCACACCTTGCTGCCTCTGTTTCAGAGGCAGCAATGGGGTGAGGAACAGGAGCTGGTGCTAGGGAGAGCTGGCTTAAAAGGTGGTCCCTGCCCCTCACCGCGCTGCTGCCTCTATCGTTTTATTTTAACAGGTGGTGGGATCGTGAGTGAAAATGAGAAGGGGAATTCGCACAAGGAAGGTCTTGTGTCAATGGAACCACATGGCACATTATCGGGAGCATCCCAAAGGAATGTTTCCCAGAGGCCTGAGCAGGATAACGGTCATCGCCCTTGAGAAAAGCATCAAAGAACTCCACCAGGGAAGAGACGAGGTAAATCAACTGCATGTGAAATAGGTTTTAGGAAACTACCAGACATTATCCAGGTGGGAAATGCTAAGATGGGGAAATCAATAATATGTGATGACTGTGGGAAAAGCTTCCGGCTAAGATCAAACCTTAGACAGCATCAAAGGGTTCACACCGGAGAGAAACCCTATGGCTGTGCTGAGTGTGGGGAAAGCTTTCGGCAGCGCTCACATCTTATTCAGCATCAGACAAAGCACACGGGTGAGAGACCCTATGAATGTACTGAGTGTGGGAAAAGCTTCAGTATGAGTTCAAAACTCATTCGGCATCAGATAATCCACACTGGAGAAAAACCCTATAAATGTGCCGAGTGTGGGAAGAGCTTCATTGGGAACTCACAGCTTATCTTGCACCAGAGAGTCCACACAGGGGAGAGACCCTACAAATGTGATGAGTGTGGGAAGAGCTTCAGCGTGAGCTCGGCTCTTACTCAGCATCAGAGAACCCACACTGGAGAGAAACCTTATGAATGCGCCGAGTGTGGGGAACGATTCCGGCAGCGCTCGCACATTATTCAGCATCAAAGAATCCACACTGGCGAGAGACCGTATGAATGTGCTGAGTGCGGGAAAAACTTCACCGTGAGCTCTGCCCTCATTCAGCATCAGCGATTCCACACGGGGGAAAGACCTTATGAATGCGCTGAGTGCGGGAAAAGTTTCACGGTGAGCTCTCACCTCATTCAGCACCGGAGAGTCCACACAGGAGAGAGGCCCTATGAATGTGTTGACTGTGGGAAAAGCTTCCTTTGGCGATCAGCCCTTCTTCGACATCAGAGAATCCACACAGGGGAGAGACCCTACGAATGCACCGAGTGTGGGGAAAGCTTCCGTCAGAGCGCACACCTCATCCAGCATCGCCGAATCCACACTGGGGAGAGACCCTTTGAATGTGCCAGCTGTGGGAAGGGCTTCACGGTGAGCTCTGCCCTCATTCGACATCAGAGAATCCACACTGGGGGAGGGAAACCTTAACAATGGGCTGAAAGCGGGCAAAGCTTCATATCAGGGATCCCTCCAGAGTCTCCCAATGGATAGTAGCCAAGCAGTTCTTGCTTGGAGTCCATAAGACGCTTCTCTCTCCACAGAGAATGAAAAAAGCCTTGTGGAGGCTGAAGTGTAGGTGGTCAAGTTAGAAAAAGAAGAAATGTTGGTGCCAGGAGATGAGTCATGTAGGGGCTTACAGTGTGGAGGAGTAACAGCTAATTCGAGTTAAGGGATTACTTCGAACTCCCGTTTCACTGCCACTTGTAGACGTGGGCAGTTACTCTGAGCTAGTCAATTTCCAAAATGGCGACCGCCCAGGAACATGCTAATGAAGCGTGGGATATTTAAATCCCGTGCTTCATCTGCAATTTCGGGCGCCCTCATTAGCCTCCCTAGTTCGAACTAGGGGGCTAGTGTAGATGTACCCACAGGGATGTTGTAGGCTTATATTACAGTAGTGGCCATAGGTTCCAATGACAGCCAAGGCCATGATGTGTTAGGTGCTGCACAAACAGAATGACATGGTTCCTGCCTGAAAGTGTTTACTGCTTAAAAAAACAGCTGCTTTGTCTTAGGATTTTCTGTGCCTGTTACTGACCTGGAATATGAACTGAGTTATGGAATAAGGATCTTTTTTTCATTTTTCCTCTGAGTGAGGTTACTCCTGCACCTGGAAATTCTGTAGCATATCAGGTTATAATTTATCTTTATTATTTAAAAAAATTCCTATAAAAACTAACTTAAAAATCCATGTCTTCTCCAGTTTCCTGGAAATGTTCTTATTGTCAAGCAGTGTGTCAAAAAGATCCCCAGACAAGGTTAGCACAAATTAAGGATGTTAACTAGCGGTTAATTGACTAGTCGAGTAGTCGATGGAATTTCTATCGACTACTCGACTAGTTGATAGGCACATCTGCATTCCTCCTTTGAAATGTGCAAGAGCCCCCGATGGGCTCTTGCACATTTCAAAGGAGGAATGCGGAATTCTGCGTGCAGCCTGGGGCCAGCTGGAAGTTGCACTGCTCTGGGTAAGATAATGGAGCAGCTAATACAGGGCTTAATAATAAAAAAAATAAAGGGTGGTGATACAATGAATGCCAATCAACCTGGGTTTATTGAAAACAGATCCTGTGAAACTGGATTTTTATGAGATTATTTTGGTTAATGAAAGTAACCGAACAGAATTAGACTTTTGCAAGGCATTTGCCATGGTACTGTGCAATATTTTGATTAGAATGATATAAAACTAACATGGCACATATTAAATTGATTAAAAATGATCTAACTGATAGATCTCAAAATGTAGGCCTCAACAAGCAGATGTGTTCTTACTAGGGTTCAGTTCTTTGCCCCTATGCTTTTAAAAAATGTTATCAATGACCTGGAAGAAAACATAAAATCATCACTGATGACATTTGCAGATGACACACACATTGAAGCAAGGTAAACAATGAAGAGGGCAGGTCACTACTGATAAGAGCTGGATCACTTGGCAAGCAAACAGTATGCATTTTAATATGGCTAAGTGTTATAGTCCATACTCATGGCCTTGGGATGCTATCCTGGGAAGCAGTGACTCTGAAAAGTATTAGCAGATGGCGAGGCTAATCAGCTAAACATGAGCTCCCCGTGCAGTGTGGTGACCATAAGAGCTAATGTGATCCGGGGATGCATAAATGGGAATCTCAGGTAGGACTAAAGAGGCTATTTGAACTCTGCCTTTGGCATTGGTGTGACCATAGCTGGACTATTGAGTTCAGTTCTGGTGCCCATAATTCAAGAAGGATTGGAGAGGGCTTGAGAAGAGTCACGAGAATGATTAAACGATTAGAAATCCTGCCTGAGAGTGATAGGCAGGGCTCGACAATTAATGTAATCTACTCGCCCAGGGCGAGTAGATTACAAGCCGGCACAGTCGCGCAGCGCAGTCAGGCGTAAGGAGCCCAATCTATTGTTTAACCAAGAGATGCTTAAGAGTGACTTGATCAAAGTTTACAAGGATCTACATGAGGAACACATATTTGAAAATGGGCTCTTTAGCAGAGAAAGGTGGGAAAAGATCCAGTGACAGTAAGTTGAAGCTAAACACATTCAGACGGGGGATAAGGCATCCATTTTTAACAGTGCAGGTAATTAACCATTGGAACAATTTACCCAGGCTCGTAGCAGATTCTCCATCACTGGCCATTTTAAAATCAAGATTGGATGCTTGTCTAAAAGGGATGCTCTAGGAATTATTCTCAGGAAGTTTTATGGCCAATATTCTATGGGAGATGAGACTAGAGGTAGATGATCACACTGGTCCCTGCTAGCCTTGGCATTTCTGTATCATTCTGGACCTCTTACAGTGTTTGAGGAGGAAGCAGGCATCCAAAGCAATGTGCTAAAATGGCTTTAGTTCTTCCTGGAAGGATCCACCCTACGTGTAGCAACGAGAAACTTCACCTCCAGCATTAGACCCTCGCTTGTGGAGTTCCATAAGACTCAACGGTGCCATGGAACAAGGTAGGCTAGCAGAGCACAAGGAATTTGGGACTACTCGGCATATGTGTAAATCAGGAACCGATTTTGTTCAAGGTCCAAGAACCCAGATCTTCACTTCATAAGACCATGGGCTAAGAGCAAGAGGTGCCTGCAGGAACCAAGAGCCTGGGAAATTCAGGGGGTGATTAATGCTGCTCCATTTGCTCTGCTGCTTTCCCCCGATCAGCTGAACTGCATAACCACAGCAGCTCCAGCATCATTCCTCTTGGCTCCTTTACAGTCAGCAAGGCTAGAAATGCACATATTTCTTTGAGTAAAAGCTGAGAGATTCTGCCAACGCTTACAGTGTTGGGAAATCGTATCAGTGGAGTTTTGCCAGGCATCCTTAACTCGAAAGGCAGAGTCTCGAGAAACAATTTAAAGCTACTTACAAAAATGATAACGTGAGCCAATGTCATTTAAACCCTTCAGTTCATATTACAATACTGTTTTAATCCCAGTGCGGGAAGAACCTGGCCTCTGTTTGCTCGGTAGCATGATCTCAGCCACACACACACCCTTCAATCTAGTCTGTGAATGAAACCATCACTCTGTAGCTAAGCTTTGAGGCATTGAGCCCTTCAGCTCCCATCTCCAGGATCGTTCCCATCTGCCGTGGAATCTTCTGATCCCAGCATTCCACCATTCTCCCATTCATAGATTCCAGGACGAGAAGGGACTACTGTGATCATTCAGTATGGGCTTTTGTATAGCACAGGACTTGAAACGTCCCCAAAATAACTCCTTGAGCAAAGCTTTTAGAAAAACAGACCATCTTTATTTGAAAAATTGCCAGCAATGGAGACGCTACCGTGACCGCTGGTAAATTGTTCCGATGACTAATTACCCTCACTTAGAAATGTACGCCTTATTGTCCAGGCTGAATGTGCAGCAGGCACAGCTGGGGGAAAGAGTGCATGTCCCTTGTCTGGGGGACAGACAAACTCTCTGAAATATATAGTAGATAGCTGGCCCTTTCTTCACCCCTGCCCCCTGCTGGCCCAATGAAGGTATAGCTAGCCTGGTCCCTATCTGGCTCCTTGCTGCCCCCATCCCTGCCAGTAGTCATTCTACACGAGCCCCTTCCCTTTCCATATTCTAGAAAACAATCCGATTCTAGGCACATCCCATTGTCCTGGCACAACCAACCCCTGACCTTGCTTTAAGTTATAATAAGAGGAAGTTGGCTACTGAATTTGGTGGTCCTAGCTCTTACCATTTAGGAGGAGTTCTTGAACAAAGGGACTCAGACATGGACAGGCTGACAGACGCACATTTCTAAAATATATAGTAAGATTATATACCAGGGGGAGGCCACTCCAAGAATTTGGTAAGTGGTCAAGGGCCACTCTCTTCCATGATATTAATGGGGGAGGTGTGAGATCTGGGAGGGAATTTGGGTGAAGGAGTGGGTTGTGAGTTGGGGCATGAGTACATAAGGGGGTGCAGGGATTTGGGGTATGATCTGGGGCAGGAAACTGAGGTGCAGGAGGAGGTGTCGAGTCTGGGCGGGGGTATAGGTGCAGGAGAGCATTCTGCTCTGGAGGAGGGGTAGAGGTCAGGGTACAGGGCCTGGGAGGGTGTTGTAACCTGGGGCAGAGTGCAGTGGTTTAGGTGGTGACCTAGGATAGGAGGGGGTTGTGACCTGGGCCAGGGGATTGGCATGCAGGGTCTAGGAGGAGATATGGGTGAAGGAGCAGGTTTGCAGAGAGTTTGGATTGTGAGTTAGGGATGCAGGTGAGCGGGCAGAGGGTTGGGAGGAGGGTGCAGATGGAGTGCCAGCTGCAGGCTCTGCCTGGGAGGTGCTTACCTTAGGTGGCTCCCAGCCATCAGTCCAATGGAAGCCTCAGGCAGACTCCTTGCCTGCTGCAGCCCCACATACCATTCAGAGTGGCCAACTGCAGGGGCCATGTGCTCTCTGTGTGTTGCACTCCCTTGGGGAGGGGGGAAGGGGGCATCCACATGCTACCTTACAGGGAAACTTAGACAGGAATCCATGTTCTCAGGCTCAGGTTAGATGCCCCAGTTAGTCAATGAGGCCAGAATTTATTTAGTGCAGTTCAGTTCAGAGCAGCAGCTTATCTGTGAGTGAAGGATATGTAACCTGGATACAACACAAAGGGTGGCAGGTGTCACTGAGAAACTGAGCAGCAGAGCAAGTAAAACAGCAAATCCTTCCCTGTGTCTAATTCAGGAGTTCTCAACCTTCACCATAGTGGGAACCACCCCTTACTAAAGAGTATCTTGTGGGCATTTCCCTCCAGTCACGACTGCTAACCTCCTATTTATGACTGCTTGCCCCTCTCCTTTCCTTCCTCCCCCTTCTGTTTGCTCGCAGACTGATTTCCTTGTCATTCCACAATATATATCTTCTCCATGGCAACTGAAGCAATTTCTTACAAATCACATTCAGTGTTTTAGTATTTGTCATTTCCTTTAATGGAAAAGAACAGCGGAAAAAAAGAAGAACCAGCAACATGCGGCCAAGCAGCTTTCTGTGGTTGCCCTAAAAGGCCCAGAGTTTGTGACCTATTGTTTTAATTTAAGTTTGTGGGGAGAGACTTTTCCTTGGGAGGCTGATGAGGAGCTTGGGAGAGGAATTATTCTTCCAGGAGCCTGAGAAGCTTGGGGTCAAGAAATTCACTAAGGACAGAGGATTACAGAAATATCCAAAACACAAAACCTGCTAGCAAGGGGGGAAATCTCTTGGAAATGTAATATGGCAAAACACAAAATGTCCATTAAGTTCTTGGAAGGTATTGTAGACAACTTTATCTTCCAAGACAAGACAACTTGTTCCAGGAAATGGAGGAAATAACTGAGGGACAGCTGTTTTAGACTTGATTCGGATGAATATGAAAGACTTGACAGGAAGCTGAAGATGGAAGACAGTTTGGGTGAAAGCGACCATGAAATGATAGATTTAATGATTCTAAGGAAAGGAAGGAGTGAGAGCAACAGAATCAGGACAATGGATTTAAAAAAAGCAAATTCACTTAAAGTACTGGCAGATAAAGCCAGATGGGAAGAAAATTCTAAGGCCATGTCTTCGCTGGGGGAAGATTGACGGTGCCGTGATTGATCTTCCGGAATTCCATTTAGTGGATCTAATAAAGGCCCGCTAAATCAAACTCAGAGAGTGCCCCTGTTATAGGTCCTCACCCTGCTCTTGTGGGGAGTAAGGGAAGCCAACCGGGGCATTTGCTCCCATCAGCCTCCTGCTGTGGAAACAAAGGGAAACTAATTAAGGCATGTCAACTCCAGCTATGTAATTAACAGAGCTGTAGTTGCATATCTTAATTTAACCTTCCTCTTTATTGTAGACTTGGCCTAAGGGAAAGAGGAGTGTAAGTCATCTAGCTTGTTCTCAAGGAGACAATGTTAAAGGCACAACTGCAAATTATCTTGCTGAAAGAAAGATAGGAAGATTATTAAGAGGCCAATATGGTTCCAGCAGGAGCTCTTTAAAGACCCAAAAATCAAAAAGGAATTTTACAAAAAGTGGAAATGTGGACAAATCACTAAGGAGGTATACGGAAGAATAGTACAAACCTGTAGGAACAAACTCAGAAAGGCTAAGGCACAAAATGAGTTAACTTAGCAAGGATCAGCAAAGGTAATAAGTTTTTTAAATAATTAGGAGCAAGAGAAAGAGAAAGTGTAGGTTACTTTTCTTATGAGGAAATGAGTGAGCTATTTATTACCTATCTTGCTTTAATCTTAACTAAAATGGTCAATGGTGACCCACTGAATAGAATTAATATTAACAAAAAGGGGGGAAAGATTAGGATAGGAATATTTCGATCATTTAGAGAACTTAAGTCAGCAGGTCCTAATGACATGCATCCTAGGGTACTTAAGGAACTAGGGGAAGCAATTGCAGAATTGTTTGAGAACCCTTGCAGGATAGGGGAGGTCCCAGAAGAGGTAACCCCTGCTTTTAAAAGGGGCGATAAAGGAGGACCCAGGGAATTAGGAACAGCCAGCCTAACTTTGATACCAAGCTATCGAAAACGATCAGTTTATAAGCACCTGGAAAATAATAGGCTTATAAGGATTTTCTGTCGTGGATTTGTGAGCCCAAATCGTTCCCGATCAATCCGATTCCCTTCGCTGACAGAGGGTGGGGCAGATCCAGCGATGGAGGGGCAGCCGGGGTGCTCTGGGGCTGGGAGAAGGGGCAGGACGGTGCGATTGGAAGGTCGGTGGGGCTAGTCTATTGCCTAGCGCAGGGGGCCCTGGCAGGCCCTGGGGCGCTCAGCGCTGGTGACAGAGGGGATGGGACCCAACCCCCACGTGGGAGCGCAGGGGGCCCGCCAGGAGCCGCCAACGTAGTGGGGGAAGCAGGAGGGTGCGCGTATCACGGGCTGTGGGCGGGGCCTCTGCAAAGGGGTGGGCACTGTTACGTCACCGATCACGTCAGCCTGGGCTGAAGGACAGAGAAGCGCGCCGCTGCCCCGCCCGCTCATGAATAATTAATCCCCGCCAGAGGGTTTTGTTCCGCCCCTTCCAGCAGGCCAGGGCAGCTGCGGCGCCGAGGGGAGCTGTCGCTGAGCGGGTGAGCGCGCGGGAGCGATTAGCCCTGAGGGGGCGCGGGCCGGCCGAGGGGGCGCGCGGCCGCGGGTGCCGCCTCTGGCAGGGGCGGGCGGCTCGGGGAGCGAGGGGCCGCGGAGCCGTAGCCCTGGCAACGGCCGTTGAGCCGGGCGCGAGCGCGGGGCCGGGCCCGAAGCCTCGAGTCACGGCCCGTCCTGCTGCTTCGCGGGCGGCCTCGGCGGGACCCTCCTCGGGGCGGCTTCAGCGAGGGTCTCCTCCTCCCGCCCCGGCTCGCCTGCTGCTGGGCTGGGGGCCGGGCTCCTCCCCTTCCCTTGCAGCGGCCGTGCGAGGGGGTGCGCCCCGCCCCTCCCTCCCTGTCGGCCCCGCTCCGCCGGCCCCCGGCCCTGCGCTCCCAGCCGGTGCAAAATCTGCGCCCAGGCAACAGCCG
>JANRFK010001605.1:34293811-34313485 GCA_030068395.1 Apalone spinifera | reverse complement strand
AAGGGTGCGTCTACACAGCACCCTGAGCTCAAAATAAGCTACGCAAATTGCCCTACGCAAACGGCGTACAGGCCATCCTCGCTGTAAGTCCAAGATACGTTCCAAAAAACTTGGACTTATAGCGAAACAACTGAAAGCAGGGAATTTTTTTCCCACGGCTGACTTCCATTTAAGAAAATTAGGGGAGTGTTTTGCACGACTTATAGCGGGGAATGGGAGGACTTATAATGCATCAGTTCCTACAAATATCAACAACTTTAGTGTGGAACCGATGTATACCGGGGCGATTTATAGCAGGGACGCCCTGAAGCTTATTTCAAGTGTATTTCAAAATAGCTTATTTCATAATTCGGCGCTGTCCTACACAGTGCCAAATTTTGAAATAAACCACTATTCCGAAATGTCTCAATCCTCATGGAATGAGGTTTACAGGGACATCAGAATAGCACACCCATTATTTCGAAAGATATTTCGAAGTATCCCAAAATAGCGCCACAGCGTAGGAGTACCCAAAGAGACTGTCAAATAAGGGGTGTTTGCTTCTAAAGCTCTCTCCAGGTAGAGCATGGGTTCCCAAACTGGGGTGTGTGAAGAAATTCCAGAGTGGAGCACGAGGCAACCCAGCCACATACACTCCCGTCAATCCCACCCCAAGTTTTGCTGCTATTTTTTTGAGAGCGGGGACGTGAGGGTTTCTCAAAAATCAGAAAGGGGATGTGATGCCGAAAAGTTTGGGAACCACTGAGCTAGAGAGAAAGGTAAGAAGAAATGTTCAAATGAAAGCCTTACTTAATACTTTACATTGCCTATGCTTTCATTGTTTTCCCCTTTTCTGTGTCTTTAATAAACTGGTAACAAGCAGGCAGGTCTCTGTACACCAAACCTCAGACTTTCTTACTGTTTAGTGACAATCAGCCTATATAGTCCATCTCAATGTAACAGGAGACCTGGTGTGATACACAGGAACTAGTCTACCAAGTCAGGATGATCCAGGTAACTGGAGACTTTCCAGAAGGGGGGATGGTTCACTGTAATGCTAAACTATCTGCAGGCTTTCCTTGGGCACACAGCTTCTAAACCAGGAGGTGGAGAACCTCAGGCCCAGGGGCCACATGCGGTCCCCAGCTTGCCTGGACCTGGCCCCTGAGGCTCAGGGCTGCCTCCAGCATTGGGGACCCAAACTGGTGCTCCAGTCCATCCCCCCCGCCCCACCACAGGGCTGGAACACACAAAATCTACTAGTCTGGGGCCCCTTAGGCACTGCTGTGTGAGGGGAACAAGGAAAGTGTCTTTCTCCTCGGTTGGGGGCTACGTCAGAGAGGGGGTTTTGGTTTGGCTTCTCACTTGTGTGCAGCCCCTGGATGATTTTACTGTGGGTCAGCGGCCCCAGACTCAGAAAAGGTTCCTCGCCCCTGTTTTACTAAGACCCACTCCGTCCCTTTCCTCCTGTGCAGAGGAGGCGAGATGAGCCAAGACCTCGGTGTAACCCCCCTTGAACAGAATCCGAACACAGGCCAAGGAGCACCTCGCCAGCTCCCCCGGGAGGAGTTTCCCCCACGACATCCCTAAGCGCAGGGCATTTGCTCAGCAGCGTGGGCTGCGTCTCACTATTCCCCCGGTACCCATCCCTCGCTTCCTGCCGATCGCCTCCAGCTCTGCGGGGGGCCGGCGGGAGCTCCCGTTTCCGGGTGCATTGGCGCTCCCGCACCGGGAGCGGCTCCCGCCAGTGTCAACGGGACCACGATCCGGTGTGTGCCGGGGAGATCAGCCGGTCCGGCGCTCGCACGTGGAGCAGACGGGGGGGGTGAGAGCCACGTTCCCCCAGTTCTGGAGCTGAGCGTCTAGACCGGGGCTAGTTACAATCAACCCCCCCCCCCCCCCCCCCCCCGGGGCCGGACCCGAGAAATCTTACCCCGCCCCGCGGGAAGAGCCGGGAGCGCGGGGCGGCCGCGCCCGCGGGAAAATGAGGCAGCCGCACGCTGGCCTGTGTCACGTGACAGTGGTGGTAATTAGGGCTGGTCATGTGACAATAGCAGCATGTCGCACGGTGCCTTGCTCCCAGCGCTGCGCTAGAGCGAGAGGCGACCCCCCAGGCTCCGCTGTCGTGTCTACACGCCAAAGCGAAGTACCGGACCCGCTCTCTGCACGGAGTAGGGCGAACCCGGGGCCCGCCCAGACTTGTTTTGCCGCTACGTGTGGTGGATTCAGTCCCCAAAACAGTGGCACTGGATCTGGGTCACGTTCTGGGGCACTCCAGGGTCACGTGCATTTTTATTTGCTTGTTACACTAAAATCAAATCTGTTGTCAATACAAGGCTTGTCCAAAATTCTGACAACAAGTGACAACATGTGTAGACTCTTAGAGGCCAACACTAGGGCTGCGTCTAGACTGGCATGATTTTCCGGAAATGCTTTTAACGGAAAAGTTTTCTGTTAAAAGCATTTTCAGAACAGAGCATCTAGATTGGCACGGACGCTTTTCTGCAAAAAAGCCCCGATTGCCATTTTCGCCATTGGGGCTTTTTTGCGGAAAACAAATCTGAGCTGTCTACACTGGGCCCTTTTGCACAAAAGTTTTGTGCAAAAGGGACTTTTGTCCGAACTGGAGCAGCATAGTATTTGCACAAGCAGCACTGATTTTGTACATTACAAAGTCAGTGCTCTTGCGCAAATTCAAGCGGCCAGTGTAGACAGCTGGCAAGTTTTTCCACAAAAGCACCGGCTTTTGCGCAAAAACTGGCCAGTCTAGACACAGCCTATCTGAAGGGCTTGGCTAAAACAAAATGTTTCCAGTCATTTCCCTGGAGATGAATCGGATTTGTAATTGAAGAATACCTGAGCATTCTCTTTTATGACAGAAAATGTAACTGGGATGAAATTAAGACAACAGGGAAGGTCAGAAAGAGAAAGAATGTTCCCATTAATATCGCCAAAAGACGTAGTCCCCAGAAGACAAGCCAAAGATACAGTATGTATGCCATGCACTGGCCAAATGTTGCTTTTCAATTAGAAAGTTTTCGACATTATTAATATGACTACAATGAAGCTGCATACTTCTCAAGACAGGTCAGAACTACACCCAGGCTACACTACAAAGAAAAGACAGAAAAAGATATGCAACTGCAATTTGTATATCTCTTTCCGCTTTTCTTTTGAAAGAGGCTTTTCTGAAATTTGGCATGTTTACATGGCGCCAAATGTCAGAAAAACCATCTCTTTCAAGCCATCCCTTCTTCCTCGTGGAATGAGGTTTACAGGGATGGCGAAAGAACGTGTCCACTTTTCGGAATGTTTTTTTTTCAGAAAAGCGGACAGGGCATAGCTTTTCCGGGATACCTCCAGTATGCTGGAAAAGAGCTAGTCTAGATATAGCCTCAAACACCACCATGTGTTCTACACTGGATCTATCAAAAATTTTCACTTGGAATAGTTTTGGCTGCAAAAACACTACAAGATGGCTGGAGTTTTGACATTTGGGTTTTGATAATCCAGATGAATCCACCAAACAAAGGTCTCCCCACAAGACCAGATGCTGACCCGATCTGGCTGAGTGCTGAAACTGCTTTCTCATCTGGATCTTTTATGTTGCAATTTGTTAAATATAAGTTCCGTTCTTTAAATCTGTCTTTAAAAGATGGGAAGAGTTCTAAGTAAAGCTCTGCAGTGAGAGCCCGAGGAAATTTGAAAATAATACTTCGGCAATGCCAGTGTCTGATATAATCCCGACATATGCTCCAATTTCAGGACATTTCTAAATGCAGCAACAGTCAAAATTTTTAAGCGCCAGCAGTCACCAGTGGCTGGTATTTCGTTCGCTGAATAGGCAGCATTGGCTATGCAGTGTGCCCGGCTGCCATCCCAACACAGCGGGGCAGAGCAAGTAATTGCAGCATTGCCAACTTCAAAAGTTCAGAATCGTGAGTCAGATCCTCTAAAATCAACAGATTAAAAAAATATTACAGCGTGGTTTCAGTCTTTCTTTTGATATTTGAATTTCCCCTGCCCACCCCCAGCTTGGCCAACAATTTCAGAACTGCCCATTCTCCTGAATGTATAGATTAGTGATACCAGACCTCGATAGTGAATTCATTGTTTCATTTATGATGGCACAATTTGTATTTAAACAAGTAGTCCTGTGGCACATTAGAAACTAACTAAAAATATATAGTCTCATGAGCTTTCATGGGCAAAACCCACTTTATCAGATGAGTTGGAGTGGAAACAGTATGCAAATGTAGTTTATATCTTATATTATTCTCACAGCAAATAAGTTAACTTGGTGCAAATTGATAACGTAATTTTTTAGTAACATAGTAAAAGCCTGTTGTTTGGCTAATAACTTGATTGGTGACAAGTTTCAGAGGGGGACCCATGTTAGTCTGTTTCAGCAAGCACAAGGAGTCCTGTGACACCTTAAAGACTAACACATTTATTTGGGCACAAGCTTTTGTAGGCTGGAATCTCCCTCTTTTCCCTGTGCCATCACCCAGCCCTAGGACTCCTGTCCACTTTCCAACCCCCACCCCATTCCCTGCCCCAAGGGACACCCCTGCTCTCTGCCCCTTGACCGAGCTGCCTGGTGTATTGGTGATCTAACTGCCCAGGTGGCTGGTGATCTAACTGCCCAGGTGCTGGGGTAAACGTGGCTACAAGACATGGGAGCAGAAGGGAAGGGGCCGTAACTAGCCAACCTGGGCAGTTAGATCACCAGCCACCCCTGCTCGCCATGCTTCCCAGGAGTATTTCCCCCCCCCCCGCCCTGATCCAGCCAAAGGGAGCTGCACCTTTGGGTGAGGCAGAACACAGACCTCTCCCCCAGTAGCTCCTACCGCTAGGAGTCAGACAAGCTGGCTCAGCTGCTTCCCTGCGGACTGCACTGTAGCTAGCAGGGAGCCTGCGGCGCTGCAAACCGGACATTCAACAATCTGGCTGTTCCCCTTCATCAGGGAGTGAGGGGAAAGTGCAGAGTTTGAGGAATGGAGCAATCCGGCTGGGGAGAGACGAACCGGGACCTGCCCCAGCCAGGAGACATGCACCCCTCCCCCAGCTCAGCCCCCTGGAGCTGCAGCGGCCATGGAGAGGCGCTTCTCACCTGGCCCCAACCTGCTGTGGTGGGAGAGGGCTGGGGTTGTCCTCTCTCCCCAGGGCAGTCTGCACCCCAAACCTGTCCTCCCCAGCCCCAGCCCAGAGCAATGATTTAAATGAAGAAAAACAAAACTGAATTGATTTAAGGACCCGAGCAATGCCAGGTAAATCTAGTAATAATATATTATGAAGAGAGACATTACTTGTCAAGGTTCCCTCAGTAGGATCTTCCTCCTCAGTCCAGCCTGGGATTCTGATTGGGAATTGGTCCCACGTCCTACAGGTCCGTGCCAATCTAGACGCTCTTTTCCACAAATACTTTTAATGGAAAAACTTTTCCGTTAAAAACATTTGCGGAAAATCATGCCAGTCTAGACGTAGCCTGGCAGGTTTTCCCTGTGGAGACCAGCCTCTCTGAAACGAGCCATCCTTGCTGGAAGGCCCTGTCTACTTGAAGGAAATTTGCCCTGCTGCCATTAAAGAGTTGTTACTGGTTTGAGCTGCTCAGATGACAGCCCATTTTATGTTATACAGTGTGTCTATATCCAGCAGAGTGGCTGGCTAAAGAGGCTGATGGGAAACAGCTGAACAGCCCAGGCCTGAAGGGCTGCTGGAAGCAGCTGTGGGCCTCACTGGGAGTGGGCTAGATAAGGCAGAGGAAGGAAGCCAGGAAAGGGGCAAGGAGCCAGGGTGTGGCTGTGTGTGCTCCCAGGCAGATGGAGGAGCTTTGTAAATAGAAGGTGATGGGAACTGACAATAAAAGCACGGGTGACTGCACCAGAAGCCTCTCGGGCTGATTCGTGCACCAGAAGGTGTCCCACACCAAAGGGTCTGAAGTGGGGACTCCGCCACACGTAGTTACATTAATTACAAGGGTGAAATTTCTTTAATGCAATCTGAGCCAAAAAATGTCTTGATCTCACATGTACCCCTGAGTCTTGATCTCAAGCATTCGTGAATGGGCTGGACACAGATGAGATTCCACTGAATGGAGTTGTGGATCTTTTTGACATACTACTTGACTGAGAGAAAGTTTCCAGGAAACTGGAGGAGATATGGATCTTTTAAACAGCTTTTATTAAAACTTTAAAAAAAATATAAGATGATATTTTTTTAAATTAGAATTAAACTCAGATACCCTGTGAAACCCAGATTTCAACACACACACATACCCCAAACCACACAGCCATGCTCCCTGAACTCACAAAAAAACGTTAAAGCCCATAACTTACAGAAAAAGTCTTGAAAGTAATTAGGGCTATTAAATCCCAGAGAAGGAAGCTGGGTCTCACATTGTAAAGTCTTATGGGCAGAAACGGTGCAAACCTCATTAGACAACACCTAGCATAATACAGCCCCAATTCCTAATGAGGCCTCTGGGCACTACTTTTATAAAGACATTATGTAATATCTTTTTGTGAGTGATTATCATTAATATTCTTGTCTCCATTTTACAGATGAAGGGGGGGAACTAAGGCACAGCGAGGTGAGATGAACTGCCCAGAGTTACCAAATGAGTTTGTGAAAGACTTGGGACTAGAACCCCAGAGCCCTGATTTTCCACCTTCTGCTCTATCAGCTAGAAGATGCTCCAACTTACTTCCCACTATAAAATGTCTGAGGCCCCACCCCGTGCTCATTTTTTCATTCCCCTTAAATATTAAAAATGACTAAAATAACCATTCATTAATTACACTACCTATTCCCTTTCCATTGCCCAAATGCCCCATCCCTCAGCCCCTCCTAGTCCAGTGTTTCTTAAACTTTTTAAGACTGAGGAACACCAAACAATTATTTTTATGAGGAACACCAAGGATTTTTTGTTGAGAGAAAAAAGGGGGGAGGGGAGGGCAGAGAAAAGTTATTGATTAAAAAAAAAAAAAAGGTTGGGTGGGAAAAAGGTCACCTGGCCCTTTAAGGGTGGCCATTTTGAACTCTGTTGTTCTCCACGGAACACAGTTTAAGAAATACTGTCCTAGTCTCTCTTCTGGCTTCCACCACACAATCTTCTCCACACCCCCGGACCGTACACAACTCTTCTTCCAGCACCAACCCTGCCTCTTCGTCCAATTCAACCACACCACCCTCAGCAAGGCATTTTTCAGTAGGAGCAGGGAAAAGCCTGGTGGCCCCAAAGTGAAACACAATGGGCTTCCATCCACTGGGAGACCCTGGAAGGATATCAGACATGAAGAGTTCCCTACTTTCAGACCACTCTTAGGAATCTCCCCCAGTGTGGATTCTCTGATGTCGAATGAGGGCAGAGCTCACCGTGAAGCCCTTCCCACAGCTGGCACATTCAAAGGGTCTCTCCCCAGTGTGGATTCGGCGATGTTGGATGAGGTGTGCGCTCTGACGGAAGCTTTCCCCACACTCGGTGCATTCGTAGGGTCTCTCCCCTGTGTGGATTCTCTGATGTCGAAGAAGGGCTGATCGCCAAAGGAAGCTTTTCCCACAGTCAACACATTCATAGGGTCTTTCCCCCGTGTGGAATCGCTGGTGCTGAATGAGGTGAGAGCTCACCGTGAAGCTTTTCCCACACTCAGCACATTCATAGGGTCTTTCCCCCATGTGGAATCTGTGATGCTGAATGAGGGCAGAGCTCACGGTGAAGCTCTTCCCACACTTAGCACACTCATAGGGTCTCTCGCCAGTGTGGACCCTCTGATGTTTCATAAGCTCTGAGCTCTGACTGAAAGTTTTCCCACACTCGGCACATTCATAAGGTTTCTCTCCAGTGTGGGTTCTCTGATGCCGAGTAAGGGCCGAGCTCACGCTGAAAGTCTTCCCACAGTCACCGCATTCATAGGGCCTCTCCCCCGTGTGGATTCTCTGATGCTGTATAAGCTGCCAGTTCCCACTAAAGCTCTTCCCACACTCGGCACATTTATAGGGTTTTTCTCCAGTGTGGATTATCTGATGCCGAATGAGTTTTGAACTCATACTGAAGCTTTTCCCACACTCAGTACATTCATAGGGTCTTTCCCCCGTGTGGATTCTCTGGTGCTGAATAAGATGGGAGCGCTGCCGAAAATTTTCACCACACTCGGCACAGCCATAGGGTTTCTCTCCAGTGTGGATTCTCTGGTGCTGTCTGAGGTTTGAGCTCACCCGGAAGCTTTTCCCACAGTCAGCACATACTGTTGATTTCCTCCTCATGGGATTAACCTGTTGGACAATGCCTGGCAGTGTCTTGAAAGCTCTTTCACATGCAGCTGATTTACTTTGTCTCTTCCCTGGAGTTCTCAGATGCTTTTCCAATCTGCGTTGACCTTGATAGGCTTTGCCCTGCTCAGAACTCTGGGAAATATTCCTTTGGGGTATTTGTGATAACAGGCCTTGTGGTTCCATTGACACAGGACTTTCCTGTTGGAGAGTCTCCTTCTCATTCTTTCAAGCCCATCATCTAGTAAATAAAATGAGAATCCAGAGATGAGTCACAGGGAGAAGGAAACCTTAGAACAAGGACACAACCTGAAAATTGTATTTAAATATGAACATATGATATCTGGGCTTGTTACACGTGACCCCACAGGGTAGATCTATACTTTGAGCCTGAGGGTGTGACTGCAGCTTGAAGAGATACTCATACTAGTTCTCAGAAAAGTTAGCATCCTAAAAACCAGAGGTGGGCAAATATCAGCCCACGGGCCGGATCTGGTCTGCCAGGGTTAGCCTCTGACTGGTCCTCCCACTGCCATATTTACCTGCGCCTCCACAGGTCTGGGGGATCACAGCTCCCACTGGCCACGGATTGCTGTTCCCAGCCAATGGCAGCTGTGATCGCCCATACCTGTGGAGGTGCAGGTAAATATAGCCGCAGCAACCCACCCAGGGGCTAACCCTGGTGAACCGCTGCCGTTTGATTGCCCTCTGCTAAAAACAGACTGGCGCCCCGGCAGCAGGATGGGCGCATGACCCTGAATACATATCTATGGAGTCAGCCTGACAAGCAAGCCAGGTAACTCCCTCCCCTCTACCTGTCCCACCGTGGCTACAATTTATTTTTTGTTTAAACAAATGTCCATAGATATAATGTATACTCCTGGTTAGTAAAAAGTAGCACATTTAGTGCAAAGGCTGTATTTGGTCGAAAAGCACAATGTTCTTAATAGTAGTAATACCAACCATGGGATTTAATGTTTCGTTAGGAAAGTAACTGAAAAGTACACATGCAAAACAAGATTAAAACTAACTATTCAAATCCAGGTTTCCTGCTTGAGGACTGACCCCATGATTTAAAGAACTTTGATTTAGCCTGCTATGCACGTTCAATAGTTTGGGTTGGCAAGCTGCGGTTTGCCAGAGGTTGTTAGCAGGTTTCAACATGCCTTTGTTGGTGGACCTTACGAGACAGAAGGTATCAAGTAATTTGTGGGCCTCACTGTTGAAGCACTGAAGTCCCAGTCTCCAGTGTCTCAGCGATTGTGACTAGATATGTATATCTATATTTAGTGATGTATAGATGAATGAGAGATGCAAGCGACACCGTCATAGGACCTAACCACATCAGCCATAACATCAGGGGCTCATACAATTGCACGTCCTCTAATGTGATCTATGCCATCAAGTGCCAGCAATGCCCCTCGGCAATGGACAGTCTCTGTGACAAAGGATAAATGGACACAAAAGAGACATCAAAAATGGTAACACACATAAACCTTTAGGGGAAAATTTAAACCTGCCTGTGCACTCAGCCATTTTCTGTGTAGAAAAGCAGCCATTTTTCTACAAAGGAACTTCACCAGCCAATTACAGAGAGAGAGTGTGGTATTGCTATTTATCTGCAAATTTGACACTGTTTCCCTGGGCTTGAACAAAGACATTAACTGGATGTTGCATCATAAAGCCAGTCTCTCCTGCCTTTAACACTGCATTTTTACATCAAAAGCAAAGTATGGCACGCTTCCATCTCACTTTATTAGCACCCGTCCGACAACTGACAGGGACCTTTTTTCTGTTATAAATAATTTGGTTTGTTATTTCTACTCCAGCTCATCATCTGATGAAGTGGGTTTTGCCCATGAAAGCTCATGATACTATACATTTTGTTAGTCTCTAAGGTGCCACAGGACTACTCATTGCTACTCAAGTTACAGGCAGCATGGCTGCCCCTTTGAGACTAATTATTAAGAGTCACAGAGGGGGAAAAAAAAAAGATGCACTGTTGGAGGCGGACACCAAGTTCCATCTTGCTGCTAAGGGCAGCAAGAGAGAAGTCAGGAACAGTGGTGGTCACTCTGTCCTTTCTGAACTCAGACGGCAGGCACACGGATATGCCAGGTGCAGACACAACCCCAATGGACTGGGTCAAAGAGTCTGATTTCCCATGCATGACACACATATACAAAACCTCAAAAATCACTGGTTACATCACTGATCCCAGTGAGACATGTTAAAGTGGCACAAATGCAAAGCAGGGCTGAGGGAATTCCAGATTTTCATTAGGCTCACTGAATATTCCCTAGATAGTTTAGCTTACGTCTCACCTGTGCAGGGAACTATAATCTAGATGAAGCTACTATAATGTGAGTGCATAACTGATTGGGTAAACACTCCCAGAGAGAGTAGTCATCAGTGGTTCACAGTAATGCTGGAGGAGCACAATGAGTAGGATTCTGCAGGGCTCAATTCTGTATCCAGTTCTATTCAATCTCTTCATCATTGATTTAGATGATGGCACAGAGAGTATGATTATTAAGTTTGCATAGGATACCAAGCTGGAAGGGGTTGCAAGTGCTTTGGAGGACAGGGTCATAATTCAAAATGATTTGGACAAACTGGAGAAATGGTCTGAGGTAAACAGGATGAAATTCAGTAAATATTCAATGGTCTGAGGTAAATAGGATGAAAATTCAATAAGACAAATGCAAAGTACTCCACTTAGGGAGGAACAATCAGTTGCACACGCACAAAATGGGAAGTTATTATCTAGAAAGAAGTACTGCAGAGAGGGAACTAGCGGACCACAAATCTTAGTCAACAGTATAATACTATTGCAAAAAAAGCAAACATCATGCTGGGCTGTATTAGCAGGAGTGTTATAAACAGGACATGAGAAGTAATTTGTCCACACTACTCTGCACTGATTAGGCCTCCAGTGGAGTATTGTGTCCGGTTCTGAGCGCCACATTTCAGGAAAGATGGACAAATTGGAAAAAGTCCGGAGAAGAGCAACAAAAATGAGTAAAGGTCTAGGAAACATGACCTATGAGGGAAGACTGAAAAAACTGGATTTGTTTAGTCTGGAAAAGAGAAGACTGAGAGGGGACAAGATAGCAGTTTTCAAGTATCTAAAAGGTTGTTACAAGGAGGGAAAAACATTCTTCTTCTTAACATCTGAGGATAGGACAAGAAGCAATGGGCTTTAATTGCAGCAAGAGAGGCTTAGGTTGGACATCAGGAAAAGTGTCCTACTTGTCAGGGTGGTTAAGCATGGGAATAAATTGCCTAGGGCGACTGTGGAGTCTCCATCGTTGGAGATTTTTAAGAACGAGTTAGGCAAACACTAGTTAGGAGCGTTCTAGATGGTGCTTGGTCCAGCCATGGGTGCAGAGGACTGGCCTTGATGACCTCGCAAGGCCCCTTCCAGTTCTAGCATTAGCCCTGTAGAGGGGATTGACAACTCTCACTTTGCTCCATGCCAGAGATCATTTCCCATTTGATAACTGAAAGAGAATGAGTAAGATCAGGATTCTCTTTACCAAGGGGACATTTCAGTTGCATGGAAGTTGTGCTACAGTCAGAGGTATGGTAGGACGTGTGTTGCACCCTCAGTAGGAGAGTCATAAACTGGGGGATTTAGGAACAGAATAATACTAAGCCATGTGCAGAGAATTTACTGGCAGAGACCAGGGCCCATCATAACAGAGCAAGGCTGGGGAGTGAAGGGGGCAGGGATTCTATGAGTGTGAGTAACCAGACAGGTCAATGTCACAGCTCTTGGAAGGCCTGGGCAGAAGGAGATGTGGCACCTCTGAACCTCCTTCCCGAAGGGAAGACCCAGGAGGTGACAATCTCTCCCCACAGGCACAGATGTTTGCTGTGTGTAGTGGTCCCCTTGCTAGGATGCTGTAGAGCAGAAGCAGTCATCTGCTCTATGCTGGCACTGCCTGCTCCCACTCACCTGCCCTGAGGTGCTGCCCCTTCCCTTAATTAAAGTACTGCTAACACAAGTGTTCAACTACCAGAGAATTTAAAAAACCAAATGGTATTTGACTTCTGGATTTCCAGCCTTTACAGGTCATGTTTTCAATGACAACAGATTCCCACATAATCACAGAGCTGGAGTTTTAAAAGAAACACCCATTATCATGCAGCACGGAAAACTCTTCATGTCTCCTCCCTGCCTTCATGAATTTACTGCTTCCCGGATATCTCCGTTAAACATCCCCCCAGTCATTTCACTTCCCCAGGGCTTCTCTGCAGACAGGATGGAGTCACTCATGGATGCTGTGCAGACCAGCAGAGTCTATAAAGGGTTTCCGTCTAGTCCCCTCTGGCTCTTTCCTTGGGCACAGACATTTTTAAAACTCTGAATCACCTGGTGCCTGAATCACTTGAACCCTCTTCTACCGGGAACCCCCCCAACCTTTACCAGACCTGCAAGAGAGCAGGACAACAGATGTTGGGGGGGGGTGTCCTAGCCAGTGCTCCCTCTTCACCTGCCTGGTTCCCAGGCGCTGCCCCTTAGCCTGGCTCCGTGTAGACACTACTGCAGCCCGGAGAAGGGCGGAACAGGCCCGGGCCGCCCTGCTCTTGGGGGGCTGTCACCCCCTCCCGCTCTGCTCGTGCTCCACGTCCGGGCGCACGTGCTGCCCCCTCGCTGGGGCGGGCGCCGAGGGCTGCGAGTAAGGCCAGCGCCCCTAGGACGGGCACACGCCCGCGGGGGGGGGATGCGCGTTCTCGCAGCCCGCTCAGTTACCTCTCGTGCCCGCAGCGCGGGGGGGGGGTCCAGCGGGCCAGGCCCCGGCGCGGCCCCGCGACTGGCAGGAGCCTCCCACCAGGGCCGTAGCGCGCGAGCCCGGGGCCAGCTGGGGGCCGGGGAAGACGCAGCAGCAGCAGCTGGCCTGCATCACGTGACGTGGCTAAGGCCGCGCAGACCCAGGCAGGAGCGGTCACGTGACAGCGCCAGCCACTCACGGGGCGGGGACTGTGCAGACACGCGCTGCAGCCCAGGCAGTGGCAGGGGAGCGAGTCCCGCAGAGCCACTGGCGCCACGACCGAGGGAAGGGGAGACACCTGAACAGCCAATGGGCTGCTAGCACCGTAGAGACCAGCAACCCACGGAGATGGGAGCATGCGCTTTCGTGGGCGCAGCCCCCTGCTTCCGATGGAGGAGTATTAAAAGTCCAGAGCCAAGAATAAATGGGGGAGGGGGGGAGAAAAGGGAAAAAAAAACAGTGATTAGATTGATCAAGTAATCACAAGACACTGATCTCCAGCAAGCCAGCACACAGAAACCTGTTGGAGAACACTTGAACCTGCCCGGGCACTTGTTAATGGATCTCCAAGTCACTGGGCTGTTTCAGACCAATTCCACAAGCCAAATACAGAGGGAAGGGTTGGAACTTAACTTCATTCACAAGTTTGATTCCTATGAGTAAGGAATGTACAGAGATATTGGCTGGCTCACACACTACCTTCCACATCCTAATGACTTCAGAACAATTAGCACATGCATTGGTTGGTTGATTATTAGCCTCTTGTAACTACTTGAACAATCTATGCACTGTCTTTTTTCTCCTTTTTTTCCTCCCCACACTTCCCTTTATTTATTTATTTTTGGATACTCTAGTCATCTGAAGAAGTGGGCTGTGCCCACGAAAGCTCATGATACCATCTACATGTTTTGTTAGGCTTTAAGGTGCTACTATTAGTTGTAGTTGAGTTTTTCTATAAAACTGAGACTCACTGAAGGCAAGTCTACACAGCAGGACTAAAGCTAAAATAAGCTATGCAACTTTAACTATGTCAATTGCATAGCTAAAGACGAAATAGCTTACTTCGGCTTTTGGCACTGTCTATGCATCAAGTCCAAGAAACAGCACTCTTCCTTCGACTTCCCTTATGCCTCCGCATGAGCAGTCGGTGAAGACAGGGCTAGGGGATGCAAGCCCCCAGCCTCACCTTCAGTCCCACCCCTTTTTCTAGGCTCCACCCTTTCCCCCACCTCTGGGAGGCAGCTGCTCCCCCTTCCAATCACGGAGAGGAGCAGACACACACTCGCCACAGCCTCTCCAGCTTTGGAAGAAGGCACACTGTGCTGCACAGCTTGGCAGAGCCGAGCCCAGCCCAGCCCAGAGGGAGGGAGGGCATGCTGGGCCGCAGTGTGGCCCCAGCCTCCAAGTCCCGAAGCACTGGGGAGGGAGGACGGTGTGCCACACTACTCAGCCTCTTCAGGAGCAGGAGGGTGGGCACTGGGGGCAGCAACACTTCGCCCCCAGAATGCTTACAGCAGGCGTTCTGGGGGCAGTGTGTGTGTGGGTCTATACTTGGTGGTTTGGGAAGGCAGAACCTTCCCCCACCTAACATATCCGAAGCTCATGCTTCTTATACAACGAGGGTTCCAGGAGTCAGAGTAAGATGTCCTCCAGCTCGACATTATTTCAACATTATGTTGAAATAACTGCTTGTCATGTAGACGCAGACTTTGTTATTTTGGAGTAATGTGAGTTATTTGAGAAACGGTGTCTTCCTTCTGTAATCCATATCACATAGGGTAAAAGCACACAAGACTGGATTGCGTGGTCTGTGATCCATTTTTCATGACTGTGATTTTGGTAGGACCCAATATATAAGTCTGCTCTAAAGTACCAGACTAAGATGATTTAACTAACGATTTTAGATTGTAAAACAAGAGTCAGATGTTTTGTCCAATGATGTGAATGGTTTGCTGACCTTAGGGTTGCCAGGTGTCCAGTTTTCACTCGGACAGTCTGTTATTTCTGGCCTCTGTCTGGTTAAAACACAAAACAAAAAAAAACCACACACCCAGAAAATACCGGACATGTAGAATGTCCGGTATTTTCTGGTTTTCTTGCACGGAAGGCAGGCAGAGACACTGGTCCTCTGCTGCCCCTGGCATGGGGAAGTGAGGAGCGTGGGGAGTCTTAAAGGTGCAGTGACTTTTTTCTGCTCAACAACTTTCATCTCCTGAGTTGTGGTTTTTTTTTTTTTTTTTTTGGCTCAACCAAGTTTTTTCCTGCCATGTTCGGGATTTTGGGTGAAAGCATCTGGCAAGCCTAGCTGATCTGTGCAAAGAGCTAAAATCCAGGTGCAAATTTGATTCAGAAGATGGGCTAGTCAAGTACTGGGGAAACACACCAGAGAACTAAGTATTTCAAAATGTATCTGACAACTGGGACAGGAGGTGGTTAACCGATGACAACCTGAAGCCTGTGGGAGGGACTCTGGCCAGAACCTGTGAAAGAAGCTCTGGCTGTTTTGTTTAAATAAAAACAGTAATTACACTCCTAAAGAGAAATGGAATCAACGGAGAGAAGACAGGTACAGAAGATGCTGCCCAAGAGAAAGAGACAAGCTGTGGCCCAGCTGGAAGAGTTCTTATGTCCAGGCTCTCGGGAAATAGCCAACCCAGCTCTAATGCCCCGTTTACATGTATCCCTACATTAGTGTTACCAAATTGAGCTGGCCAATCAAATCTCACTTTGTACCAGACAGCATGTCTGCATCAGGATTTGGCATCGATGTACATTCATTACACAGTGGCACATGTTTCCCTCAAGTAGCCAGAGTCTGAGCAAGCTGCTTAGTACACACATACCCCCGATGCCTGATGTTGGTCTGGAAACAGAGAGATAAATGTATAAGGGGAAATCCTGCCACCTTGGGAATCTTTGTTGTAAACAGCTCAGGTACTGAACACATTTTCAGGAAACTAGAGGACACAAGAGAGTTTTCAAACAACTTTTTATTGGGAATCGTAATAAAGGCTAAAGACTGTTTTTGAAGCTAGAATTATCCTCTGCTGCCCATATTTTCAGAAAATTCACTTTAGCCTAGAGAAAAAGGAAACTATGCCCCCACATCCCGTAGCTCCAAGAAAAATCTTAGTAATAAGCAGGCTGAGTTCCATTTTACTTGTAGGCTTGGTTGACATGAGCAATTAGACATTAGTGAGGCCTTATGTTTTGGGAGACCAGATTAGGGAGGGAAATGAATTAGCAAGCTAGAAACAGAATGTCTATCCTAGCTACGATAAGGGGGAACCATCCATGGGAGCCATTGGTCATAATGTTGTATAGGCTGAACCTCTCTAGTCTAGCGCTCTCTGGTCTGGAATCATCCATCATGATTTTAATTAGCTGGATGTCCACTTTTCATAGGTGTGGCCAAGTTTCCTGTGGTCCCATAAAGTCGGTCTATAGTCACCAGTCCTAGCTCTCAGTGTTCTGTGCTGCTATTTAGCTCTAATTTACCCCTAAGAGCCCAGTAAGCAGGGGAAATGTTGGTAATGCTGCTAGGCAATATTGACCTCCTGTGGTCTGGAAAATTCTCTCATTCAGAACTGGTCAGGTCCTGAGGGTGCCGAACTAGAGAGGTACAATCCGTAATTGCTTTTACAATATAAAATTAAGTTAATATGTTCTATTAGTAACAACACGTGTAATATATAAAAAGACATGCTACACAAAGTAAAAGCAGCCTTAAGTAATCAAGAAAAAAACCCTTGCTTCTTATTACCACAAAAAATTAAACATTTAGTACAATAAGTGACACGTTAGTGCAAAATACAAAATTAACAAGGGTCCAATACCATAAAATTGAATATAAAAACACTGCAACCCATGCGGTGTAAAAAAAGGTTTGTTTTCCCTCCTCAAATACTGTTGCAAAACAATGCAAAAAAAACAACATGTATTGTTGTCTGCACCTAAGAAAGTTTACATTTGCAGGTGTAATGTCACACACAGAGCTGCTGGCATGTGGGTTCACTTTAAAAACACAGTTAAAATGCTAACACACTGGTAAAATAAACCTACTTATACGAAAAATGGTCAGTACTGTGTAATAGCTAAAGAAAACCACTTCCAATATAATCCCCTCCCAGATAATTATTTTAATCAGCATGTGTGCTATTTCATACCTACATTTCCTGTAGTGATAAATAAAAACGTTATATCTCCTACAGTTTTCTTTAAATGTAATTAAAATAAAAGCCAAGTTAAAATGACAAAAATATTTGTTGAAAGTGAAGCAAGCTTATAATGTAAAATTATACCCCGGTGGTTATACAGAAAAAGTAAGCTTCTATCCCCTGGTGCATACGTGAAGCCTAAGGTTAATAATAATTCAAGTAATTACAGCCATTGTAATCTTGTATTGCTAACTAATAAACTTTTTATAAAGCACAACTATCCAAAAATAATGTATATAATAATATAGAAAACACCACACAATGCACATAATAATATATAAAAACAAAGGAAAGCAGTGGAATGTACACCCAGCTTGACATGAGTAACGGGACATAGATGAGGCCTCATTTCTTGTAAGAAAGGATTTGGGAGATAAATGGATCAACAGATTGGAAACAAGATTATAACTACCTGAGATAAGGAGGAACACTCAGAAAACCATCACACTGGACAAAAATAACAAAGAATAAAATAAGCCTGAAACATAAAATGAGGTAAAAAGTCATACACAGATAACACATGGACAAAGCATGCTGTATAAGGATTGGTTCCTAAAGCAAGCAAACCATCTCAAAACAGGTAATGTGTAATCGTCTGTAAAAGAAGAGGTTTCGTGTCTAACTTTAGATGTGTGGTACATCTTACAGTCACCATACACTCAGAGGCGTAGCGAGGGTGTAATGCGCCCCCCCCTCCCGGGCCACAAACCTGGCACATGGCTGAGCCGGACCCTGGGAGAGCGGGGGAGCTTGTACCACATTTTATCCCACTCCCTCCAGTTTGGGGCCAGGCCCCTGCACATACTAATCCTTCGGGCAGAGGTGAAGGGTCAGTTCTGGGGGCAGGGAGGCGGCTTCAGCCGGCAGCGATGGGCAGAGGAGCAGACAAGCAGAGGGATGATGGGGAGTGGAGGGGCACTAAATTGGCGCCCCACTAGCAGGGCACCTGGGGGCAACGCTTCCCTCCCCCCGCCCTCCTCACTACACCACTGTAAATAATCCACATCTTAGAATATTTATTGTTTAATGAATTACTTATTTAACTAACTACAGACAAATATAAATTATAAATTTTGGGGGATTTACATTCTGTTAAATAATGTTTTCTCTTTAATTTGTTCATATCGTGGTCTCATTAGCTTCACGTCTTTTACATTAAAAATGCCAAATTCTTAATATATGTAAGTTTTATAAAACACAAGAGAAATAAATGTTATACAATCTATATATGAATTTCATCACTATATTTCAATCAAGCATTTAAAACCACTGTTATAGCAAACTCATTGCTTTAAATAATAAAAGGTAAAAAAGATTGAGCATATCAAATTTATTTTAAACAATCTGTAATGCTTCCTAACTGCTGAGTTACTTAGTTTACCCAGTTGTTTTTCATACTGTCGCACAGTGATAAACTACATCATAATTATGAATGTAAGAGATTAACTTGTCTATTAAAATAACACAGAAATATTTTTAAATCAAAGTAACACAACTTAAGAATTGCCCTCACTTTTTTGAAAGCACTTGAAGCAATAAGTTAGAGTGGGAGGGGTAGTGCTCGGAGGAGCCAAGAGGGATCGGATTAGAATGGAGGTATGGGAGTGCCTGGCTCTGGGGGAAAAGAGGTGAATATTTTGTTAATTTTTGGGGTTGTATGTATTTATTCCTAAATAATCACAAAATGTATATTAATTTTATATAAATAAATATGTCAATTTTTGCAATTGCACGAATAATTATATGTTTATGCAAAATCTCAGACTTTCAAAGTATCTGAAATTTTCACAAAAGCCTGTTCTATTTGGTTGACCATGGTCTATACTTGTTTTTATTTCAACAAAACAAGTTATGTATCATATAAAAAATTTTAAAGTACCTTAAATGTATATTTAAATTAAAAATAATTTTATATGAGCAAATAATTTTACACATTAAATTATTGTATTATATTAAAACAAAGCCTGAAAAATTATTATAAAATATACCTAAAACATAATATATAATAATAATAAATAATTATAACCATCCTATAGAAATGCATTTTCTTTGGTGTCCCTGAAAGCTATCAGTTTTCATTTGTGTGGCCCTCAGAGGGCTTCAAGTTTGACATGCCTGATCTACATGTTTGTTAATCTTTAAAGTGCTACCAGATTATTGTTTTTTTAGTTTTTTTTCCTTTTGTTATAAAGTATCTTTTATTAAAAAAAAAAAAAAAAAAGTAACCCCCATGCACTCACCTCTGCCCCAGAGCCAGGCACCCCCCATTCCAATGCAACCGCCCCTTCCCCAGAGCAGGCACCTCAGCCCCCTCCATATCAATGCAACTGTGGGTAAATCTCATTAATCTCTGTATTAATCATTTTCTCATTGAATTTTTTTAATTTTAACTTTGTATCAAGTCCTTTTAGTTTTGTAATAAGTCTTTA
>JANRFK010001605.1:34252846-34275252 GCA_030068395.1 Apalone spinifera | reverse complement strand
CCCCCCCCCCAATCTAGTCTGAAGGGAATGGAACAGCAGAGCCTAGTGACCTGGACCCTTCTATAACAGGCAAGGCTGCTCTGAGCTGCTAAAACACGTCACTAACCTCCCTGACTTTTCCTCTAGACACTTGGCAGAGGCCTAGGAACACTGCTGGTGAAAGCAGTATTCTCCTGAGCTTGGGTTAGAATGCTGCCCTGCCCTGCCTTACCGGGGGTCTCTGGCTTGTTTTCTGTTCCTGTTACAGTAGCTACCAGAACATGTGTGGTGCTGTGCAAGCATTTCACCCTCCCTGAAACTCGGTCAGAAGAACAGGGAAGAGATCTTGAATCTCTTGCATGCAAACAGGGCAGAGTTCCAGGCTGTAGCAGTCCTAGGGCCCAGCCAGCTCTAGATAAATGAGTTTTAAGCAGGGCTATAAATGGAGCTGACCGCTCCAGACTGGCATTGGCCCTCCTTGGGAGGAAACAGGAGTGGAGATCCATGGTTGTCTTTGCTGATGTGGATTTCGCATGATGCCTTAGAGAACATTCCGAGCTCTTTGTGACAGATGTTGGCACTTCTGTGTTTTTCAGGGGCCTGTAAGCACACATGGTGGTCAGTAGGCATTTCAAGATTTGTTTTTTAGGGCTTCCCTGTATGTAAACATAACAGGAGGAGACTAGCCAAGTTCCCCACATGAATAACCCCATGGACTGACCACGTGGGATGTGCCCTATTGATAGTGATCCCTGTTTGCTGTTCCAGAGGGAGGGGAAATAACCCTAGATACGCACTATAAAGCTTATGGGAGAATGGAGGACAGGAATTCTTCCTAAGCCCTAGAATTTAAGAACCGGCTGGTTTCTCTACAAGAGGACCAGCACCCTGTCCCTCCAGTTGCACAGGGCTTGCTGAAAGTCCTGCTACTTGTGTTGCTGGAGGGAGTCCTGTAAAGTTCTCTCAAGCCACAAGATTCACCTGCAACCTAGGTGCCAACAGTTGAGGGCCATCGTGTTTTACTGTGCTGGGTGAAGCTGTTCTGTTTTATGAGTAACATTATTGGAGCAAGCTGCATAGTATTTCAACAGGGAACTTGTGTAAATTCAAACCACTTGAACACTAGACAGCCTCTGAGTACTTGGAGTTAACACTTCATTTGCTAAATGTTGAACTAAAAACAAACCCGTGTGTTCTGGTCAAGGATTTGGTTTCTCAGAAATAGTTTACCTCCAAATGCAGCAGAGGTGGAAGAGATAATTAAATCATTAGTCGTGCAGAGTAACCCTGCCCTGGAGGAGGGAGGTAGAGCAGTGGCTCTCAACTAGGGACCTGGAACCCCCTGGGGTGTCAGTCACCAAGCACATGTTGGGGCCCAGGGCAGAAAGCAGAAGCCCCACTGCCTGGGGCCTTAAGCTCCATCCCCAGGACTGAAGGCAAAGCATGTGAAATTCAGTGCTGCTTGCTACCCCCTAGTGCTGGTGTTTACATGCACAAAAACAGTTGTGGCACAAGTGGGCCATGGAATTTTTATAGCATACTGGTGGGAGGGTAGATAGGAGAGGAGCTCCGAAAGAGGAAAGATTGAGAACCCTGGAGGTCGAGTATACTGGTTTAATTTAGGTTATCCAACAAAAGTAGTTATTTATGTGGTCTTAAAGCTAGGCTTCTGTCTTGACTAAATCTAGACTCGTGGGAAAATCTATGCGGTGATCAATCTTCTGGTGTTCGATTTAGCAGGTCCAGTAAAGACCTGCTAAATCAAACAGAGGGCACCCTTGATATTCGCTGTCGCAAGGAGTAAGGGAAGTCAACGGGAGCATTTCTCCTGTTGACTTTCCACTGTGGGAATGGTGCCAAAGTTCGGCTTAACGTACGTCAACTCCAGCTATGTTATTTATGTAGCTGAAATTGTGTACCTGAAGCCAACTGTCCCCATAATATAGACCTGGTCTAATGCCTGAGCCCCAGGCTGAGTTTGCAGGGCTGGCAGCTAGCAAAAAACAGCCAAGATTTTCAAAGGTGACTGGGGTTCTTGTTTGTAGTTTTGGGGTGTCCAATGGCTGATCAGGAAACAGTAATACATGTGAGAGAACACTTCAGATTTCAATTGCACTCAAGTGAAATTTATAAGAATGGCTGTGCATTGCTGTTTGCTTTTGGTGACTCATGGTGAAGCTTCATTTTCCCTG
Source organism: Apalone spinifera (assembly GCA_030068395.1). Taxonomy (NCBI): domain Eukaryota; kingdom Metazoa; phylum Chordata; order Testudines; family Trionychidae; genus Apalone; species Apalone spinifera. Next base: position 34,273,081 of record JANRFK010001605.1, on the reverse strand, counting down.
ACAGGTATTTGATGAATTGGACAAAGTTGGGGCATTAACAACAGAAGAGGCCCAGGATGGAGGGTTCCCAGTGCACGATGGAAAAGGAGACCTGCGCAAGTGCCCATACTATGCCACAAAACTAGGTAGGTTTTATTTCATAAGTAGCTCAGCAATCCAGACTAATGTACCACAGCTAACCGTGCCTTCTATCCTTTGCAGCAGGCACGGGGGACCCTGGCTGCCCCTATCACATTGCCATGGATTTGCTGAAACAGCCCACCATGCAGTACGTCCTTGCTGCTTGTATTGCCCTGGCTGCAGGTGTGGCAGCCTGGTATGTGTTGTGATGGATGAACGCTAGTTGGTGTTATCCCACATTCACACAAGAAGATGAACACTTTCTGGGACTGTTCCTCTGCTACTGGTGGAGTTTTTGATACATGATTTAAGTGAATAATAAAGAAGAATCTGCAGGGAACGCCTAGGACTATTTGCATACAAATAACACATACTGCATGATAACACACCTAGTAATTTATATAATTAACTGGCAGGGTTCTGTGCTATTAACTTTAGTGCAGGAATTGTAGTCAGGACCCACACCAGACAGTTGTGGAGCTAAAGTCAGGAGATGGCTTTAGCCAGCTCTTCATCTACCTGAACAGGCTGCTGTTTTCTCCCCAGCTATCTCGTCGTGTTCCTTGCCTCTTTCAGCAACCAGGCACTTAGCCTGTGACAGAGCAGGCTCAAATCGGGTGTTGCGCTTTGTCCTCCACAAGGGGAAGGTGGTGGGGAATTCAAACTGCTCCAGACACAGCTCCTATCTCTGATGCTTTGCTTACAGCCTCAGTAGCCCCAAAGGTAGACTAACTTGCTGCTCAGGGTGCAATGGCCGTAGGTTGAAAATCACTTTTTATGAATTAGGGCCCTTTTGCCCTGGCATGTCGCAATTGCTGAGCAAACTTTCTCAGAGGTGGGTGGGGAGCAAGTCCTTGTATATTAAAGTTAATGGTTAATTTTCATGTAACTTATATTGTGATAGAATCTTTGACCTAATAAAGTTTATACGCTGAAGTTGTCTTAAAGGAGTTTTTCTGCATGCAAAGAGTCGTCTGGTCCCTGAGCCCTGCATTGCAAACAGGCCTTTACAGTCACTAGTTCTGCAGGGATGGAGGCAAAGTTGCACATATTCACAGCATGGAAATCATCTAGGAGGCTCAACTGGAGACTGGTGAGTGCTGTGTGCAATGCCATGAAACCTGACTTTCCACTGAGTCTTTTCAACTGGCTAGCCAGCAGACCTGTTCTTCTGGGCTCTTAGGCCAGATCAGCTATTTACCAGTAACACTACAGAGCTTTATCCCTGGAGGGGAGGGAAGGGGAGTCAGCTGCTGCTATAAGCAAAGCAACTGTCCAGTCTGTTAAATGGTAAAGAGTCAAGCCTATTGTGAGGCTTCTCTACACAGGATAACAATTGGTGCTGCCTACCCCTGTAGGGGGCTAATGTCACTTGTCCTCACTGAGTGCTGCATTCCAAGAGGAAAGCTGAGTTTTGTGTGTCAGGTTAATTAGCTCCTTTTTAAACAAGGCAAAAGTGGGGTGGGAGCCTCTAGCTCCATGTAGCCCTCTGCAGGAGGGCAGTGATGTACCCTAGTCCTGTGCATCAAAATACCAAACCCTCTGTCCCAAATCCCAGTAAACTGCAGCCTAAGCTCTGATCCTTTTGGCAGCTATGCTCCCTGGAAGTGCTTCTGCCTTACCTTGCTGCCTGTGGAATCTCAAGGCCCTGCCCTATGCAATCACTGCTGAGACAAGTGGTGGTTTGCAATTTTTTTAAAGCCAGACTGCTGGAGGTGGGTGCGGGACAACAGCAGTGTGCCTTGGCAGAAGAATGAGGGGCTGGTATAGTACCATGTCTCAAGTGCAGCTGGTACAAAATAGGGACTCCACTCACAGGTGGAAGCTTCCTTTCTAAAGTGCACTTCCCTATTCATCTGACACTTCTAAAATGCAAATGGAAACATAAGCCCCCTCCAAGGTCCAGGAAGTGAACATAATCTTGTCCCTCAACACACATACCAATAAAGCTCTCAGTTCTAACCTGCTTGCCTGGGCTCTTGCTACCTTCACACTGCCCCATGGCTTGGTGAAACTCCCATGCCATATTGACTTTCATGCCCTTAGTAATTTATTGCCTCTTGGAAACTTTTCCAATGGCAATATTTCTTTTTGAAGCTAAGGTGGTCTGTATGCAATATTCCAGAGGCAGGCAAACTCTGGCTTTATAGAGGCAATAAGATTTTCTGCCTTATGTAGCCCTTTGATTCCCAACATAGTTCTGAGTGTAAAAAGAAACAATCCATAATGACTAAGATTTCTCTCAGTGGTAACAGCTAAGAGAGCCCTATCATTCATCTGTATAACTGTGATTGTTTTCCAATAGGTATTACAGTGCAGTTCACAACATTGAATTTCATTATCATTGAGAGATCCTCTTGAAGCTTTTTGCAAGCCTTAGTCTTCAACCAAGAAAGGAGCCACATTGTGCTGGCTGTGACCATGGAAATCTGTCTTCTGCAACAGGCTGAAACCCACTGAACTGCCATCTGGTCAATGCTTTCCTGGTATTATGGACCCAAGCCTGGAAAGACTTCATCCTATTCCCTTGAGTCACCCAAATGGTAGGGGGTTTAAAGAAGAGCAGCATCAGAGGATCAGGGTCTGTCTTTTATTTATATACAAACATCATGTAAAAGCACCAACTATTTGCTTTTCTGAGCACAGGCTAATTCACTCCTGACAAACAAAGCTGACAGCTGAACCACAAGTCAGATCAACCCAGGAGTTCAGTTTAAGACTGCCACTTGGTTTAAAACATTTACTTGAATATACAAATACCCTTGCACTTGAGCAGATTAAAATCAGGGTCATGCTTTTGGTTAGAGGAAACAGCCCATCAGCTTAAAGAACAAAAATCAACCCTCTCACATTCATGACCCAGACACCCATCTGGCCCCATGAAGAGGCAGAGCTGCACCCAGAGTGCATACACAGCCCAGTTTAACAACCAGTGACAGAGCAGATGTTCCCTGTGTTTTGCCAGCATGCACTTTGGACACAAACCAGAAAGGGTTGCAGCAGCTGGAAGAACCTGAAGTACAGAGCCACTGAAAAAGGGAGTTGAGCAAAGGCTCTTTGAGTAGCCCTGGGCTCTGCATCCAATAGCATCAGCCAGTTTTAACTCTCTGTATGCTACATTTCTTCTTTCTAGAATAAAAAGGAACCAGCCCAGACCCAGTGTTCAGACCATGCCCATTATGGTGGGCCCTGGGCACAGACTGAGTGCAAAAGTGATTGGGCTTGAAGGGTAGAGGATTCACATTTCCAGTAAGTCAGATGCAACCTGGCAGCCATTTACTAACACTATAGTTAAATTACATTAAATTAAAAACAACCCCTACCGTGCTGTGCTGAGTGAGCTACATATTTGGGCACACTGCCAGTTAGTGGAGAGTAATGAAATGTGGGGACCTTGCTAGCACAGTGAAGAAGTGCACTGAGAAAGTTGCAAGTTTTTCTGTCTCCCAAACACAGATATTCAAGAACACACAAACAAAACAACAATAGGGCATCTGATGCAAACCCACAAATCCAGGAAAAAAGCAGTGTAATACCAGTACAGCCAGAAGCTTCCCTTTCACTGTACTGAGTGGGTTCAATGGACGGAGGTTTCATTCAGGGGTGGGAGGGAAGCTGACAGCATTGAGCATGATGAAGGTGGACAGAGTGCAAGCTGGTGAGTGTGGGGACCGCTCAGGCACCCCTCCCAGCTCAGACACGGGAGTGCTCTTCACTGGAGCCTGCTGACTTGGCCATTGATTGGGACAAGACATCCAGCAAGGTCACCGAGGCCACTGCACTTGTGATTGGCCATGAGAGGGAACCCAGGACTTGGGTGGCAAAGGCTCATGGCTGCACCATTAAGTCCCAGCTAAAGGCAAATCAAGGCAAAGGAAATGCAGATGCAAGGTCTCTAGCTCCAAAGGGCTCGAATCTTCTGAATCCCACTGACCCAATGGCAACAAGGCCCATTCTTCTAGGTGGCTCATGCTCATTGACCACTAGATATGGGGTGGGGGTTGGAAAACTGCTACTTAGTGCTATGCTCAAGAGAGAACCAACCCACCTCACCCTCAGCCAAAGGGAGCAATTGGCTCTAAGTCTGCTAGCACCAGCTGCTGCTCCATTTCCTCTCCCTGCCTTTCCAATGGAAGGGTCCCAAGACCATAACTGTGGTTGGGAATTTCCAGTAGCTATTTTCTATACCGCACTAGCAGGCTGCTGTGTGTAATTGCTGCTGGAAGAGCCAAGAGGCAAACAGAGGGAGCTTACCGCCAGGGACGGACACTTGAGGCTCCAAGATTCCAAAGCATTTCAACAGAAACAGAACCGCAACTCTGAAACAGCCCCCGGCCACCTGCAAACGAGACAGAGCTGCTGCCTCCCCATCTCCTTCAGGGCAAGGCAGAGCTGACTGGGCTCCAAGGCAGGAAACAAATATTAACTCTACATCTGGCTTGCCGTGCAGCTGAGTAAACACACGAAAAACTAAAACGAGGGCCCCAAACAAAGCCTTCCCCTTTATACCATGTAGTCTGATGACCCTGCTCACCCGCATCCTTCTTGCCTACAGACAAACAAGGAAGCCAAGTGCATCTTGGCATCTGACAGAAGCACAGCACTTCCTGCGGGTCGGCCCTTCCTGGAGATGGGCACACGGATGTTCTTGTTTTGAGTTTGTGGCTTGCAAAGTAGAGAACTGCACCACTCAACTAAACTATAAGATCGGTCTGCTTGCAAGAGACAGGGCTGGTCAGCAGACGAGTATCTCAGCTCCCACAGCCCTGCGGGAGCCGATTGGACCTTTAGCCATATTCACAGGGTCTAGAGACATAAAGGAGCTGCCAGCATGGAACAGAAGGAAAGCGTCCCTCCTACTGTAACAGGCTCAGTCTAGCACTAACTGGGCAAGAGCCCTTTGGAATGGCTGGCCCCACTTCCTGCCAGCTGAAGGATTTGCCTTGCGTCACTGTCTCCTTTAACAGTGGCTACCACCAGGCCACCGCTGGGGGAGGATGCAGGAAAGTGAGGTAGGACGGGTGGCTCTGACAGGCTGACAATCTGGGAAGGGAAAGTCTTCTGTGCAGCCTTGCTTGCAATCCTAGTTCTAAACCTTCTGCACACAGCCAGAAGGGTGAGAACAAGATGGAGGGCTGGAACAGCAAGGCTATTCCATCGCACAACCTAGCCCAGCTACCTGTCTGAGCTCAGATCTACACACCAGCTCTAGCTATTAGTGGTGTGGGCCTACAGCTTCCTTGTCAGTGTGTGAGTACCTCTAATACAGCATTCAAAGCTCTTTCAGAGAGAAGGGGAAATAAACACACTACCAACAAAGAGCTAAGCACAAGGAGCATTCTGCATGTGTAGGCCGGCATGGAGGGGGTGGCATCATTCCAGCAGGTGCAGGTCCCGGGGGCGCTGTTAGCACATGCGCTTGTACGTGTAGATATAGGCCTTGCAGTTGGGACAAGTGTGGGTCACATCCTTGAAGTCGTCTATTATACACGGAATGAAGCAGCAGCCTAGATCGCATCTGGAAAAGGAGGGAAGAGATCAAAGCCAAGCGAGCTGGGACTAGGCCCACAAGCACTGTGGCCTCTGCTCTGCCCCTTGCAGTCTGACCAACTAGTTCACACATGCACTGCTGCCACCCCAGCCATCCAGTGAAACCTGGCAGTGCTGGTACAGCCCCACGAGTCCTAGCACCTGGAGCCTGGTACAGCACCCTCCACCTCAGGCTGGAAGCACAAAGCCTTTCCACGGTGCATATTTAAAGCGCACAGCAGAACACCTGACTTCCCATCACTCCGCACTGGATGGAAGCTCACAGCTGGGAGCATAGGGACAGCCAGCAGGTAACCAGTCCCACTGCTCTGTGGAGAGACACGCCCCCAACACTACGCTGAGCAGCAAAGGCAGCTTCCTGCTAGCACCAGAGCCGCTGGAGCCCCCCAGCAATCAGCCTCACGCCCAGCTAAGATGGCAGGGACAGGCCCAGGGTCACCAGGGAAGGCAAAGGCTGGTGCAGGGCTGCACAGTGACAGACACACTCAGCAGCTTGGATCCCCGTGGAGCCTCACAGCCTCCGGATCTAATTTCCGCCTTCGCCAGCAGGAGGCGAGAGGGGCTCCAAGACCCAGCTCTATGTGGGGCTCCATACAGGAGAAAGCCAACTGGATGAGTAGGCACTAAGAGCAGAGAGGTGAATGCTGCTTGGGCAAGTCCCAGACTTCCTCCTCTAGCTCTTCCCTCCCCCGTCCCTCCGTGACCCCTGAGGGGAAGCAGCAGAGAACAACAGAGCTCCCCTGCTCCCAGCACGTACCCGACAAAGCAGCAGAAGAAGCCCAGGAGGAAGCTCATGAGCCCAATCTCATGTGTGATCGTGGTGGTGATGGCCTGCTGGCAGTGAGGACATACTGTCTGCACGGGGCTGCCCTGGAATATCTCCCCCTGCAGCACGGTGACGGTGGTTGCAGCCCCGGACGGCACGATGACAGTTGCCGTGTGGCCACCAGCAGCGGGGTAGTGTCCTGCAGCCGGGTAATAGCCCATGGCCGGGTGCGGTCCTGGGGGTGGATAATAACCTGCCAGTGGCAAACACACACACGTTAACAAGCAATCCAGACGCAACATTTCTGAGCAGAGGGACTACGGGAGCATCCCACTGCGCTGTGCCCCCCATGTTCCTGGTGCTGGAACTCAGCACGGAGTCAACACACCAATTCCGGCAATGCATAGGGCCAGCCAGGATTGGGCCGTGCTGGACAAGGAGTCAGAAGTGTCACTACAAGGCCACTGCAACGGAGGGTGCTCCAGGCCTGGAGCTGACTGTGCACAGAGAGCCCGTGCAGTCTGCTCCAGATGACCACCCAAAGCTCTCCAGAAAGGCAGGGGCCCAGGCTGCAGAGGCTCCATCCCTGGTGCTACTGGAAGAGAACACCATGGCCCTAGCGAACAGCTCCTCTGCCCACAGCACCAAAACTCTGGGAGCTCCCAAGAGTAAACAGCAGCCCCTGCGATTGCCTGCCTGGGCCTGACGGTAACGCATCAGATCCTCTCTGGCCATGCCACAGAGCGCAGGGACGGCGCATTCACTGGCAGGGCAGCTGCCGTAGCAAGAAGCCCAATTAGATTTCTGGTCTCTCTTAAGTGCTCCCAAACTAGACATCTAGAAGGAGCTTGCGCTGAAAGCCGTTCCCCACGTTACTCAGCCCCTCCAGTACTCACCAGGGGGCATGTAGGGCACAGAGCCTTCTGCGGAAATGGGAGGGGGAATGTACCCCGGCTGCAGGGGTGGCTCATAGGGGGGTGGCCCAAAATCTGAAGGGGGCACAGGCATCCCGTAGGGCTGGACTGCAGCAGTGGAGACGCCATCTGAAAGGAAAGCCAGAAGGCCCAAGGGATTAGCTGGACTGGAAGGAGGTCACCAGGGAGCAGAGGGCGAGGCAGCAAGAGCAAAAGACAACTGAGTTGAGGCGTCCTAAGCCAGACAGCAGTGGCAGCCAGGCCTCCACAATACAGAGCGGAGTAGAGGGCTGGCAGAAGCCACCCCAGTGGAGAAAGCCACAGTAATGCTGCAGTGAGAGCCACAAGCCATGACGGGGCAGCGCCAATGAGAAGAATCCAGCCAATCTGGAAATGCGGTGCTAGGACTTGGGAGGGGCATGTCTCCAGGAAAGATCTGCCAGAGACCCCCCCAACCTGCCCCCTTCCCAACTCAGGGGCTTTAACACCCACCTGTTCCATGGCAATGAGTTGCTCCCGGAACAGACTTCAGCAGGGGAGCCCCAGCACAGGCAAAAGGCACTGTGCTGGCCCAGTTAAACCTGAAGCAGATCCCCAAGCCCTGGAATTAGAGGCCAAGACCGGGGAAGGGGCATTAACTGGAGAGTAGCTGGATTTCATTCAGGTGCTGGCCCAGTAGCCCCAGCCAATGTCTGTAGGGCCTTGCCTCAGTGCCTGGTCTGCTCTGCGTGGGGATGGCGGCTAGATGGGAGCTCTGGTGCAGTCAGTCTGGCCAGCTGGGGAAGCAGGTGTGATAAGAAGGGGATGGGCAGAACCACTGGGAGGGAACTGGCCTGGCAATACCCTCACAGGATGTCTGACTCCTACATCTCCCCTGGCTGCAGCTGTTCCAGATGGGCTGGTTTCAGCCAGCCCTCGTCTGGGATCCCCCATCGAGCCAGGCCTCGAGAAGGATGCGAGCTGGGGACAATGGAGTCCTAACAGACAGGCATGCACCCCAGAGCACAGACACCCCAGCAGGCCTCCACCAGCAGCTCAGCTCCTTTTCCCCTTAGCCCAAGGCAGGGCTCCAGTCCCATGCTCTAACAGGCGGCATCACATCAGCCACGCCTGCTGAGACATCCTGGGTCCCACGGGCCTCCTTGGACCCAGAGAAGCTGGAGCGGAGAGTGTCTGATCCATGTCCCAACGCAGGCACTCGCTACTCAAACCAGGCTACAGGGAAGCGTAGTGTCAGGGCAGTGCTGGGGCAGTCAAGTCCCCTCAAAGCCGATCAACGTCACTGCACAAGCACGGAATCTCGCCTCCCTGGTGCTAGCTATTCCCAATTCTGGGGGAGTAAACAATGCTGACCTGACACCCTCCCTCACAGGTACTGGCTTCCACTCTAGCTGGGAGGTGCTCAACCCCCAATCTGCCCCAGGCCCTGCCTCACAGGGGTACAGTGAGATCATCCAGGGCAAGAGAGGGATTCCAGAATGGGCCCCTGAGAGACACCAGCTGAGAGGCAGGAGGTGGGAAGTAAAGGGCCCGAAATGGAGGTAGAGCAATATGCTGACTTCACTCCTGTAGCAGTTCTGCCCCCTTTCCCCCCTCTGCCTTGACCGCAGCACGGCCACCCTCTAATGTGTCTGTAAGGAGGCCACCTGCCCCGGGGCTTCCTCTGTATCTGACCTGGCTCCACTGCCACTCGGACTGGGTAACAGCATAGATGGGGGCCCATCCTCTGCAACTTACCTGACACGGTAGGTGGGCCATTCTTCTCTTCTATCAGCGGTGCAGAGGGTCCCCCTGGGTAGGGTGGGGGAGGGTCATTGGACATCGCTTCCCGCTGGTCTGCAAGAGACAGACAGAATTACTGGGCATATTCACTCACCATCGGGCCAGTACAGAGGCATCCGCTGCCCCCAGTGCAGACGGGAGAGCATTAGGGTTGGGTCATTTCTGTGACACTCGCCACAGCCCTAAACCCCCTAGGCTGTGATCCTGTCCTCATATTTCCCCGAGCTCCACAGCTCACGTTGGGCCAGAACTCAAGCCAAACTCCCGGTGCTGCAGGCAGCAGTGCTGCAGATTCAATGACCCTCGGCTCAGTTTAGCACTAGCTCCAAGGGCATCGCCTGGTGTTCAAAGAGCTGGGCTGGTGGACCTGAGCAGTACGAGATCTAACCATTGCAGCATATTTTGTGACAGGGAAAGTATCGACCCCAGGGTCCAAGTAACTACATTCCACCGCCCTATCTTCTCCTGCCCTTTAATCAGACACATTGCCCTTCAGTTCCCACTTCAAAAGGCTGCAGTTAAACAGCAGCTGCCGTTCACTGCTAACTTGATCCACACTTCGCTGGACTTCTAATCAAAGCTCTGTCCCATGTTAAAAGGGGCACAGCTAGGAGGCAAGAGCAGGAAGAAAAATCCCATTGAAGGAAATTAAATGTTTGTTCCTGGAAGTGATCAGTCAACTTCTAAGGGCTTGTCTTCACTACCCACTGGATCGAACAATTGTTCCAGAGGAGGGTGGGGTGGATTTATCTCATCTAGTACAGACATGATAAATCGACCACCAAGTGCTTTCCCCTCCACTCTGGGTCTCCACCAGAATGAAAGCGCTGTCAACTTCCTGCAGCAAGTAGATCTGAGTACAGGGACTTCAGCTCCCTTGTTCGCATAGCTGGAGTTCTGTAACAGACTGACGGCCTGCAGTGGTATAAACTAGGCTTAAGAAATAGACTTAGTGAAAGGATCATCTCTAGTTTCCAAATAGTTTTCCCTTTCTTCCTCCTTGAGCTGGATAAATCAGAGGCCTTAACCGAGTCAAGAAAACGATAGAATACTTGTCTAAAGTTTGTAGTCTGAAACCCTTGTTAATTTGATGAAGCTAAGGGAAACACCCACAAAATGGCCTTTTAGGCAAACCGATTCCCCCCAGGCTCCTAGAATGGAGCAGCTGCAAAAAAAACAAACAAAACAAAACAAACACCAACACTTTGAATCTGCATAAGTCTCCATTCAGGTCAGCAGTTCCCCCCTCGCTGTGTGAATTAACAGGGGAGGTGAGGAGATCCAGGAGTCGAGGCTGCTCTAGTTTGTTCTTGGAACGTCTTCTTTTCTGATATGTTAGCGACTAAGGAAAGATCCCAGCAGTGGAACATGCTGCCTAGGGGCACTCCCCTCAGGGAGAGGGTGCTTGTGCTAGTGGGGATCCAGGTCTCCCAGGGTCAGAACTAGGGATGTAAAATCCCATTTAGTTAACAGGTTAAATGGGGTTGGGCTGAGGGGCTACAGCCCAATCTCTGCTATCCATCCTGAATGTACAGGTTTCCCTCACACCCCCATTTGGAGCCTGCTGCTGGGATGCAGCCACCCACATCTCACCCGTGCTAGAGCACAGGGGTTTATTTCACGAATAAACCACATTTCCCGTGCACAGCGCACTGAGAACGCGCTGAACAGGTGCTGGGCTGCTGTCACGCAGTTGGCAGCATCGGATCACCATGGCATCGCCACGCAGCTTATAAACAGAACTCAGAGTCCAAGTGCAGGGACTCACCCGAGACTAGGAGACAGAGTATGAATCCTGGAAACCAAGCCCCACTGTATAGCCTTGTGCAGATCAGCCACATCCCTACCAGTATTTCAAAGACAGCCGTTCTCCAGGGGAGGGATACCCTACCAATTGGAATCCACTTGGAAATATCTCCCGCACTAGGATCTTCCCTGCCACCGGGAATAATCCTTGAGTACTTCATGCTGGGGTAGGGCTCTGCATGGGAAAGGGGCTGGCAATCAGTTTACCCACAGGCCACTTATTTAACAAAGCCCTAGACAGAAAGATTCAGGGGGTGGCGTAGGCACAGGTTTGTACGGCATTTCTTGCCCCTTGCGCAGTATTTCCCAGGTACTGGCAAGGGGCAAGAAGCATTATTCCCCCTCCAAACAAAAGCACCTAACCCTTTGCATGCTGCAGCTTGTGTGGTCTATTCCCAGAGTATGTTTAGGTCATTGTTAATCAGAGTTAGTGGCTGTTGGGCAAACAGCACGGAATGCAGCAGTGATAAAACAGCTCAGACTTTGCCAGCACAGAATTCACTGCCTCACACCCAGTTCTAGGGGAATTTCATCCCCTCCACAGCTCAGCGTAGAAGGACTCGGATCCTTGATGTCCACTGCAGGAAATGCCAAAAACTGGGATGTAATTTTTGTCTGCACTATTACTGCCTGTCTCTGAAACATGCATCTTCCACGCAGTTGCTAATCAAGGGAGATGCAGACAGGGTCTTGACATGAATAAGTGAACAGTACAAGTATCCCAGTGTGGACAAATCTCGACAATAAAACACTCTCCTTTCTCAAGGAACAACAAATGTGCAGCAAGACTCCCCTCTGAAGCATTCTACCCATTTCACAGATGCAGAGACATACTAACTTCCATTTGTTAAAACTTGGAACTTATTTTGCCCTTCTGATTTATTCTGCTCAAATTTTTACCAGTGACTTCCCCTGTTTCTTTTATAAACAGACCATTCACAGTGCAATCCAGCACAGGAGAGCTCTGCAGAAAACCCTTACCAGGTCCCAATTCAATCATGCACCACCCTCCCACCTTACAAACTTTTAATCACCCAGGCACCCTCCAATATCTCCAGAGGACAAAGTGAACTCATCCAGGTTCATATGTCTTCAGGTGTCCAGGCCTACAAGACAGATCTATAAAATCGGAATAACTGCATTACCCAGTGTGAAAAATCCACACGCCTGAGTAACAGTAATACAGGCCTAACCACACATGCAGGCAGAGATCCTCCTGTCAGCATAGCGGACTTCACTAGCGCACCACCATGACACAGCTGCACCAGTACAGAAAGATAAGCCCTTAGATCACAGAATCCCAGCGCTGGCAGAGACCAGGTCTCATGGAGTCCAACTCCCTGCCCAAAGCAGGACCAACCCTATGCTGGAAGGCATCCAGGGTGCAATTTTGAAATGCAGCTGGAGCACAACGTGTGGGGACAATCCCACAATGCCAGTCTTTGCCAGCCTCCATGTCCAAGTGTCTGGGAGAAAACAGGCCTTACGTCAGAGGAGTTGAGTCACCTGCGGCCATTAAGGTTCTGAATGTGGCCCAGGAGACGTTTTGGTTACAGTCGCCCATGCACAGGGGTTGCCAGACACGGGGGGGTTTGTCCAGTTCTCTCTTACCGGTGTTACAAGAGACTCACGTAAAGCCAAGACACACGAAGTGAGGTGCGTGCTGCTTTCACACAACACAGAGCCGTGCATGCCCTCTGCAGCCAAATCAACATGCTGTCCAGAGGCGATGCATGAGTAGGGCTACATGCACCACCCGAGGCGGGAGGGGCCAACCAGCAGAGCGGCTAGCAGGGCCGGTGCCAGCAGCAGGCGTCCAACCCCCGACGCGGGCAGGCTAGGCAGCTCCAGTTTGTGCAGCGCAGCTCTCTGGCCATGCTGCTCAGAAGGGGGAAGGGGCTGTCCCAGTGCTCCCCGGAAGTGGGACAGCACGGCTAGAGAGCTGCGCTGCATGAGCTGGAACCACCTTCCTGCGCCTTCCCCGCCACCAATGCCAGTGAATGCAGGGGTTGGGGGCGCAGCGCAGACTCGCAGGGGACTAGCAGGTTTGCACCGGCAGCAGGAAGCTACGTCACCCCTCCCCCGTGCACTCCCCAGTGGCGGGGAAGGCGCAGCAAGATGGCTCCAGATTGTGCGGCCCTGCTCTCCAGCCACGTCGCTTCCAGGGAGAGCTGGGGCAGTCCCACCCCTCCCGTTGACATCGGTTCCTGCCTCTTCCCCCCACACCCATTGCCTCTGTCCACACGTGCCAGTTCCCACCTGCTCCCCCATCCCACTGCTGCCATTGGGGGAGGCTGTGGGGGTGAGAAGGTGGCTCAGTGAAGCCGGCATGTGCGGAGAGTCGGCTTAGAAGCCAGGTCCCCATGCATAATGGCTCCTCCCCGCCCCCTTTCTGCCTCTGATACAGAGGCGGGGTGATGGTGCATGTAGTCAACAGGATTAACCAATAAGCCCAGCCTTACCTGTTAATCATATACTCAACTACCTGTTGACATCCCTACCAGACACCTCTCACCTAGAATCAAGTGTGTTGTCGGTGAAGGGTAGGCTCACACGGTCAGATCCAACACAGCACCTTCTTCAGAGACCCAAAGCTTCCCCGAGTGGCACCAGCTATATTACAGATCAAATCTCGAGAACCTGCCTCGTGGGCGGAGCTCCTCTGACACCAGGAAATCAAACAATGTCGCTGTCAGCAGGGCACAAGTTGGAGTTCACTGCTCTGCCAAGAACTCTGAAAGCTGGGCCCAATCTGCCAGTCAGCCGCCTATGCACAGAGATCTTGCCATTAATCAGGCCCCTGAAAATTCTGTAGGATTTAAAACCCAGTTCTGCTCACTCAGGATAAAGAAAACCAGGAAGAAAGTTTTTTAGACTATTTTTGCCGAGAATAGTTTTCAGTGAAACGGACTTTAATTTGAGAAAAGATTGGGGGAAATAAAGCTGACCTGCAAAGTGTTCATCCTGGCCACAACACTGCAGAAAGATGGCCTCAAAATTTCTGTCTTCAAAACATCCAAAAACCAACACACATTTTTGTCTGGAGACCCCCCTAAATCCAGACTACAGAAGTAGTTCCCATGGCACATATTTACCACAGCCCTGGCCCTTAATATCAGTGACCTTAATACCTTACAGTCCAGATGAATCCATTTTCAAATAGCTGAAAGTCTCTCTCGTCTCCACTAGGCAGTTGTCCTGCCTTAGCTATGTTGGTCTAGTTAAAGCAATACAGGCGCCTAGCAAGGACACACTTAGCAGCATCAAGATCCTTTCTACAGTAGATCCCTGGAGTTACAAATACCCCAGGAACAGCGGCCGTTCATAATTCTGAACAAAACGTTATGGTGGTTTCAGAAGTTTACAGTTGAACACTGACTTAATACAGCTTTGAAACTATGTGCAGAAGAAAGGAAAGCAGCATTTTCCTTGACAGTTTGTGTTTGACACAGAACTGTACTGCATATGGGATTTTTTTGGGGAGGGGGAGGAGCGGGGGGGAAGAAGGGAGTGTCTCTGCTGCTGCTTGACTGCATGCTTCTGGTTCCCAGGGAGAGGCGTGCTCGACTGGTCGGATCATAACTCCCGTGTTTGGAACGCTGAGGCTCTGCTGTACCAGCATAGCTATTCCAGCAAGGGAAGGAGAAGAACGATACCGGTATAACACATTCAGTGCTGTTTTACCCGTGTCAGTTTCAGGACAGGAGACACAAAATGGGAGAGGTCTTATCTTTTTCAGCTCAACTTCTGCTGGTGCGAGTAACAGGGTTTTAGAGTTACACAGAGCTCTTCCTCAGATCTGGGAAAGATAAGTATGGCTAGGTCTGATCATTTCCAGTTCCCTTGACTGCTCCTCTCAGATAACAGGGAGAAAATAGAACATGGCTGGTATTAGCGGCTTCTTCCCCCACAGCCAACTCCCCTCCACCTACTGCAGTGATGCTGGAAGTGCTGGTGCACCCCATGGCTTGGAATAGTAAGATAAGCACCAAATACATAGCTTCCCTGCTTAGCACCCCCACTATAACACTGTTCCAGCACCCCCAAACTTCTCTTCCCAAGATGGTTGCAGACTCCAGCTCAGGGGCAGGGATGTGGCCAGCCAAACAAGTCGGTGCATCCTAATGTAGCCACAGTCTCAAGTCCAAGTTTAAAAAAAAAAAAAAAAAAAAAAAAAAAAAAAAAAAAAAAAAAAAAAAAAAAAAAAAAACACACACACACACACACACACACACCACGGAACAATGGAGCCCCATAAACTACATAATGTTGTTCCATCAAAATGGATCCGAGTCTCAGCTCAGAAAACAGGAATAGCCACAAGTTAAACATCCCCTCTATCCCTGGGCCCCACAAGCCCTCCAGCACAGACGAGAGCAAGAGGCTCTCCTAATACTGCTAGAGCAGCAGAATCCTCCCACACTTCCCCCAGTAAAACACAAGGCAGAGGCCAATTCTAGTTTCATGTACAGGTCTCTTCAGGAACGTGTAGTTTATAAAGCTCTTTGGGATCCTTAAAAATCTGAAGGCACTAAAGACACCGTGTATCATTTTAAAGTGCACATAACTAAAGCTTGCTCTACAGTCTGGGGAGCACGCCGAATAAAAGTGAGGAAAAAATATAACTAAACGAACCTGACACCACACCTGGCTCTCACCCAGGCACTTACACAGGAAGAACCTGTTCACAATGAATGTTTGTTGTGAACGGATCAAGAAAGCAAAAGGACGTGTGACAGATTGCACACCTCCCGTCTGGAGTGCCACCTGATGTACCAGGGTTCCACTGAGCCCGCGCTGTCTCAGCAGGGTGGGTTCTTGCGCCCAGTCCTGCTGAGCCAGGCCCTCAAGCCACACAAGTCAGGCCATGCCCAACGGCAGAAGATGCGGACACAGAGATCGGCTCTGCCTGGGAAGACAACTCGGGAATTATACAGCCCTCAAGTGAACACCCCTTCTGAAGTGTAAACCCAAAATCATATCGTCTTGCACGGCACAGAAATTGGTGCAGGGTAAGCTCATGATCAGCCCCTCACTCAATGTAGAGGGGGATATACACAGCCTCTTGTCCCCCCAGTTATGAATTACACAAACAGGGTTTAGAATAAGCAAAGAAATTTACCAACTACAGAAAGTAGTGGAATGGTTTACCCCAAGGGAGAGCCAGCAAGGCTGGGACTCTGCCATGTTGCCTACCAGAACATCAGTAAGTAAGTAGCCCTTCTGTCCCAAACCCTCCCCTGCACTGGCCAATGGCCTCAATGCCCAAGGGGGCGGGAGGTCCTTGGTGGCCCAGGGAGGGGGAGAAAAAAGGCTGCATGGGACCTCCCACCTTGAGCTCCTCCTCACCCCCAACCCTCATTCTTGCACATCTTCCACCTCATTCCCACACCCACATCTCAAAGGCCCTACCCTGAGTCCTGCAGCTCCCATACCGTCAGGCTCCTGCCCTGAAGGACCCAGACAACACCAGAGAAGCCTGCTAGTAGTCAATACCCCTAACTTCAGATACAAAAACGATACATGCATACAAACAGGATAATCACATTCAGTTAATCATAATCTTTTCAATATTGTCTCACATGCCCATCATGCACAGGACATTAGTTATGCCATATTCCTATCATATTTCTATGAAGGATCTGGGGCGCAGTGCCACAGAACGTAACTACAGTCTGCACGGGCAGTCGAAATGGTTAGGAATCCAGTTAGCTCTAACGGAGGATCAGTTATCTTTGAGCTCCCTGAGTCTCCTGGGCACAGGCAGTGTGCATAGTGTGCATTTACCATTCTCCTTCAGGCTGAAAGGTCTGGTACCCTCTTCCCAAAGCACCTTGAAAAAGAACAATTTACCCCTCACACTCTGCAGCCGGCTTCCAGCTGTAGAAATGTTGCTGCTTTCAGGGTGACAAGTTTCTTCTTTGGCACAGGGCTGGAGAGATCTGCTGGCAGAGCAGGACAAAAGCAGTACTTTAAAAAAAAAAAAAAAAAAAAAAAAAAAGCTGCCGGCACAGAAAAATAATGACATTCACCTTGGTAAATCCATCTGAGTCAGAGAGATGATGCTTCCCAGCCCTGTTCTACAGCCTGCATTTCTCTGGAAGAAGACCTTGAGTTCCAGGCACTGCTTAGCCACTTATTCTACCATATGACCTTGGGCAAGTCACCTGACCTTCCATATGCCTCAGTTAACCTAAGTGGAAAACTAAATAAGCAGCAGGACCCTCACTGAAAACAGATGCTGCATCCAAGACAAGATGCTCAGGGAAATCAATTACAAGCACAACAAAACAAACAGCATTTTGGTGTTGGGTTCATCTGCTGTTCCTCAGCCAGAAAAATCTGATTTGTTTTCCCCACCCAGCTAAAACAAATGTGGATTCTCCCCCAGCATCCCTCAAAGGGTTACACTGTAGGAGGAGCACTCAGAAGGACCTGCGCTGCGCCATGTGTCTCCCCAGCGGACTGCTCTGATCCTGCACTAGGTCTTTAGCACCGGCAATGCCAGAGCAGAGCTAGCAGGAGATGGAGAATGTGAACATTTAAAACAAGCCCACTTAAAAAAAAATAAAGCGCAAATTAGGCTGCAGCTCTTTGCTCTGCATTGAAGACTACAATCTTAGCCAGAAACCAAACCCCAGCACACAAGGACATTGGGTTGACTGGTGAAGGGAGCTCCCCCACCCCAGGGCCCACTTTTGCTCCAACCCAACTCTTCTTTCTTCCCTAAACGATGCAGCCCAGAGGACTACTGAGGCTGAGGGGCACCAGTAGCCAGGCCCCCCCACACTCACCAGCAAGGGCAAGTGCAGCAATGCAGCCTCAGTTCACTTTGCTCTGCCAGCTGCATCGCTCCGCTTCCTGCTGGGGAGTGCAGGGTCAGTCCCACCTCTCCCCCGAGTGCCATGGCCAGAGGAGCAGAGTGAGCCAGGGCTGCATTGCTCTGCTGCTGCCAGTGAGTACGAGCTAGTCCACTCCCAGCTGCTGGCTGGCCAGCCCCTTGGCCCTCCTGCCCACAGCGTTTGGGGGCACGGGCCTCCTTGTGTTCCCCCCAATGTGTTGGACAGATGAGGTATCATGTTACACGCTGCACCGAAGCAGCTGTATCGTTTCTTTAGTCATTTCTCCAAGCGTAACATGGAGACCCAGAGCACAGAGCATACTAGGCTGTAGATCACTCAGAAATTCATAGCCCCACAATTACCTGCTGCCTTGCCCTTTGCTGACAGGGATGTGGGGCCAGAACACAAAGGGCAGGCTGCAGTATTCCCAGTCAGGTATGGGGAACCTATGGCCCACAGGCTCTGCATGGCATGGGGGCGATAAGGGGGGGGGAAGTGGCTGTGTGTCACCCTCTCCCCTGGCTGGGGGAACTGCAGTGCAGGGAAGCTCCCTTCCTTCACTTGCAAGCTCCACCCCCATTGCTCTTGCTGGCCAGGAACTGCAGCCAATGGGAGTGGCAGGAGGTGGTGCCTACAAGCACAGAGCCATCTGTGCCCCACTCCTCTGCCCTTGCCTGCATCCTACCTCCTGCCAAAACCCCTCACCCTAGCCTGCTCCCTGGCAGTCCCACCCCCGCACACTGAATCACTCATTTAGGCTTTACCTTAGAGCAGGACTACTTGACTTTGGAAGCCTCAGGGGCCACAATGATACTCACAGCACATGCAGTGGGCCACAACTTAAGCGTGGTTGCACATACATGCAAATATATATGCAAATAGCTTCTTTCACACTGGCAGGCAAAAATACCAAGATTAAGGCAAGACTACACAACACGCAGGCCCCATGTAAGTCAGTTCTGCTGGTATTAATAAAATGCAACATTTACCCGATTTCCACCCATATGCCAGCACTTTTAATGAGCAATGACAGTCCAGGAATTTAACTGCTAAAACGCATATTAACAAGACCATTCTATTGACTGGCTGCTGTGGAATGTATTCCCAGTGGAGGCCAAGTTCAAAGGATCCCATCCCCAGGCTGCATGTTGAGCCCTGCGTAAACCCAAACTGCACTGCAGGCCGCAAACAAACAGGCTGTATGTTGAGTAACCCTGCCCTAGAGCCTAAGGGTATTTCAGGACAGATGCAGAAGGCAACTCCTGTGGAGCTGGCCCTTAAGAGTTCAACAGCCAAAAAGATGCGTTTTTTTCTTGTCAGATTTCATAGAATCATAGAGCTGGAAGAGACCTCAGAAGGTCATCAAGTCCAGCCCCCTGCTCTAGGCAGGACCAATCCCAACTAAATCAACCCAGCCAGGGCTTGGTCAAGCCGAGACTTAAACACCTCTAGGGATGGAGACTCCACTACTTCCCTAGGTAACCCATTCCAGTGCTTCCCCACCCGCCTAGGGAAATAGTTTTTCCTAATATCCAACCTGGACCGCTCCCACCACAACTTGAGACCACTGCTCCTTGTTCTGCCTCTATTCTCTTCCCTCAAAATCCAAGATGGACAAGTTCATGTGCACATCTCCTCCTCCCCTAGACCTCAGACCCCAACCCTGAGCCCCCTCCTGCACCCTGTGGCACCCAGAATTGCACACTTGTACTCCAGCTGAATATTAGCCTTTTCACAACTATATCACATTGTTGATTCATTCCATTTGTGAGCCACTATAAAACTCAGATCCTTTTCAGCAGAAACCCCCACACCCCAAGCAGTTGATCCCTATTTTGTAGCTGTGCATTCGATTTTTCCATTCTAAGTTATTATTAATGACCTGGATGAGGGGATGGATTGCACCCTCAGCAAGTTCACAGATGACACTAAGCTAGGGCGAGAGGTAGATCGCTCTGGACCCTATACCTGCCCTCAAGCGTATCTGGACAGATTAGAGGATTGGGCCAAAAGAAATCTGATGGGGTTCAACAAAGACAAGTGTAGAGTCCTGCACTTGGGACAGAAAAATCCCAAACATTGTTACAGTCTGGGGACCAAATGGCTAAGTAGCAGCTCTGCAGAAAAGGACCTGGGGATTACAGTGGATGAGAAGCCGGACATGAGTCAACAGTGTGCCCTTGTAACCAAGAAGGCTAATGGCATATTAGGGTGCATTAGGAGGAGCATAGCCAACAGATCCAGAAAAGTGATTATTCCCGTTTATTTGGCTCTAGTGAGGCCACATCTGGAATAGTGTGTCCAGTTCTGGGCCCCCCACTATAGAAAGGATGTGGATGCATTGGAGAGGGTCCAGAAGAGGGTGGCGAGAATGATTAGGGGGCTGGAGTGCATGATCTACGAGAAGAGGCTGAGGGATTTGGGTTTGTTTAGTCTGCAGAAGCGAAGAGTGAGG